>OX276337.1:39922246-40410144 GCA_946251815.1 Dasysyrphus albostriatus | reverse complement strand
TTGTACTGTACACAAAACCACTATCTGAAAAAAAAATTTGGAGTAAGTAATTAAGAAAAAAGCTGGATCGCAAAAGGGTTTTTTCGGCTGATAAAAACCTACTCAAATATAAATATAAATATAAATATAAATATAAATATAAATATAAATATAAATATAAATATAAATATAAATATAAATATAAATATAAATATAAATATAAATATAAAATATAAATATAAATATAAATATAATATAAATAAATATAAATATAAATATAAATATAAATATAAATATAAATATAATATAAATATAAATATAAATATAAATATAAATATAAATATAAATATAAATAAAATATAAATATAAATATAATATAAATATAAATATAAATATAAATATAAATATAAATATAAATATAAATATAAATATAAATATAAATAATAAATATAAATATAAATATAAATATAAATATAAATATAAATATAAATATAAATATAAATATAAATATAAATATAATATAATATAAATATAAATATAAATATAAATATAAATATAAATATAAATATAAATATAAATATAAATATAAATATAAATATAAATATAAATATAATATAAATATAAATATAAATATAAATATAAATATAAATATAAATATAAATAAATATAAATATAAATATAAATATAAACAAAATATAAATTTAATATAAATATAATATGAAATCTAAAAAATAAAAAAAAAATAAGGAAATAATTTTGAAATTTTGACAAGTTGTGCTGTATTGTGTACGGATTCGTCGCCATCATACCATATGTATGAGTTTCAGGATTTGGGAAATGGGCACAGGGGTGGAGCAGAAAGGCGAATTTCAAAGACGCCGAACTATAAAAGGCGCCGTACCACAAATGGCACGACACGTTCCGTGAAAGGTGTAATAACGAAGGCGAACTTGTACGTAGAAAATTGAAAATTGAAATTTGGAGGAAAATATTTCATAAAAAAATCGTTAATTTTCTATAGCATCGTTAAACAAGAATGTATGATTCAAGATTGTGATGATTCCGGGCAAAAATTCCCAGCACAGCGTTCTTTTTTTTAAGTATCGTAAGAAAAAAACACAGACAAAAAATTGAACTACTAAGAAGTGTTGGGAAAAAATATTAACATTAGTCCAGAGGTGATTCTAGACCAAATCCAGCCGTGTGCAAAAACAATTTGCGGAGCCCCATGTGACTAAAGGGCAAATATTTTGTTGCACTTGAATCTTATTTAAGCTAGGTGAGGCCCAAGGTCTAACATTTCATAATCTTGTTTATTTTTCCCAGAATGATGAAATAAGCATATTTCCATGGTTTTCTTCGGGTAATTTATGCCTGCAGTTTTTAATTGATACTATTAAGGGACTTTTCGAAAGGAATGTCATGAGTGGATTTAAAAAAAAAAATATTGACATTGTGACATACAAAATTGGAGAATTTGTATTGAGATTTTTCGGATCTATGTTAAATATTCTTTTAAATAAATTGTCTGAAAATAGCTTTTTTCACTAAAAAAGACCATAAAGTGTTATGGTTATGCGGGCAGACATATTCTTTGAAGGGAAGTAGCATTTTTTAACAGACGAACAAAGAAGAATGTTATAAGTTTTTTTTTGTGGCATTTTTTGCAAAATGCTGTTTCAATTCTAGGTTTTGCTCCAAAAGTCTCAAAATTATTATTTTCAATCACATCGGCTAATATAATAAAAGATTAAGAAGATTTGTTTCAAAAATGGAATATTTTGCTCTCAAAAATTTTGTTTTGTTTTTTTCTTCAACATTAAAAGTTTGTCTGTCGGGGTGCTCGTCAAGGAATTTTTGTCAGCCTTTTTAGATTAATACCTGTGAGCTGTGAGAATGTCCTTAATTGGCTATATGTCTACTCTTAAATTATAAACGTTACCCAAATGACATGACTTGATTCATTTTTCTTCACATCACTACGTTAAATTTTACACCTGTCCGTCACGTTTTCAGGTAAACTGACAAGCGGCTGTCGTAGCTCCATTGATATGCCTTGGAACATTTACGCTACTAGCTTGACTTTTTATTTCAATTGCTCTTGGAATAATTTGGTTAAATTTACCTTAAATCGTTATCTATTTTCTGTTATATTTTGCAGTAAATCGGGTTTATATGCAGAATTAGTAGTTTGCAACTTTCCATGTAATTTGTAGTATTGGAAATCGCCGCTCTCATCCATTTAGATGACTGTGTGTAAATCTTTTAAGCTTTGATAAATATGACAAAACCTTCTGAATTAAAATATACTATTCACGTAAAAATTTGTAATTTTGAAGTCGTTGCGGGGCCCCTCCAAGTGTGGGGCCGTGTTCGGTGGCACACACAGCACGTGCCTTCCGCCGCCTCTGCATTAGTCCATAATAGTTGAACCTTTCCTCGACGTTTTCAAGGCAATTGACTTATAAAAAAGTAGGTTTTTTAACTTGCAAGAAAGTCGATATAATCCGATATTTACACTGATTTTTTTGCCCGTCATTTAAAAGCAACCTACTCAAATAATGTTTCTATCGGTACCGGTTTGGAGTCAGTAAAAGTAAATGTGACATTTTTTTAATTTGATTTTTTTGTGAACTCTTTATAAAAATGTTTGTAGCAAAAACAACGGCCTCTCTGAGCTTGTCCCAGGTGCTGTAAGCCTTAAGAATGGCCCTGGATGGGTGTCGTAGATGCAGAAGTCAGGCACTGAAACATTGAATTGAAACATAAGTATTTCTGTATTTTGTGTTTGACTTGAGAACCACGAGAAGCCACAATATTTTCTCTGCACAATTTTAAATGAAATATCAAAAAAATACAAATTTTTTTAAACCGAAAACAACCTACTTTACGCATAGAAAAATTACTTTCAGGAAAAAAATGCGAATATGAACTTTTATTTCATCCGTTCCGTTTAATGCAGAATATAGCACAATTTTTTTTTTGAAAACCAAAAATTAATGTTGCTTATTTCATGCTACAGCCTTTCGAAAAGTTTATTTTTGGTCATAAAAGTTGCAAATACCAATGTGATGATTTTTCGAATCTCTTTGGTGCTCAGCAGCTTAATCAGGGAACAAAACAGAAAAATTTCTTCATTTTTAAGAAAAATGCATAAACTGCAAGCAAATTTCATTCATAAAATCTGCAAATTTGCAAAAAGCACAAGTTTAGCACAATACAGCATAATTTTTTAATTGAAAATCAAAAATGGTGGGAGAAAATTGCAGTCCTTAATCTTCTAAGACTTTTTTATTTGAATTCATGAAGAACCTATGTTTAAGATTAAAGTCGTCAAATAAAATGTCAAAATGTTTGTCCTCACTTGAATTTTGTTTTGTTGACTTTACTTTCATGAAACTTTTGCTCTTATGAATCTAGCCTGGACTACTGTGATGGGTTGGGTAAGAGTAAAAACCATAAACTTTTTATTAAGATTAATCTATAGTCATCCTGCCACCAAATTCTATGTATATATTTACAAAACCTTAACACTCTAAAATCTGAACAAGTCAAAAACATTTTTCAGTTTTTCCCATAACAAAATAAATGGAACGAAACAAAAAATTTATCCAAGCTGATAACTTTATAAAACTAAATAAACGAAAAAAAAAATTAAAAAAGGTTCCAACTTAAGCCCCTATGATGTGTATATCATAAAACCACATCCATTTTCTAAAAGTAGTTCAAGAAAAAACCACCGTAAATGCTCCACTTTGCACCCCAAAACCACGTGCAAATATATATACAAGGGAGCCCATCAGGCGTTTATTTATATATTTAAGTATAGTACCTATATGGACACAAGGGATAAAAGCGAGTGAGGTACAGCAATGTGTGATTCCTGTGTGTGCTTTGTGTGGTGCAAGCATTTTTCATTTTTCTAAAAGCACACTTTGCCTTCCGACAAACCACACCACCACACACATCATCCCTAACTTGCGTTCAAAAGTGAAGTAGTAGATAGTCATTCTCCATATCTCCTGCATATTCCATTTGCCTGACCCAATCCAGTCTCCAGCACAAAAACCCCAATCCGCGTCGCAATCATTCAATAGAAAGTTACGACAAGGATTTATGCGGGGTGAGTATGTGGCTTAAAAAATGATTGCACTTGGCGCACATTTTGATTCTAAACATTTTTTGCGAATTAACCTCTTCATTATTTTTATATGAAGATTTTTGTTTAAGGTTCAAGTCCTCTGTAGGTATATTAAGGTTAAAGGCTTAGAGGTCTGTAAATATTGAAATGAATAATAAAAATAAGAGCATATACAAATTCTAATGCTTGCCAAAGGTTGATGGAAAAGGATTAGATTTTGTGTTTTATATATTTTTTTTATTACTAAATTATTGAAGTGCAAACGCAGTGGGTTGGAATGGGTTTAATGGGTTGTTTGCATTTTTTAGAGCAAGTTTAGATGTATATTTTCAATCTCTTAATATTTATTTCAGAAACACATACAGATGTTTATCTACGAGGGCGGGTCAATAAGTCCGTGACTTTTGGAATAAAACAAAGATTTGTTGATAAAAAAATAATTTTATTTTTCAACGTAGTCTCCCCTGAGCTCTATACACTTTGTCCAACGCTTCTCCAATTTTTGTATCCCTTCCAAGAAAAATGATTTGTCGAGGTCCTCAAAATAGGCCTTTGTTTGCGAGATGACTTCATCATTGGAGTCAAATCTTTTTCCACCAAGCCATTTCTTCAGGTTTGGAAACAAGAAGAAGTCGCTCGGAGCCAAATCTGGAGAATATAGTGGATGAGGGAGCAATTCATAGCCCAATTCATGGATTTTTGCCATGGCAACTGCACATGTGTGCACCCTTGCATTGTCTTGGTGGAAAAGAACTTTTTTCTTGGCCAAATGAGGTCGGTTTTTTCTCAAATCGTCATTGAGTCGGTCCAATAAGTTGGCTTAATATTCCCCATTGATTGTTCTTCCCTTTTGAAGGTAGTCAATGTGGATTATCCCGCGTGTATCCCAAAAAACAGTCGCCATAACTTTATTGGCTGACAAACCCACCTTGGCCTTCTTTGAAACCCACTGTTTTGACTGTTGTTTGCCCACGTTTACAAAACGGCGCAAAAACTCCTCCATATTGCGATTAAGCAACGCCAAACCTTCCTGTGAAGTTGTTACACGATTGCGTTTGTGGTCGACTGTGAGCAAACGCGGCACCCATCTTGCGGAAAGCTTTCTCATGCCCAAGTGATCATTCAAAATTGAAACCACTGAGCCATGCGAGATCCCTACGGCTTCCACAATCTCTCGCACTTTCAATCTTCGGTCGGCCAACACCATATCGTGAATTTTTTCGATTGTTTCGGGTGTAGAGACCTCAACTGGGCGTCCAGGACGTTCGGCATCTTCAGTGCTTGTACGGCCACAACGAAATTCAGTAAACCACTTTTTTACCATTGAAATCGATGGTGCAGAGTCCCCATAGTATTTATCAAGCCTAGCCGTGGTCTCGGTAATGTTTTTTTTTCGTAAGAAATAATGCTTAATAAGCACACGAAATTCACTTTTTTCCATTTTCTCCTCAAATTAATGAGTAGTCTGATAAAAATAGCTGTCAAACACAAACTAACTGACGCAGCAAGTTTAAATTTTGACAAGAGTCAACTGTAAGATGCCTGTTGACAGGAGCAGTGTTGCTGTTTCAGTAAAGAGGTCAGAAATTCAAAAAGTTACGGACTTATTGACCCACCTTCGTACATCCAATTGTAACCTTACAGCAACAAAATGTCCAAACTGGAAACAAAATTTTGTAGAGGAAAAAAAAATTAACTACAAAATTAGCTTAATATTTCTAGAACTTATAGTGGATCAAAGTTAATCTATGAGTTAGTGTTTTTCTAGTGATATATCTCTCTTTCCTTTTCTTAATACTTAGTGATAACAGAATAATTTGTAGTAATTCTATTTACCTATAAGAGATAATGCTTTATTATTTTAAAACAATTATTTTATTCAACTCGTAGTACCTCGTGGCATAATGGTTAGTGCGTAGGAGTGTCATGCCAAAGGTTTGGGTTCGATTCCCGGTCACTGCAACCTAAAAACAAATGTTTTTTTCCGAGGTACTGCCTCTTGCGAGGGACTGACAAATCCTCCAAGAGTTTTACTTGTCATGAATAAGTGCTTCTCATCTAGCCGTTCGGACTCGGCAAAAAATTGTAGGTCCCCTCCATTCCTGCCAACAACACGCACACAGGGATGGTTGAGAGTTGTTAGTCACTAGGCCCTGGTTCTCCATGAGCTGTTGCGCCACTAAATTTATTTATTTATTTTTATTTTATTCAACTTCTCTCTTAAATAATTTAATATTTTAAGTATGAAGAAGTGTTTTTTAGAAGGTTCCTTATCTACATTTTTGCCTACAATAAATAAAAACTTGTTTTTACTTATACTTTTCGGTATAGCTAGGTTCTTGAAATTTTGTGTTTTTTTTTCAAAATAACTGTATTTGTACTCAGTCATTGAATTAAAAATTTCATACAGGTACTGCTCGTAATTCACAGATTGAATCTAAGGTCATATTCCAATCTTAATTCCCAAATTTGCATATTGGGCACTCCATGCCAAATCACTAAGTTTTTGACCCGACCCCTTTCAATTTTGAGATAACAAACATTTTTTACGATTTTGGACTGGATATGCCACTTTTCTTAAAATATAGCATTCTATGTAGTGGAAATTAATTGTACCTCTAAGTGAAGTGGCTTAGAAGTTAGCACTTGCCGTATCAACATTTGTTTTCAAATTGCATCGAAACACACAAACGTATGCGGCGTTACGTTTCTATGACCAAAACTCCAGAAATTCGAATTAAGATACGTTTATATGGCGGTAAGCTTTTACCGTTTGACCTGTACATCAAATAATGTTTTTTTGTCAACAACTAATTTGCATGACAACAATTAAGTTTAGTTTAAGCTTTGGTTGAAAAAAAAAAAAAAAATGTCCGTTATTGTTGTTCTGTTAGGCTTTTACTGATGCTTTATTCAGTTTGTTTCAGTGCAAGAAAGGTTTAAATTAAAGAGTTTTTAATGGAATTTTCGAGAGCTAAATGGCTTGTCATGTTAGCTACAAAAAATCAAACTATTAAAGATTCTTCGAAAAGAAATTCACTGCCAACGTTGGTAACGAGAACGATGCGACCCCAAAAAAAAGCGAAAGCCTGATCGCAAATCCTGGAAAAAAAAATATTCTAAAGGCTTTATTTCAATCGGGTAAGTCATATGTGTCGACCCGTGGGAAATGTGTGAAAGCGCGAAGTGTACAACCCGAAGATTGTTCAAAATGCCCCAGAAGGTGTAACACTCATTTTAACGAAGAGGCTAGGCACTATTTGGATACAATTTTCTGAGAAAAGCTTAAAGGTACCGAAAACCAGAAAAAATATCTTTCTTCGTTGATCGATGAGATACAAAAAAAAAAAACAGTTAGAACTCCAGCTCAACATTCACGACGTTCGAACACAAAGTTGTTTTTCTTTATTAAAAATGGTGTGAAAATTCAAGTTTGTCAAGGGCTTTTTATTGCTACATTCAACGTTTCTGAAACATTTGTCAGAAATATAGTAAAAAATAGATGAGATTGTAACGTTGTTCATCATCATCATCGGCTCGACAACCGGGGTCCGGTCTTGGCCTCTTTCAACAAGTCTCTCCACCTATCCCAGTCTCGAGCCGACGCTATCCAGTTGCGCACCCCAAGGCTTCGGGCGTCCTGGTCTACGCCATCTCTCCAGCGCAAGCATGGTCTACCACGCTGCCGTCTACCATAGAATGTACCACAAAAGACTTTCCGAGCAGGTTCCTCTTCGCTCATTCGAGCTAGGTGCCCTGCCCACCGGAGTCTACCGAGCTTAATTTTTGTCACTATGTCTGCTTCAAGGTAGATTGCGTACAACTCATGGTTGTACCGTCTCCGGAATCGTCCTTCCTCACATATGGGGCCAACAATTCTCCGTAAGACTTTTCTCTCGAACGCGGCTAAGAGGTCACAGTGCCTTTTGCTAAGCACCCAAGTCTCGGATCCATACATGAGTACTGGCAGGACCATGGTCCTCTATAGCAGCATAGTTTTGAAGTTATGGTTAAATTTCTAGATTTGAATAGTTTTGACAGACTGTAGTAGGCTCTGTTGGATTTGAGAAGCCGCCCGCGTATTTCTTCTTCTATATTGTTATCGGCTGCTACTGTTGACCCAAGGTATTTAAAGGATTGCA
Organism: Dasysyrphus albostriatus; assembly: GCA_946251815.1. NCBI lineage: Eukaryota > Metazoa > Arthropoda > Insecta > Diptera > Syrphidae > Dasysyrphus > Dasysyrphus albostriatus. The sequence continues at coordinate 40,401,882 of OX276337.1, read as the reverse complement.
CCACTTCAAATTCGTGCTCCGCTACCTTGATTGTTTGACCAACTGTTCTTCTCGCATTCGACGCCACCATGTACTTTGTTTTACCTTCACTAATGTGCAGCCCCAGATTTTGTGCCGCCTGCTCGATCTGGATGAAGGAATCGTGTACAGCTTGTTCGGTTCTTCCGATGATGTCGATGTCGTCTGCGTAAGCCAGTATCTGGCTGGACCTGTTGACGATGGTCCCTCTTGTTGCCGTGCCAGAGTCACGGATTGCTTTCTCCCCCTTGTCGGAGTCCATTAAAGATGTTGATTGGTCTGGATAGCAATCCGGCTATTTTTACTTGGCTTGTTACGTTGGTCATGGTCAACCTACATAGTCGTGTCAATTTATTTGGGAAGCCGAATTCTCTCATGGCTTTGTAAAGTTCTACCCTGGCTATGCTATCATAGGTGGCCTTAAAGTCTATAAACAGATGGTATGTTGGAATGTTGAATTTATTTATTGGCCGATGATTATTGATGATTGTTTTAGCGTATGGGGTTATCCGGTCTTGTAGGATACCTCTAGAGTATCTTATAGGCGGTACTCAACAACGTGATACCTCTATAATTGCTGCACGTTGTGACATCTCCCTTCTTATGTATGGGGCATATGATACCTTTTCGCCAGTCTTCTGGCATTTCTTCATGCTCCCATACGTGCACTATGATATCATGAATTGCTTGACGTAAGGCTGGCCCGCCGTGGTGGAATAATTCGGCTGGTATGCCATCGGCTCCCGGGGCTTTGTTTCGTTTGAGCCGTTTTATAGCCTTCTCAACCTCTTCTATGCTTGGTGGCGGTAGCATAGGGTGTTCATCTTGAAGTAGTGGAGCCTCCACTTCTGCTGTGAGCTGACCATTTAGCAATTCATTAAAGTACACTTCCCGTCGCTCCAGTATGCTTTGTAGATCGGTGATCAGATTTCCCTCTCCGTCCTTGCAGTATTTGCAGCGTGGTGTGTACTGCGTCATGTTTCGGACGGATTGGTAGAACTTCCGCGCCTGGTGCGGACCTCGCTCTCGGCTGTTCTCTATTTCACAGATTAGGTTCTTCTCCCAGGCTGATTTTTTCTGTCTGTGAAGCCGTTTTTCTTTTCTTCTGAGCTCTTTATATTCCTCTTCGCGTGCCCGCGTTCTATGAGATTGTTGCATTGCTCGGTACGCAACATTCTTACGTTCAGTCGCTAGCTTGCATTCATCATCAAACCAGTCGTTCCGATTCTACGACTGCTGCCTAAGATGGAGTTGGCAGTACTAATGACAGTATTCTTAAGGCGTGTCCACTTCTCATCTACACCCAGCATACTGGCTCCAGGACTTACTCTCCCTAAATCGAGTGATTCTAGGGCGAGTCCTAACGCATTACCAAAGATGTTACTGGTGTTTTCATTGCGTAGGGCAGCCGTGTTGATTCGAACCTGATCGGCGGATGCAATGCGTCTCCGCAAGGCAATCCGCCCTCGGAAAACCATACCAACAAGATAGTGATCCGAGTCGATATTGGCACCTCGGTACGTACGTACCGTCATCAGGTTCGAGTAGTGGCGACGGTCTATCAACACGTGGTCTATTTGGTTACGAGTGACTCCATCAGGTGATACCCAGGTGGCTTTGTAGATATCTTTACGTGGGAACCTGGTACTCGCAACGACCATGTTTTTCGATGCTGCCAATTCTAACGTTGTAACGTTGTTGCCTTTAGTAAAAAAGGCTGTCATCCACCTGGAATTAAACGGCCTGAAGATGCGAGAGAATTTATAAGAAATCATATTAATTCTTTCCAAAAAGTTCCTTCTCATTATTGTAGAAAGTCAACCAATTATGAGTACTTGCCCTCGGATCTTAATTTACAAAAATGTACGAATGTTACTTACAAAGATGCCAAGAGGAAAATAGAGTGCCAGAAAGTTATGGCTGTATAGACAAGTATTCAAAAACGATTTCTACCTTAAATTCCACACTCCGAGAAAAGACATGTGTGATAAATGCTTCCGGTTTCAAAATTCTAATGAGGAGGAAAAAAACGAGCTTCCTGATGAATATGAGCAGCACCAAAAGAGAAAAGTAAGTGCCATGATAAATATAAAGAATTTGCTATTGCGAAAAAAAAAACATTTTATTGAAATTGATTTGGAGGCTGTGAGATACTGTCCTAGCGCAAGTGCGAGAGCCATATTTTATAAAAGAGGTTTGGCAGTTTACAATCTGACTGTATACAATGTTGGAACCAAACAAGCTACCTGTTTTATGTAGCATGAGGGAATGGCTGGAAGAGGTTCGGTCGAAATGACATCATGTCTATATATGTATTTTAGGCAACATTGCGACGGTAAACCATTTGTCCTGATGAGCGATACTTGTGGAGGGCAGAATCGGAACGTAAACATCTCGGCAATGCTTCTCTACTCGGTTCAATCACTTGATCCCCAAAAACAAAAACATTCCAAAAAAAGACCATTTTTTTTTTAAACTGGACACTATGATGGAATGCGATTCCGTTTTCATGCCCATATTGAACTATGTTCAAAAAACATTAATATATTTGACCCCGTTGGATGGTACACTGTCGTAAGGAAGTCATCAAAACAATCAAAATATACAGTGGTAAAAATGGAAGGCCAGGCAGTAAGTTCAACTTTGATTAAAAATCGTAAAGTTGATACTGAAGGGAACAATGTTAATTGGATAAAAATAACATCTTTTTTAAGTATGACAAGGATCAGGAAGTAATTGGGCGGCAATCAAGGAAAGATGAGTTACCAAAATTAACTCAATGTTTTACGGGACCTAAGTCTATAAAAACAGAAAAATATAGTGATTTGTTGGACCTTTGTCACAAAAGTATAATATATCCTCGCACTACCATGATTTCTACAAATCGTTAAAAACTTCCGATTTTGATGATGAAAGTGATAAGTAGATTAAAATTCCTAATGTACTTATATCACAAGAAAAAAAATTAATAAAATGAAATAAATAAGAAAGCTTTTCTGCAAATTATTATTTTATTGAAAAACGTAAGAAAACAAAAACGGTTAAAATAATTATTATCCTTAGAGGCACATAAACGTAACAGTATATCTTTTCACTTTATTGAATAAAATGTCTTTGAAATCACAAAAAAAAATTAAGAATATATTATTTATTCCATAGCTAGTATGTTAATCTTGAAATTTTTAAAAGTTAACTTTACAAAAGTATTCATGGAACTCATAAATATGAAAAATGGTAAGAAAATCACAAAATCGTCTCTCGTTAAAACTAGCAAATATTGACATACGTCTTTGTGTCACTAGGGCTATGAAAAAAACATGACATTACAATGATAGAGAACACCAAAAAAGTGGGTCGCAAAATTCTGTCAGTCTGTCCATCTGTTTGTATCTGGATCTAAAGCCTCCTAAACCAATGATGCGATCTTCTTCAAATTTGGAACTTAAGGCTTTTTGGTGATTCCCTAGAGGGGAAATTGAAATTTAGCTCCAAAAATTATGGAACTTGCTATACAACCGTTAAGAAAAAATTTATTTATATCAAAAACGGCTCAAACGATTTTGATATGAAAAAAATAAGTGAATTAAAATAGGTATTGTTTTCTTTTTGGTAAACAAAAAATTACAAAAAAACCTAATTAACGGTATATGTTACGGTTTTTTTGATTTTCAAATTTCTCAATAACGGCTCAACTGATTTCAATCGAGCTCCTTAAAAATGTAATTAGTAGGACATGATTTATGGATACATTTTAAGATAAGAATCGTGTGGTATCAGAAGTATATCAAGTATATCAGAATTATTCTTAGCCTGATGTATGATTAAAATAATACAACCAGGAAAAGTATCAACATTATTATAACTATTGCCTAATAGCGTAGTTTTTATTTTTTACAGGTTTTGATCAGTTGACCTAAAATTTGATGGGCTACTTCCAGCCATCAAATTTGTCAAATTTGTCAAATTATGCTCAGATTCAATAAGATTAGGTCTAAAAATAATTTTCAATACAAATATTTCAAAAAATAAGCACTAAAACTAGTTCTAAGCCCTTGGGAACATTTCTGAACATTTTGGACCATTTTCTTTAAATTTGGTAGAAATCCGTTTGAGAGTCATTTTGATATGAAAGTATGCACTTAAAGCCTAGTACGCAGATCGAGACAAAATTTATCTCCCATATAAAATTTTTTCCAGAACGAATTTTTTATCTCGGATTTTTGTCCAGACAGTACGCAGCTCCAGTGCAAAATTTGACAGTTGTAACCAATGTACGTGAAAATAATAAAAGAAAGTCTCCCTTAAAGAGAAAAAAGTATGCTCGAAGCATTAATTTTCCGGGCAAATTGTGACTTTTTATATATTATTCGCTTTTTATAAACTAAAATCATCTCCCTATTTCATTTATTCCATTATTAAGACGTTGAGAAAACGCACGACATATATAAAATATAAAATGCGTAAGAAAAATGATGACATAAGACGAAGAAAGAATAAAATAAATAGAACAGCTGTTGTAAATCAGTCAGTGGTGTAGCTAATTTGAAATAGTACAAAATGGCCATATACAGATAAGGAAAAAAATTTTGTTTAATAAAAAACTTAAACTGATTTCCAAACTGGGTTAGACCGAGTTTGAATCAGCAATTATTTTGACGGAAAAAGTTAATTTTGATTCAAATGTCAACCAATTGCCCTAAAATCACTTTTTTCCGGAGAAGTAAGAAAATTTAAAAAATTTTGGAATTATTAGAGTTGATGGCTTCACAGATGGGGTACAAACTATATTTGGACGAAAAAGTTTATTCTGATCCAAATGTTAACGAATTGCCCTAAAAATCGCCTTTTTCCAAAGAAGTATAAAACTGAAAATTTCAGACTTTCCAGAGGTGTTTTCATCTATCCTGATTATACTGTTCGAAATCAAGCCCAAATAAACGCAAACGATATCAATTTTTCTTACTCTGCAAATGCTTTGAAAAAAATTTAATTTCTGTATTAAAAATTTCATTTTTGGTGAATCGAAGGAATTTTAATTTGTTTTAAATTTCTAGCCACGCCCTTCACTGTTCTCTTGTCTCTAAAAATAAAATGTAGAGATAAAATTTGTCTTTGCTCGATCTGCGTACCAGGCTTAAGCGTATATTTAAGGACATTTCAAACATAAACTTCACTTAGTTCCTGACTTCGACAGTACTTCATTTAAAATTTTGAAATTTGGGACCTAGTTCTGACCTAAATTGGGAAGCCTCTATTTGAAGTAGACAGAAATATGCAATACCACAGAATTTAGCATCCTCAAATCATCATGTGTACCAAATTTAATTGATTTATATTAAGAATTGGCATGGAAAATATTTTTGTCACCAAATTTCAACAAACGGACCACTGTGTGGCGGCGGTCACTGTGGGACTACCTGTATATTTATAAATACTAAAAATGTATTGTCATTGCCAATATTCTATTTATATATGTATGTTTATAAAATTAAAAGAACGCTTGTTAATTGTTTTTATAAATAAATTTCTTTATTTATTTTTTTTTTGTTATGTCATTATTTTCAGTACAGCAGTATAAGTAACCAGATTATTTTCAAACTTGATATATAAAATTACAGTAGATGCTCGATTTATAGTGAATCTTGAAATATAGTACACTGTCTACAATAGTGAACATACAGAATTTTCTATATTAAATGTCTCCAAGTCTTTTTTTTTATACCGCACCAAAAACTTTGTGTCAGATAAGATAAAAGTAAAAATATTCACAGTAAAAAAATGTGTTTTTTGGATCAAATTCATTTCATTTCTCGCTCCAAAAAGAGAACAATCTCGTAAGAGTGAACAGGCCTACTAATTAATAATTTACTGTATCAAGTGTCTACCGTAATCGACTAAAACTTTTATTTTTATTTTTTTATTTTATTTTGCTGTCGAAATTTTTTTTTTTTGTTTTCTGACTTTTAATGAAAAAAGATTCGATTGCCAATATCTCGGCAAAATACTGCTCTTCAAAAAATACTAACAAAATTTGCTCTAGTTCATACTTTTTTTTGTGATCGCAAAGCAAACATTCAAATTTTTCTCTTGCAAAAATTGCAAAAACCTGACTAAAGTACATAAAGTTTTTCCTTGTTGCCACAGATACATGTATGTATCTTTGAATTGTATGCCATTTGAATAGTAGGCATGTCTATGTATCTCACTGTCACAAGAAATAAAAATTAGGAATGAGCATTTATTCATTCTTATTTGTCCCAAAAATTGATTGAGATCCCAGATTTGAATTCTTAAGTGTGTGTGTTTTTTTTTACGAAGTGCAGTTTTCAATATGCTCACCAAAAGTTTTTTCAATAAATTGATTTCTACAAGGTCGATAAAGGTAGTAGCAAGAGGCCTCCACTCTTCATGTGATGCCAAAGATATTGTCGAAGACCTTATTCAAAAAGGTTTCCAAGCTCTCGATGCGAATAATCTTATTAAAAATGAGACAATCAAAGACTCCACTGGGGTATCAACGACAACAAGGAGATCTCTACCTTTGTTTATGCTCACCTTTGAAAATAAAGAAAGTCTCGATAAGATCTACAGTATAAAATCAATTATGGGTATAGTTGTCAAAATTGAACCACTACGAAAGTCAAAAATTGTTCCACAATGTAAACGCTGTCAGGCCTTTGGGCATACACAAAAATACTGCAATCGTGAGTTTGCTTGTGTTAAATGCGAAGGCAAGCATGCAACTAAAAACTGTCCCATGGGCAGAGAACAGAAAGCGAAATGTGTTAACTGTCAAGGCAACCATCCTGCAAGTTACAGAGGATGTCCAGTTGCCAAAAAATTCCAAGACACAAAAAGAAAAAACAAAACTGGGAACAAGCTAAGAAACCCAACAAACACAAAAGCAATAGTTGAAAGCAAAAAAGTAGCCGTTGAAAACAAAACTAAAAATCAACCGCCAAAAGCAATTGCACTAAGCAAAAGTGATGAAAATAAATCCTATTCCCAGATTGTTAAAAATGTGCGGAAGAACGAAGAAACATCTATTAAAGAAATGCTTGAACTTATCCTGAAAAGGATTGACAAACAAGATTTAAACATAAAACAGCTAAGCGAAGAAGTCGCTCTTAAAAAACAATGATGGACAGAACACTCAAAATCGCAACATGGAATGCAAACGGTCTTTTACAACATGTATCAGAACTAAACATCTTTTTAGACATAGAGCATATAGACATTTGTTTGGTGTCCGAAACTCACCTCGCTATAGAACAAAATCTTGATAATAAATTACCTAACTATACGTGTTATCACGCTCCGCACCCAGCTGACAAAGCTAGGGGAGGATCAGCAATACTAATAAAAAAGTGCTTAACACACTATGAAGAGCCGAAGTTTACTAATGAAAACATGCAAGTAACCACAATAAGTATTGGTATAAAAAAGAAAGAGTTTAAGATAGCATCTATATACTGCCCTCCGAGGCGCTCTCCAACTGAAGAAGACTATGCAGAACTCCTAAATTTGTTAGGACATAACTTCCTTGTTGGTGGCGACTTCAATGCTAAACACACCCAATGGGGATCTAGGCTCATAACAACGAAAGGCAAACGGCTATATCAAGCAGGCCGCAAATACAACTGCGAATTTTATTCTTCTGGCTCGCCAACATATTGGCCATCTGATTCTAACAAAATACCAGACCTTATAGACTTTTTCGTAGTAAAAGGTATTAAACGAAACCATATAAGTGTCGAAGGTAATTACGATTTATCGTCAGATCATACTCCAGTAATATTATCACTGAGCGAAGCAGAAATAATAGAGAAAAGTAATCCTAAGCTCGTGAACAAAAGAACAAACTGGAACGAATTCAGAGATAAACTTGAAAGTTTTATAAACCTAAGATCCCCTATGCAAACAATTGAACAGATTGATCATGAAGTAGAACAATTTATTGCTGATGTGCAACAGGCTGCAGAAGAAAGTACTCCAACAATTTCGAACTCAAGAGAAAAAGAAATAAAATATCCTGTCGAAATAAAGGAGCTGATCTTGGAGAAAAGAAGAGCTCGAAGAAAATGGCAAGCTACGAGATTTCCAGGTGATAAGGCAGTTTTTAACCGTCTTAACAATGAACTTAAGAAAAGAATCTGGGAATTTAAAAGTGATTCACTTAGTAGATTCCTGAATAGTCTGACGGCGGATGCTTCTACGGAATACTCCTTATGGAAAGCAGCTAAGCGCCAAAAAAGACCACAGGCACAAAACCCGCCAGTAAAATCTCAAGATGGTAAATGGATCGGAAACCCAAAACAAAAGGCTGATCTCTTCGCTGAACATCTCGCGAATGTATTTAAGCCATTTCCAGCAAGCACAGCTACAGATCCCTTACAGTTTGTTGATAGAAACGACGAATGTGAAATTCCTTTTGTCACGCTCAAAGAAGTAAGAAGTATGTGTCAACATAAGTTGTCCAACAAAAAATCACCAGGGTACGATCTAATAACTGCTCAGGTTTTGAAAGAAATGCCTTCTACAGCCTTCAAAAAACTCCAATTTATAATAAATGCATGCCTTAAACTAAGATATGTGCCACATCATTGGAAAATTGCAGAAGTCATTGTTATACCTAAACAAGGTAAGCCACCAACAGAAGTAACATCTTACAGACCTATATCGCTTATACCAATCATGGCAAAAGTTTTCGAAAAACTGCTTCTGAAAAGACTAAGCAGAATAATAGAAGAAAGAAGACTAATTCCGAGCCATCAGTTTGGATTTAGAAATAAACATTCCACGATAGACCAAGTGCATCGGATTACGGATGTTGTGGAAAAAGCACTTGAAGAAAAACAAGTATGCTCGGCTATATTCTTAGATGTTGCTCAAGCCTTTGACAAGGTTTGGCACTTGGGACTTGAGTACAAACTGCAAAGGGATCTTCCCAGGCAGTACTACGAAATACTGAAATCCTACGTTACGAACCGACTCTTTAGAGTACGGTACGACCAAAATTACTCGGAACTAAAGAAAATTGAAGCCGGTGTACCACAAGGAAGTGTCCTAGGACCAACCCTGTATCTGTTATATACAAGGGATATTCCAGTGGACATCAACGCTATCATGGCCACCTTTGCTGATGATACTGCAATATTGGTGCCAGATAAATCCGTTACGAAGGCTACACAAAAACTGCAAAATGCAGTCGATAAAGTTAGTGATTGGACGCAAAAATGGCGAATCAAACTAAATGAAACAAAATCGACGCATATAAACTTTACAAACAAAAAAAATAAACAATGTTCCAATTCTTATAAACAGTACAACAGTACCTTACTCCAATACTGCCAAATACCTTGGAATGACTTTGGATGCAAAGCTTAAATGGAAAGAGCACATCAAAAAGAAAAAAGACGAACTAAACTTGAAGTACAGAAAAATGTACTGGTTACTAGGAAAGAACTCTGACCTATCTATCCAGAACAAACTAATGTTATATAAGCAAGTACTGAAACCCGTTTGGACATATGGCATCCAACTATGGGGCTGTACAAAGAAAACAAATGCTGAACCCATCCAAAAATTCCAAAGCAAGGTCCTTCGCGGAATAATAAATGCCCCTTGGTATATAAGAAATAGCGATCTACACCGTGACATTCAAATTGAAATGGTTACAGAAGTGGTTAAAAAACACGCTGTATCACACAATCAGCGACTGCAAAGTCATACCAACTCCGAAATGGAGACCGTCTTAAATGTACGAGACAATGTTCGGAGATTAAGAAGAACCAAGCCTCATGAGCTGATGGTCTAAAAGCTATGGAAAGTGTTATAACTTAAACTTCCCACAATGCGACTGATAAATTAAGAAAGAAAAATCATTTGTCGATCTTTCATAGATTGGTCCTGATTCACCGGTGGTTTTAGTGCGGTAAGAGTCCCACACTACTTGGTACCGATTCTTACCGAGTGTCTTTTGAAGATTTCCATCGGATAATAAAAAAAAAAAAAAAAAAAAAAAAAAAAAAATAAATTGATTTCAAAGAAATAGTGGCTGGGGAACCACAAGGAAGTGTATTAGGTTCAGTTCTGTACCTTTTATTTACACGCAATATACCTCAAATAGAAGACACTACCGTATAGCCACGTTTGCTGATCATACAGCAGTAGGCAAAACGAAGCTACAATTAAATTACGAAATGCTCTTAATAATGTCAATGAGTGGAAAAAAACATGGCGAATAGCGTTCAATGAACAAAAGTCAGTCCACGTGGACTTTGCGTATACAAAAATAAATAGATTATCCGTCTTTCTTAATACCGCTCGTGTTCCATTTGCAGATGAGGCAAGGTATCTGGGAATGACTCTAGACGCGGAATTAAAATGGAAGCCGCACGTAAAAAAGAGATGCGAAGAACTAAAAAATAAATTAAGAGATAAGAACTGGTTACTCGGTAAATATTCAAAGCTTAGAATTGAAATAAATTGATTTTATACCGACAGGTTCTTAAACATGTTTGGACTTATGGTATACAACTTTGGGGTTGTACCTGCGATACAAACTTAAATAACTTACAAACGTTTGAAAATAAATTGCTTAGGTCATTTGTAAATGCTCCGTGGTATATAAGAAACGAAGATCTTCATAGGGATCTCAGGATTCCTACGGTGCGGGACGAAATAAAATGTTTCACCCGAAAACATAGAAATCGACTCTTACAGGGTGGCGCACCAATTGTGCTACAATAAGAAATTCAAATAACTTTTTTTTAAATCGATGTATTTCATTTATTTTTTTTATTGGTTAGAAAATTAAATTTTATTTTAAATAGTTAGTTGTTTTTAAAGATTATAGACCTCAAATGACCTCCACGCTCTCCCACGCATATGCAGCACCTGATCAAAAAATTATTCATTGCGGCCTGAAGAGTTGAAGTTGGGATCGTCTCAATTATTGTCGTTATGGACTGCTTTAATTCAGTTAAATTCCTGGGCTTCGTCTTATACACCTCTTGCTTGACATAACCCCATAAAAAGAAGTCTGGTGCAGTCAGGTCAGGTGACCTTGGGGGCCAGCGAAGAGTGGAGTTCCTAGAAATTAATTTGTTTGCGAATTTTTTGTTTAGCTCCGCCATAACTGGTCTGGCTATATGTGCAGTTGCTCCATCTTCCTGAAACCAAACGCTGTTGAATGGTATACGTTTTCGGCGCAGTTCTGGGTAAAAAAAACTCCTTCAACATCTTTAAATAACGGTCCCCATTGACAGTAACGGTTACACCGTTTTCTTCAAAGAAGTACGGCCCGACAATACACCTTGATGAAACTGCGCACCACACAGTGACTCGTTCTGGGTGCAGTTCCGTCTCATAGAGCATTTCTGGATTAGACTCATTCCATATACGGCAATTTTGCTTGTTTACATTGCCGTTAAGATCAAAATGGGCCTCATCAGACATGAACAAACAATTGATCAATGTGTTGTCTTCTTCGGCCATTGATATCATTTTTTGGCAAAATTCCAGGCGAACAGGCAAATCCTGAGGGTTTAACTTGCTAGTAATTTGGACTTTGTACGAAAACAAGTTTAAATTGTCATGAAGTATCCGTTGTAATGACCGTCTACTAACTCCAATTTGCCCCGATAAGTTTCGGGTCGAAACGCTCGGATTGGCCTGTATTGCAGATGCTACTGCTGCGATTGTATCCTGAACCCGGACATTGGCATCTCGATGGTACGGCCTTCGTGCGATGCTTCCAGATTCGGCAAACATATTTACAAACCTCATAATGGTCCATCTACTCGGGGGATTACCGCCAAACTCCCGCCTAAATTCCCTTTGGACGGAAATGACGGACTGCAAACCATGGTACCGTTGCACTATCCAAATTCTTTTCTCCGTATCCCAAGCATCCATTTTTATAAATCTAAATAATAACCTACAAAATAAAAAAAAATAAGCCGATTACTCACACAGAAAAAAAGTTATTACGTTTTATTTTTGTAGCACGATTCGTGCGCCACCCTGTAGAACACACTAATTCAACGATTATTGACATTCTTGAAGAGTCGAATTTAGTACGCCGTCTGCGAAGAACAAAACCTTCCTACTTGGTGCGGTGAACAGAAACCCGCTTTAAAATTGCGGATTAAGCAGGAACTTTCACCGGAAAGTAACCTGCAACACGTTACTTAACTTCGTTAAAAATAAATTGCTAGATAAGTTTCAACTTAGTTGCAATCGGGAAGTGGAGGTATTTTTAGTGTAGTAAGAATCCCACACTTCTATGAGCACGGGTTTGTCGATCCTCATAGAGCCTGATGCAGGTTTTGCACCTATCCACGGGAAAATTAATACAAAACAATTGATTGTTTCGCGATGCGTGGCGTGAACCGAACCATTATATTAATAAAAATTTGCACGATTTGCAAACGTTGCTCAAGAGTGTGTTTTTAAGCCACATTAAGCTCGCAATGTAGTTCCTTGTTAAAATAATTTTAACAGTCACAAAAAATTAAACTTATTTCTTTCTTATTGATTTGTGATATGTGCTTAAAAATGAAAAAAAAAAACTTATCAAGTCAAAGTTTGTAGTTCAGACTTTCACAGTAGCTACTTCATAATAAATGATAGCATGGAAATAATTTTACGAAATTTGTTAAACTAATTTTGAAGATATTATGGCTCCTTAATTCTTTGTTGAAATTTCATTTGGACTCATAAGCTACTGCATACATAAGTTGTAGTAGTATAGTAAGCTGCAAGCTTACTTATTTTATGCCATGTTCATGAAACCCTTGCTTTATCCAAAAACAAACAAATCAACTATCCTTATCACTTATTTCCATCTTATCTCTATACACTTAGAACCTAATTTCTCAAATTCTTATCCACTCTTATAGGTAGCCCATATATACACACAGCAATTTGGGTATTAACTTCTCAGGATATCACACACACATCAAACACGATAATCTTGCAATATAATAATAAAGCTAGGGTTTTCTAGACGAGAAACACTTAAATGATGAGGATAAACTTCTCATGCAGATAAAACGTTCAACACTTGATACATATTATTACCTATGTTTGGAGTTAGGTACATTATCTTACATAGCTTATACTTCAACCGGTCACTCATCACATAGGTTTACTACTTTCGTAAAACCTAAATCACTGCAAAATCCCTAAATGTTCAAAAGATCTTAGATTTTAAGTAGGCATCTGCTACATAGGTGTACCTATAAATTTCTTATTTCAAAAACATAAAATGTGAATTAAAGCTTTTCCATCAAAGAAATTCTTCACTTTAATATTTATTTAAGGTACCTAGAGTGAAGGTTTGTGTGATTTTCTTATGTAATTCATGAGCTGACTTTATTTAAGGGTCATCTTCTTTATAAATCTTAGACTTTTCATCTTGTAAGATTACAAATAATCCTATTTTACATCCATTAAGCTTTTATACAACGACCAAGTGGAGTCCTTTTGGAAAGTGCATCCATGATGCCAAAGACACACAAAAACACACAGATTTATATTAAGAGAGTATCCTTTGGCTGAAATGTTGACATTGAAATTTTCATTCTAACTTTGTACTGCATGAGATTTTTTTTTTTAATTCTATGATATGACAGGCAGGAAATCCTTGCGAAAATATATAAAAAAAAATCCTTACTTATAGGATGGAGTAATAGCATACTTGTCACGATGATGCTTAAATATATTATCTTAAAAAAAAAAAAATGAGCCGGAAATTTAATTAAGATGCCTTGTCTTTGCCAGCACTTTATATGAGGGAAGGTATATATAGGCATAAGAATACAAAAAACAGCCTTAAAGTCTGAATGAGATAAACGTGAAATAGTTTCATACAAGAGTATAGCCCCTTGAAATAGGAATTCTTTCTCTTTCAGTTGTTTTTGTTTTTGTTTTTTCAAAATGCCAAGAATTCAAAAAAATGAAAACAGAGACAAAACATACCAACCCCCCCACGTATAAACACTTACCAATGACGTTGAAATTGTATGACAAGGACATTTTTGGCTCTGTGTTGATTTGGCACTCGTAAATACCAGAATCCCTTGGCTGGGGATACTTTATCTGCAGTGTCCAATTGCCTGAGTTTTCCGGTCGTATCACCTGCAACAAAACAACACAATCAAATTACTACACAGAGAGTAAGCTATCTATACCTGCTACCAAAAGAATAATAATAAAGAAAAAAAAAACAACAACGCTATTATCGAGCATTCCAAGGAGGACACTCCACTCATATCCTCCTATAGCATCAAGCCAATAAAAAGAAACAAACAAAAAAATAATAAGATACCAACATTACAATGGGCCCTGAATTGCTGCACGAACAACATCAATATACTCTAGCAGCTATACTCTTCGTGAAATATATTTAGTCACGCAGCAGACAGACAAACTCGAATACTCGTATTTAAGGGATATGTTGCTGGAGCTGGAGCTAGTGCTCTTTTCAATTCTAATCGTCCTGATTCCTCAATCTCGATGTGAGGATGAAAAAAAAAAAATAAAATAAATAGCATCAGTTGGCCTTACTTGCACACTTTATAAGATAGTTTCCCAAATAGAATATTATGTTATGCATGCAATGTTGTGTGATGAAGGACAAAAATCTGAACATCTTCTTTTGATCCTGGACGAACTATGTACTTTGCTTTTTCTGAACTTTGAAAAATAAAATATAAAAGTCAATATATGTAGAAGCACTCAAAGAAAAAAACGAAATGGAAATGTGTTTTTTCAAGCATGCTGATTGATTTGGCTCAGTTTATTCATTCGTAACCCGATAAAGGCATCAAGCCAGGACCGAATGTATTGGCTCTAGCTCTAGGATTTTTTGGTTTTCATATACTTTACCTAGCCGTATATATGTATATTATATTTTTCTTACCTGAAATCTCTGGTCAGATGTGTATGTTGTGGAGCCAGCCGTAAGGATGTGCAAATCACGTTTTCTGATCCATGAAACCTGAAATAATGATAAAATGGAATGTGAATGAGTGAAATAAAGTTCGAAAAATCTACATCAGAGAGAAGCTAGATACATTAATGAGGTAAGGTATGGACGTGTATATAGAGTGATTATTGGTTTTGGTATTTATTTTCGTCAAATTAAATTTCATCAATTTTGGTTTGATATCAACGAAATTGAGCTTGTGTTTCTATTTCTAGAAAACAAAATAACAACTACACCTGCATGTTGTGGTGGTACAGATTAGAGAATAACGAGTGATTAACATCCAAGGTCCATTCGTTATTTCAAAAATTCATTATATAGAGTACGTTTTTTGTTACGAAACTTTAGATAAATTGGAAGCAAAAATATAAAGTGATTAATTTTTCTATGAAATTTTTCTGTATCTGCATTGCATATTATTTGATAAGGGTTTTTCAATAGGGACGGGTATGTTTTGACAAACTGTCGAATCTATTTTTTATTATTTTTACCTCCACTACTCCTACACACCATCTTATACGGTTTCTGGAGATGTACCTCAGCTCTCGCCAACTTATCCCTAGTTGTGCTGATTTATCTTCGTCGTTCTTCGCCAAGTTCTTTGATGTCAGCCGACTCATCTACCTCGCTGCGTGAGAGAGTTCCATTGCATCACTTGACTCACAATGCACTCTTGACCTTTTCGAAGCGTATGTCCAACCCGCTGCCACTTACTTTCTCGTATTATAGTCCTCATATGACCTGTCCTCATATGAAGTTCATTATTGGAGATACTGTTAGGCCAGAAAATCTTCAAGATATATTTTGCAGACATCTATTCGAGAAAGATTGCAGCTTTCTTGTGACAGTGGTTGTTACTTTCTAAGTGCTGCGTCCATAAAGAAACACGGATTCAACATTGGTGTGGAACAGTCTTAGCTTATGGTCTTTAGACTTATAGAGTTGTTTCTTCATATTTTGGACAGCTATCCGAATGCAATTTTTGATTTCCCGATTCAGCTGATTATATCTAGTTTGGTCCCGCTATTAGTGAAGACCATACTTCCAAGAAATTGAAAACTCTCTACCATCTCTACTTATGGTTGTCCAGAAATAATTACTTTGATAGATGAGGATATTGCAGGGCTGATTCTTTTTTTTTTTTGCTGTATTGATCTGAAGCCCAACGATTTAAGATTTCTTTCTACACCCTTGTTTTCATTTAATGGAGATCCATGATCCTATCAGAGAGTAAGCATACGTCGTTCGAGATGTTTAAGGTGTGATTGCAGATTCAACAGAATTCCCCCATTTGCGGTCGATAAAACTGCATGCAGCACATAACTTATCAGGTCACTAAACGAAATAGTAATGGTGACGGTATACAACTCTCTCTAATCCCACTTTGGATTTCAAACTCCTCTTCCAAGGACAATCTTCCTTTATGCACAACGTGGCACTTTAGTCCATCGTATAGCAATCGATTTATCTAGAATGCCCCTCTTAAGCAAAGCAAGTCAGATAAATTCTCTATTGACACTGTCAAATGCCTTTTCGAAGTCAATGAACATCAGGTGATGTAGTAATTGATAATCATTCCCTTCTTATACTCCTCAGGAAAATGCCCTGTTTCCCAAGCTTTCTTAATGAATGGATTCAGGAGCTCGATGTAGTAAAAGAGCTTTTTGAATATATCGTCAAGTCCAACCACTTTACTCAGTGCTCTAATGTGCGGTGAAGATTTCTTCTCTACGTGAGAATATAGTGCGTATATTTCGAAATTAGTAAACTGGGTGTTGGGTTAGCTTCGATGGTGAAAACACGATGAAAAATTCGCAGAGAAGTGTTCCTTACACATTTTGAGCTGGTCCACAACCAAAACTAGGAGTGATCCGTCTATATCCGTCTATACCATGTGTTGTTTAGAGTTTGTACACCTGTAAGCTCCTTAGAACTTCTGTAGACGGTCCTACTGCCAGTCTTACTTGCAGCCTCTTCTATTTCTGTTGTTTATGTGTTGATATAGTTTTTCTTATCTCGTCGTACGCTACTTTGAACTTCTCTCAGCTTCATGTGATAGGAAAATGCTGGAGTAGCTGCAATCTCCAATGCGAGTTTTGAGCTGTTTTCCTTCTTCGATTTTAGGCCGAGTTTCTTTGAAAAAAAACCAGGCATTATTTTTACCTTGCGACCAATCGACCAAGTATCAAGGGAGCCACTTCAGTTGGATGATAAATAATTTCAATGTGATTGACATGTAGTTCCAACAGGACAGCACGAAGCAAGCCAACTGAGAAATACCTAATGTCCAATAAAGAGATCTTAGCATCTTAAGTAATATTTATGTTTTCTGGAGCGATGTCACCTATGCTGTTGACTATTTCTTGACATTCCGCCTTCCATCTACTGCATAGTCAGAGTCTTCATACTGGCAGGCTTTGTTTTATAAAGAAACCTTCCTTTTAGCAGTTGTTGAACATATTGAACAAAACTTGAAGGCATGCTCGCGTAGCCACTTTCTTGACTTCCATTGGTACTCGGTCCGTTACTGGAGCTTCTTTGTTGTGCAAATTTACTGTTAATTTCAAGTCTTCTTCATTGAACTACTGTATATCCCATCGCAGGGTCGATTTGGTTTCGAAAAGTCTTACTAGATAAGTTGAGAAGAGCGTATCCACTATGTGTGCCATCTTTTCTTCGTTTATAGAGCTTGGGTGGTTGCGTCTGAATTGCAGACATCTTTTTTGAAGGTCGGCTGTATCCTCTGTCAACCAATATTACGGAATCCCTATTCCTGTGGGAATGACTTTTTCCGAGCATTGAAGCATCGCATGTGAGCCGTATAAGATCCCCTTGATTCAAGAACAGTGAATTGCTTAAATTCCTTTTTGGAGTTTGGACTTGATTTTGGTAAAGATTATGTTCATTTTGTTCGAGATTGAAGATAATGTGGTCGAAGCTGGTGGTCGCTACTCGTGTAGTCATTGATTATTCTCCAGTTTTGATATTTGTACATGTGCTTTCTGTCACATAGATAACTGTTTCGATAGCTTTGGAATTCAGGAGACATACAAATCAATTCACTATTATAAAAAAAAAACTCACAGATTTTTATTGTGGAAAATTATAAATAAACTACTTTTTTCCATTTTATTTTAATCGGCAAAGCAACGATGTAGTACCTCGTGGTATGATGGTTAGTAATGTATGCCAAAGGGATGGGTTCGATTCCCAGCCACTGCCACCTAAAAATAGAAATGTTTTTCCAGAGGTACTGCCTCTTATGAGGAAGTAAACTTGTCTTGTCATTTAGCCGTTCGGACTCGGCAAAAAATTGTACTCGTTCATTCGATCACTGATGGCACTCACTCATTCAATTATTGACGTGGTAATTGAGACCCTGGTCTACTGAAGATGGGCGTGTTTCCTGTATTCACTGTACTTTAAGGCCGCATCGAGCTGCTGTCTCGAGTACTTGCTTTCATCGTGAGTCCATTGTTGGCATATCCTATTTCAGGGACCTATAGCGGGCATTTAAATCTGCTACTACCAAAATCTCTTATTCAGTGTTTCCCATGAAATCTTGAAGGTCTTTCAATTTTTGTTGGAACTCGTTGATCCTATTATTTGAATTGATATAAACACTTATTACTATGAGTCTCTTACATTTCTCCCACGACGCAGAGCCTTGACATGAAACAACGGCAGGGTCGTATCTAGCGGAAGTGGCATCAACTGGCTACGAAGATCGTGCAATTTGACCCGTTATATTTTTTCTTGTGGTGTTTTCTGAAATCGCAAAAATTATGCCAATAAGCTGCAATTGATTGAAACCCTCTTAAGTCAACAAAACCATAGTCATAGCTCAAATCCGACCTGAATCATGGGGGGGGTTGTTGAATATTGTACCTTTCGGACTCGTGTGACTTTGGATTATTTTATTCCATTTCAACATTGACTTGCCCTCTTTGGAATACCCTTTATATCCATAGATTCAAGTGCAGTTCTTATTGCTGATCTGTTGAAAATGCTTAAAGCCTATTTTTAGTTAAATCCTTAAGAAAACTTAAGGCAATTGATGAACTATTAAAGTATAGCCGTATCCAAGTGTAACGTTACATTAAAGAGAAGTAAGAGTCATTCCATATGAAAACGTCGAAAAACAAAAAAAAATTGCACTTTAGCATTTTAGATTTTTTTCAAACTTTGTGAGAATATTCCTTATGGTTTAAAGAAAGGATATCCACCGTGTTTTAATTTTCTCATGCCTCATTCCCCTCCTGTCCCCATTGAAGTATTTGGAAATCGTCATTTTAGTGCTTCAGTTTTTTTGCTTTAAAAAAATGTCTATTAAGGATATCGAAACGTTTGATATGACATATTAAAGCTTAAAAAGAGTACTAATTGTGACTTATATTTTAATTCACATAATCCATGTCAAACAATACCAAAAACGGTGCTAAAAATACGAGCGTTTTTCTGATTTTTTGTCGTTTTCAACTGACTCTAGTGTCACGACTGTTGAACGCAACTAAACTACATTATTTTTCTTGAATATCAAGTACACTTATTATAAAAGAAGTCAAACTTAAAATTAACTCGTACTCGAAATTTTTAGATTTTGAAAAACCGCAGTTCTTAGACTATAATATCGACATGTTTGACTAAATGAAAAAATTTGAAATTTTCAGGACATTTAGTTCTTACCTTCATCCTTAAATCCTATAAGTTTCGTTTTGTTATTTTAATCCGTTATACGTATGACAGTGGTTTAAAAGAAGAAGTATCAGTCAAAAAATATAAGGTTATTGCAGAGTATTGTAAGTGTCTACTATATTAAAATTTTTATTTTTTTAATTTCTTTGCCCCCCCCCCCACTCCAACAAATGATTGAGGTTATTTTAAAAAAAAATTGTACAATTTTTTTTTGAAATCGGTCAACGTTAACACGTGCCGGCAAGTACTTCAAATTTCCCATACAAAATACATGGGTATTTTTTCATCGTTTTACTCAAAGTTTCACGAAAAATGTAAAGAGGATGGAAAATCTTCAAACTTGGTACATATATTAAAAACTATTAGAAGTAAATAAAAACATAATTTTAAAGAAATTAAAAAAATCAAAACGAGTCAATTTTAAGTTTTACTTCTTTTATAATAAGTGTACTTGATATTCAAGAAAAATAATGTAGTTTAGTTGCGTCAGTTGAAAACGACAAAAAATCAGAAAAACACTTGTACTTTCATCACCGTTTTTGGTATTGTTCGACATTGATTATGCGAATCAAAATATAAGTCACAATTAGTACTCTTTTTAAGCTTTAATATGTCATATCAAACGTTTCGATATCCTTAATAGACATTTTTTTAAAGCAAAAAAACTGAAGCACTAAAATGACGATTTCCAAATACTTCAATGGGGACAGCAGGGGAATGAGGCATGAGAAAATTAAAATACGGTGGATATCCTTCTTTTGAACCATACGGGATATTCTCACAAAATTTGAAAAAAAAAAAATCTAAAATGGGTTGGCATTTTCGATTTGACGATTTCATATGGAATGACTCGTAAGGACAAAGTTTGAAATAATTAATTGTTTTCAATTTGTATATTCCTAAATATTTTACCAGGGTTAAATATCTACTAACAAATTCATCCTACTTACTTAAGTAAATTTTCTTAATGAAGTGTTCTCCTGGTATTGAGCAGATTATTTTAATATGTACTTACTGCACATTCTTTCTTATACATAATTACGAAGAGTGATTACAATGATTACTACATAAGATTCTCACCTCATTCCAATATGCTAACTTTTACCATATCGAAGTTCAAAAAAAGTATTATACGTTCGACTTGCATAAATATAGGTCACGGGTTAATAATGGTTTGATTGTGCTTATCTTGATTGGAAGTTCCAAATCTGTTTATTTCTGCGCCGAAATAATATAAAGAACAATTACAATTTTTCTTAATGGTAAAACTTTTCTGCCTCAAATAAAGTGCTATTACTTTTTATTGTCTCGGTAACCGAGAACTTTATCCGGTTATTCATAAGACAAAAAAAAATAAAAAGAAAAATGTATTAGGAGCCAAAGAAAAAAACATATTTCGGTGGATCCAAATGCTCTGCTTTTGCAAACATTTAATATGAATCTATATTATCTAATTACCAAGGGAAATACAGAATTGGTTGGTTTGGCCAAAAACTTTTCTAATCGAATTAATTTCCTTCCCATGCCGCGAAGCTGGCGTTCACTGGCTTCTTTGTTGAGCAACATTATTATAATTATTTATAATGTACAAAAAGAAAAGTATCTTATATACAAATTTTCACCGCACCAATCCCCAAAGTCTCATAATTATGTTAAAAAATTAAAAACTCTTAATCTAAATTATGACAAAAAGCCAAAAATAATATTTAAAAAAAAATGAAAGTAAAGAGAATGTATAGGTAGCTGTAAGTGTAAATGGGAAGTTATGCAATATACAAAAGTGTGTTTCATTCGACTTAAAGGCAACATGGCTCTCGTTTTAGCTTACATATTCCTCGAAAGAAAACATTTTTGGCTTTTGTTCGGATTAACTTTCAAGATATTTGATTTTTTTTTTCTTCTTTTTTTTTCTTCAACTTGCGTTGTCGTCATTGTTATGTTGAATCGTATAGACACTCTGTATTAGTCGTTTGGGGATGAACAAAAATCCTTTCACAGCAATCCGCCTTGGGGACCCACAGTTCCACTTTAATAGAATTTCATGCAATTGAAAAGCAAATAAAAGACGAAAAAGGCACTTTATTGGGGAGTTTTTTTCTGGGAAACTTTTTCACTTAACATAAATTACAATACAACAACGAAAGGAACAAAAGTTACAAACGGGTTATGCTCACGGCAGTGCTGGACTGGGGCTTGAGAGGGAGTTCTGTATACGGGCCCCTCATTTTATTTGGGACACTTCGAGAACGAAAAAAAAAATTATATTTTACCAGAAGACTTTATTGTTTTCGAATATTTGTTGTCGTTTGAAATTTTATTGGAAACAATTGGTGTGAAACAATTTTTAAAAATCTTAAGATGACATTTTTGGAATTATGAAATATTAACTACATATACATGTGGGAGGGGTGCGCCGACAAAAAACCTGTTTCATCAGTTAAAACTGATTTCAAAAATATGACTACAATTTACAGATAATTTAGTTTAAGTTTAAGAAAAAAAAAACAAAAGTTAATTAAGGGTCGATGTGTTGCGATGTCGTAGCCGGGGTAATGAGTAGGCACATCCTACACACATACAAGACTACGTAGGTACTTTTATGGTATACAAAAAATAACGCCGACAACATACATATTTAGACATACAGGGTGGCGCACCAATTGTGCTACAATAAGAAATTCAAATAACTTTTTTTTTAATCGATGTATTTCATTTATTTTTTTTTTTTATTGGTTAGAAAATTAAATTTTATTTTAAATAGTTAGTTGTTTTTAAAGATTATAGACCGAAAATGACCTCCACGCTCTCCCACGCATATGCGGCACCTGATCAAAAAATTATTAATTGCGGCCTGAAGAGTTGAAGTTGGGATCGCCTCAATTATTGTCGTTATGGACTGCTTTAATTCAGTTAAATTCCTGGGCTTCGTTTTATACACCTCTTGCTTGACATTACCCCATAAAAAGAAGTCTGGTGCAGTCAGGTCAGATGACCTTGGGGGCCAGCGAAGAGTGGAGTTCCTAGAAATTAATTTGTTTGCGAATTTTTTGTTTAGCTCCGCCATAACTGGTCTGGCTATATGTGCAGTTGCTCCATCTTGCTGAAACCAAACGCTGTTGAATGGTATACGTCTTCGGCGCAGTTCTGGGTAAAAAAACTCCTTCAACATCTTTAAATAACGGTCCCCATTGACAGTAACGGTTACACCGTTTTCTTCAAAGAAGTACGGCCCGACAATACACCTTGATGAAACTGCGCACCACACAGTGACTCGTTCTGGGTGCAGTTCCGTCTCATAGAGCATTTCTGGATTAGACTCATTCCATATACGGCAATTTTGCTTGTTTACATTGCCGTTAAGATCAAAATGGGCCTCATCAGACATGAACAAACAATTGATCAATGTGTTGTCTTCTTCGGCCATTGATATCATTTTTTGGCAAAATTCCAGGCGAACAGGCAAATCCTGAGGGTTTAACTTGCTAGTAATTTGGACTTTGTACGAAAACAAGTTTAAATTGTCATGAAGTATCCGTTGTAATGACCGTCTACTAACTCCAATTTGCCCCGATAAGTTTCGGGTCGAAACGCTCGGATTGGCCTGTATTGCAGATGCTACTGCTGCGATTGTATCCTGAACCCGGACATTGGCATCTCGATGGTACGGCCTTCGTGCGATGCTTCCAGATTCGGCAAACATGTTTACAAACCTCATAATGGTCCATCTACTCGGGGGATTACCGCCAAACTCCCGCCTAAATTCCCTTTGGACGGAAATGACGGACTGCAAAGCATGGTACCGTTGCACTATCCAAATTCTTTTCTCCGTATCCCAAGCATCCATTTTTATAAATCTAAATAGTAACCTACAAAATAAAAAAAAAATAAGCCGATTACTCACACAGAAAAAAAGCAGCATAGAAGTCAAAACAAATCTATTTTTTTTTCTTCTTACATATATAATTTAATTGCGACAAAAAATAATTGAGCAGTTTTTAAGGGAAAAAGTGAGGAATTTTTGAGAGCAATCCTGTTTATATCTCTGAGTGCTCTGAGATCTCAGAAATATAAACTGGCTAACTGTTCCTTCAAAGTTTCTTCACACGTGCTGTGATGATCATTTTTACTTGCGATATTATATTATAGTTACTAACCATGGGGCAAACTATGCATTCTTAACAAAAACAAAAGTCGACATTTAAATCAGACTTGTTATTACGATGAAAGGGAAGACGAAAAAAGTGGGTCTCACAATTTTGTCTGTCTGTATGTATGTCTTTCTGTCGGTCAATTTGGCTACAGCCTTAATGACTGGATAAATTTTCTTGAAATTTGGTACATACTGGTATTTGGTGATTTTGAAAACAAAATTTTTATTTTTTTTTACCCAAAAATAACGTTGCCTCATTTATAATTTTTTTAAGCAATTTTAGAAAATTTTATTTCTCTTCAAAAATGGCTCCACAACTTTTCTTTAAAAAAATTAAATACATTTGTTTCTTCAGTAAAGGCTACCTTTGAATGGAAAATCATTTTTCAAATATTGGTACCTCCCAAAGAACCATTTTTTTTTTACTTTCGATTTTCTTCAAAACGGTTATTTTGATTGCAATAATTTTTTATACGGAAGCTTCTAAAGAATACGAGTACTTACATGCAGTTTTTCTTATCAACAATTTCAAACATAATATCTTTTGGATTTTAAAATAATTTTCAAATTTTCTTTTGAAAATAAAATTTTTTTGAATTACATAGTCGATATTTATAATACTCGGTATTCAAGGGCTTTTTCATATTTTTTTAAAAGTGCCTATTTTATTAACAAAATTTACTTTAGTGAAAAAAAAAAATGGTACGACTTCCATACAAATGTTTAAACCCATTAAAGATATTTTTTTCCTAAAAACAGATCCTTCGATTTTAATAAAAGTTTTTCTGTATGCTAATATTACATTAGCATACATATTGTATGTACTAGCAATAACTATAAAAATTAACAAAAAGCAACTATTAATTCTGCCTTTTATTAGAGAGTCTTGTTTTAATTTTGAATTTTCCTTGGAATTAGCCGGCGGAACAGATTATGATAGAATTGTGGACGTACAAATTTTAAATAAGATTAAAAAATATTGCCTATCAAAATTTTCAAAAAAAAAGTTTTTGAATATTTTTAAAAGGTTTCTTTTTTTTTTTTTGAATATTCGATATCTTAAAAATGAGTTGAAGATTTCTTTTCGAAATTTTATGCACATAAATAAATACTTTAAATTTGCATACTTAAAGTTTTCCCTAAAAATGCCTTAAGAATTTGATGGCATTATAAAGAATATAGTTTTTCAAAATAACCACACTAAAACGATTTTAATTTTTTTTTCCTATACAATCATATTTCATCAAGAAATATAATGGGGTGTTCTTTTCATTTCAAACTTTCAAAAATGTTGCTGGAGCTAATTTAAATATCGTATTTCGTGCTTGTAAAAACTGAGCATCGTGAACACATAAGAGCGGGTTCGTGCGACCCAGTCGTGTATTTGAAAAAGATCCCTTTAACTCGGAGTTTCATATAAATCGACCATTTAATTAATAATAAAAACAAAATTGATAATTTTTTTGAAAAATTTTGGGAAGAAAAAGTATTTGCATTCTTAAGAAGATTCTGAATAAAAAATTACTGGGGGCAATTTGAAAAAATGATTCTTTGGCAGGTACTAGTAATAACCATTTTTTGAAAATTTTTTTCCATCCAAAAGAAGCTTTTACCAAAAGAAATTTATTGATTTTTTTTTGTTTGAAAAGTTATTGAGCCGCTTTTGAGAAAAATAAGGTTTTGTAAAATTGCTTAAAAAAACTGTGCAGGTATCGTTTTTTTTATAGTTTTAGGACAAAATGAAAAAAAAAAATTTTTAGCAGAATCACCAAAAACCACTATGTACCAACTTTTAAGACAATCGATCAAGCCGTTTAGGCTGTAGCCAAAATAGCAGACAGAATTTTGCGTACGACTTTTTTGGTTTTATCAATCATAGTAATGTCATGTTTGGTTGATATCTCCAGTTGGTGCCTAAAAGAACAGTTTAGTGCTTGAGTTAAGTCATCAAACTAGGTGAGTTAACTCGGAACTAATTTTGGAATTTAAATCGATTGAAAAACTGGCCTTAAGCCTTTAAATAATAGAAGTTAAATGTAAATTATATGAAACTGCCAGAAACATAACATTTCGTAGTGCACATTTAACCAATTTTTCAGCGTATTTTGGTTTTTAAAAGTGGCTTTCAGTAAATCAATGACAATGAATGCATTCAGTGAGCTTGCAAATAAACCTACAAATGTTTTTTTTTTATGTATTTATTTATGTGAAATAAAAGAGACTTCAGAAAATGTGCAAATACGGGTCATATTTCTAAATACTGGACACTTTGTACGTCCCGGATTTCTTAAAAAATAAACAGGGACAGGTATAACAAGACGGGACAGTCTCGGGAAATCCGTGACGGTCCCATGCTTATAAAGATGCCTTTAACACAAGTAAAAATTGTTTTCAAAATAATAATCATTTTTAAATGAATAGTTCTTGAAGCGAAGCGAGTCAAACCGAGGGCGCGGGCCACCGTCTTAAAAAAGAAAGAAAAGATTAAGTTTTTACACAATAACTCGATTGAATTTTCTTTTACAACAAAATCATATATGTAAATATTAAATTTAGACAGTAAAATTATTTAAAAAATGAGCTATTATTGAACTCTTAAGGTTTACTAATCTTGGCGTTACATAAATAAATTTTTGTTTTTTTTTCAAAAAATGAATGAACTTAAAGTATTATTATTCATAAGAAAAAAATGTGTGGAATGCTTTTTTTTTCGTACTAGCAATCAATTGTTCTCAAAAGTGTTTGCTATATTCTCTTATCATAACTTGAAACGTGTTTTTGTGTCATTTGGTTATTCAATAGTAAATTTAAACTGAGTTTTTGGGCAGTTGATTCATAAATTGGTAAGCGTGACGCTAACAAAAATAATTATTGTTTCATTAATAGAAGAACAAATTTTAATCAAACCGATAATTTGGGGAAAAAAGGATAATAATATGATCTGCTTTCAGATGAAATATCAAGAATTTGAAATTAATGCTCAGCACGTATTCAAAACTTTAAGCTTATATTATAGCCGTGAACTAATTCTTTCGGTTTTTTAATTCATTTTTAATGTTGTTGCTTCTAACGGGTGATTTTTTAACTGGTTTGGTTTTGGCAACACTGGTTTTGACAGCTGACGTGTGTTTAGTACCTTGTGTTACTGTCAAACAGCTTCAGTTTGGTTTGCAATTTAACCATGGATCGTCTTACAAATGAACAACGCTTGCAAATTATTGAATTTTACTATCAAAATTCGTGCTCGGTTGGAAATGTTCATCGCGCGCTGCTTCCATTTTATGGTCGGCATTCTCGACCTTCTGAGCAGTCTATTCGGAAGATTGTGACCAAATTTCGCACTAAATTTACTTTGTTGGACATTAAACCACCAACACGTTTACGTACTGTGCGTAGTGAAGAAAATATTGCGGCCGTATCAGCTAGTGTGACAGAAGACCGCAAAATGTCGATTCGGCGCCGTTCCCAGCAGTTAGGCCTTTGTTACAGCACTACGTGGAAAATTTTGCGGAAGGATTTGGGCGTAAAGCCTTTTAAGATACAGCTGGTGCAAGAACTAAAGCCAGCCGACCTACCACAACGCCGAATTTTTGGTGAATGGGCTCTTGGAAAGCTGGCCGAGGATCCGCTTTTTTATCGAAAAATTGTGTTCAGCGATGAGGCTCATTTTTGGTTGAACGGGTACGTAAAAAAGCATAATTGCCGCATTTGGAGTGAAGATAAGCCAGAAGCATTGCAATAGCTACCAATGCATCCCGAAAAAGCCACTGTTTGGTGCGGTTTATGGGCCGGCGGCATTATTGGGCCATATTTCTTCAAAGATGATGCGAATCGCAGCGTTACTGTCAATGGTGAACGCTACCGAGCGATGATAACAAACTTTTGTTTGCCCGAAATGGATGTTCTTGACTTGCATGATATGTGGTTTCAACAAGACGGTGCCACATGCCACACAGCACGCGAAACAATGGCGCAATTGCGAGGCGAGTTTGGTGAACAGTTAATTCCACGTTTCGGGCCGGTCAATTGGCCGCCTAGATCGTGCGATTTGACACCATTAGATTATTTTTTGTGGGAGTATGTCAAAGCTAATGTCTATAGGGACAAGCCCGCTTCGATTGACGCACTGGAAGCCAACATCCATGCATTCATTCGTGAGATACCGGCCGATATGTGTGAAAGAGTATGCCAAAATTGGACTCAGCGGATGGGCTACCTGAGACGCAGCCGCGGTCAACATTTGCATGAAATTATCTTTAAACATTAAATTGCAAGGTTCAAACAATCGATTCAAATAAATATTTCATTAATTTTTTCGAATTTTTTGTGTTTTTTTTTTTTTTAAGTTCTAAACCTCTTAAAAAATCACCCGTTAAAATACAGACCATTTGAAGATTTATTTTTAATTTTATTTTTAAGCTAAAAATATCTTTGACTATAAGATCCCGGTTCACCATAGCCACAAATTTAAAATCAATTTGTCCATACTGTTGATTGCTTACTTCACGAGGATATAATGTACTTAAGGATTTGTATCATAAATTCTAATTACGCTCTTAATATTTTATTTGACCTGTGTTATTCCTTCCAGAACAAAAACAACAAATGAAGGGTCCAGGGAAAAAAATGACTTAAGTCCACTTAAAAAAAAAAAACTTAACTAAAGATGACCTCTCGTAGATTTATTTTTTTTTTGTACTAAAAAAGACTTTGAAAACTCAAAAAATGGTACACTTTCTATATAACTTTTTTACAAAAAGATTGTTTTTTTTCTCCAAAAATTGAACAAAACGATATTTAAAAAAAAAGCTTGAGTCTAGACGTAGCAACATTGTCAGCTTAGCAACTCAAAAAAAAAATTATCCGATATTTTTAATACTTCCAATTAGGTCCTCTCAAAACATTGCATTTCAAAAACGGTGCATGCCACGATTGTGAAAGTGTCATTATAATATGAAAATCTAAAGATGTCAAAATACCCCTTCAAATTAGCTTTACCGGTTCTTTGAAAAGACAATTTAAAAAAAAAACAATAAAATTTGCCTCTAACGTCGAAAGTAATTTTGACAAAAAAAAATTGAATATGCTTAAATCAATATAAGTTTGCGTAATTAAGTAGGTACTTTAAGCTGAACAAAATAATAATTTTTTTTAGCAATAAACTTAAATTTAATTTTTGTCGCAATCAACCCAATTGGACCTAAGCCATTTTTCCCCTGGACCGTTCAAATGATTGATGAGTTTGCAGGCTACACCAAATTTTCCTCTTTTATTGCTTCAATTTAAATTTTGGTTTCATACTTTCTTGGAAGTATAATTTAAAAGATATAAAACTGGTCCTTACATGATATTGACAAATTAACTGAGGTTAAATCATGCTTCAAGTTTCAAAGTATTTGAAAATAGAAGAAGCTTAAGCCACCGTTGGACATCAGTCCACTTGCCAAAATCGTCGAGTGAGCTTCTAAACCACGGATCATAATTTGAATCAGGTTTGTACACCTGACTTAAATAGTTAGTATGAGTGAAAAAAGGAATTCTTAAAAATATAAAATAATTTTTGCAAATGAAATTTTAAAAATTGTTTAAGGAATTTTTTGAAGAAATTATTTTGTACAAGTATCAAAAATCAAAAAAAAAAATTATGCTGCCGAAATAAAAGAAAGACAATATTTTTTTAAATGCGAACACCTCTTCTTGGCTTCTAGCTAGCTGTCTCCAGTTTCCTCGCTAAGTTGGTTGAGATCCTTTTCCACTTGCGTGCGCCATCTATTGCGTTGTCTTCCTCTACTAAGCCACCGTCCCACGGGGTCGGATTCAAAAACTTTCCGGGCCGGATCATTGTTGTCCATTTGCTCTAGGTGACTCAGCCATCTCAGTTTTTGGCTTTTCACTTAACTGGCTACGTCGATGTCGCTCTACATCCCGTACAGTTCGTAGATGTATCTTCTTCTCCATTCCACATACAGATGGGACCAACAATGACCCAGAGAATTTTCCTCTCAAAATGCAAAATGCAGGGACGCTTTAGTTTCTCGGGAGAGGGCTTTGCTTCTAAAATTCCTACCAAAGAAACAACGATTGGCCAGAGTAATACTTCGTTTGATCTCAAGCACAGCTGAGTTTATAACGAGGCAGGTATGCAAAGTTTCTGACCACCTCAAAATCAAGTCTAGGCAAATGGATTTAATTTATTCATTGAAGTTTTTTTTTTATAAAAATTACTCTCCAAGGCTACTTAAGTAAAATTCTTTTCCTTGGTTAAGTTATTTAGATAATTAATGCTTTAAAAGGACTGAACCTAAAAAGGTCTCAAAAACACTTTCTAAAAAATTTAATAAAATATTTGATAGTGAAATCCGAGGGCCTTTGGCCCTCTCACTTCAGCCCTGAGTTTGAAGGTTGGTGATAGAATAGGAAATTAATTTGTTGAATTTTGCTTCTGTTATAGGGATAGAAGGGTAAAACCATCTATGTGAGCCAGCGAGCGAAGCGGCGCGGCGTGGTAGTAGGTTTATAAGTGCAAACAAAAAATGTGAAGTAATACAAGTTGTATAGGCATAACAAATTACCTACATCAATAACTTTAAAATAAAATGCGCTACCAACGCAAATTTTTTTTTTTTTTTCATTTAATAAATGAGATTTTTCAGTTTTTGTTGTGAAATTAATGCAAATTTATTATAATAATTTTTTTTAATGAAAAATTTGATGTTAAGCTGGCAGCATCATTTTAAAAGGGGACTTCACGTTAAATAATAATAAAAAAGAAATAACAATTTTTTGAGAAAAGTGTTGAAATGTTGATTCTAGGTTTTAGTTGATGTTTTTTTTTCAAGTTTTTAATCGTTTGTACAAAATTTATATACTGGAGCTTATTTCATGTAGAAAAATTGAACGTGAATCTATTACTAAAATGATGTAGCAAAACAGTTTATGTGGTTAAATTTAATTATTTAATTTTGCTTTAGACAAGTAAGTACTGGTTTAGTTAAGGGTGGTGTAGAGTTTTAAATATCGCAAAATATTTTTAAAATATTTAAAATATTTTTTCTCCTGATGAAAAATAGATGAGTCCCAGAAAGCTCATTTTAAAAATGTTAATTCTCGGGTGTTCAAATAAAATGTAAATATTAATTTCTTTGTAATTTCGATAAAATGCACTCCATAATTTCCAACTATTACTTTCAAGTGCACTTGTGTATATACTCTAAGTAAAATGATTTTGACGTTTTGCAGAGAGGGTTACACCTAATTATTGAGCCATTAGTATACAAACGGCTATTTACTGATCTAACAAAGTCATCTATAGGCTTTGTTTGAATTTTTTTTGGGATTTGTTCCAGCATACCTAACTTTAACCTGCATTCAGTTCTCATCTATCGGGTTTTTCAATAAGAGCAATACAAAAGTTAAAAAAAAAAAAACAACAACGGTTTTGGATATCAATGAAACTCTTTATTCCTGTGAAAGTACGTTTGATGCCATTATGGAACTCGATATCTTTTGCATAGCCACCACGGGCACGCTTGCAGAAGTCCAGACGCTCAACCCAATTTTCGACGGTTTTCAAGCATAAATCGGCCGATACTGCTGCAATGTCACGTTCGATATTCGTACGAAGTTCATCAATCGTCGCTGGCTTGTTGGCATAGACTATAGACTTGACGTAGCCTCACGGGAAATAGTCTAACGGCGTCAAATCGGACGACCGAGGTGGCCAAGTAACTGGACCATTTCGTGAGATAACACGTTCTCCAAACTTTGTTTCCAATAAATTGATTGTGACATTCTCTATGTGGCTTGTGGCGCCCACCGTCGTGATGGAACCACATGTTCTCCAAGTTCATATCATCCAATTTGGGGCCAAAAATATTCGGTTATCATTGAACGGTAGCGATCCCCATTCACAGTAACGTGCCGGTCTTGATCATGACAGAAGAAGTACGGCCCAATGACGCCGCCGCCCCATTAACCACACCAAACCGTAATTTTTTCGGGATGCAATGATGACTCATGGAGTACGTGGGGATTGCTGCCTGACCAATACCGCATATTTTGTTTATTGACGAGGCCATTCAGCCAGAAATGAGCCTCATCGCTAAATTGGACGTAGCGCTGTTAACGTTGAGGCCACTGACTCCGAATTTCGGTAGTGAATTTTAATAATTTCGACTCGTTGTTGGCTCGTATATCTTTCCATCATGAAATGGCCCACCTTACTGAAGAGAAATGTCAAAAAAACGGCAAGAAATATGGTGTCGTTTGCTGTCCCTGTCGCTCTACTTTTGAAAAACTCTGTAGAAGAATCTTGTTACTGCTACGAACTAACCTCAGCCTCAACGAATAAATATAAAATTTCTTTTACCCAAAACATGCAACTTGACAGAGATGACACCCAAAATATATTTAACTCCATAAGGTTTAAACAAACTTCAGAAAAAATCACTTCTATTATTCAAAAAAGCAATTTGACGCGTTTGTAATTTGTTTTTTTGTGTGTGTCCTTTCTTCGAGGATTAATAGCTTTAATTTTACTATTTCAACAGTCCTTGAGACCCATCACCAGCAATACAAAATGCTCAAATAATATTCAACTGACACGCAATCAATTTAACCTTTGTATGCCTTAGTGTATTATGTACCTTCATTCCGAATAAAAAACTTTAATCTCCTAAAACAGATGAACATCAAATCTTTTATAGATTTAAGGAAATAGTTTAAAATTGAAGAAAAAAAAATCGTACGAGTAAGTAAAAGTAGAAACCCTTGAGAGAAAATCCCTTACTTCGAAATTTTCTGTGTTGAAAAAAAATACGAACAAAAAAAAACTTTGATAGTCCAAACTTCTTAGATTGCTTCTAAAGAAACCCTTCGTTACATTATTAATGATGGAAAGCAACAGAAGTGTATTTATAAGAAGGATTATATATATGTTTGTTTGTGTGGGTGTTTGCGTGAAGTGGAAAAAAAAAATAAAAAATTCATTGAGATAAGCAAAACTCAGATCCTTTCAGCATCGTAAGCTACCACAAGATGGATGCCCCTTATGTTTTATGCACACACATGTGGCCTTCCCATCAAAACGATGTATATTTCTCCAAGGAGAGATTTTTCAATCTACAGAGAGAGCAAAAAAAAAAAACTAAGTAATGTAAGAAATATGTCTTACACCGGATGAGAAGTAATTAATTCAAAATCTTTCTTAATGCTTATGTTATCCTTTCTTGCACCCTTATTCTGCAAACAACAATTAAAATCTTTCTCCACCTCCATACTTCTTTTTTCTTTAACGAAAGTTTGAGTCGAGCAACAACAACTTTTAACACAAAGTCAGTCAGTTATCTTATTGCAATTAATTTTCTCAATTTATGTGCATACATATCGCCTGAATGCTGAATATGAAGATCCTTTTTGTAAGATCTGATATGAGCAGCTGTAAAGTTCACCAGAATCGCTTAGTGAAAATAAAACGTTACTTTTGTGTAAACCTTTCTGCAAGAGGTAAAGGAGTAGATTATCTTAAAGCATTTTTTTTTTCTTCATGGATTAAGCATGAAAGTAGAATTTTCAGAGCAAAAGGTTATGTCTCCTTTCAACTCCAACTCTCCATTAAAACAGTTTATACCTACCACAGGAACTGGTGCAAGAAAAAAAAAAAAAAATAACAGGCAAATCGGTTCTTGACTCACATTACACCATTTTGAGTGAAATAAAACTTTTTTGGATCCTCCTACAAGCTGCTTTTATTTTTGGAAAGAGATTAATATTTCATTCGGAGCTAAGCTATCAACATTATCCAGGATATCCAATACCTCTCCTCGAGGAGTTGGGTGCTTATAATCTCCCTTGCACCTAAACAAGGGTTCATTTCTATAAGAACTCGCCGCGCGCCGCGCCACTGCCGCCACAGTGCCGCACTACAGTTGTCGGTCTCGGGATATATCTATTATCATATCACGAGACTTTATCTTGACGTAAATTTACCATTATGGAGGAC
Organism: Dasysyrphus albostriatus; assembly: GCA_946251815.1. Classification (NCBI taxonomy): domain Eukaryota; kingdom Metazoa; phylum Arthropoda; class Insecta; order Diptera; family Syrphidae; genus Dasysyrphus; species Dasysyrphus albostriatus. Next base: position 40,368,024 of record OX276337.1, on the reverse strand, counting down.
TAAGCACTTTTAGAGCAGACACAAAACGAGTTTCTATTTCAGGTTTTATTTTTTCGCCACTTTGTGTGTACTCAGGGTTTCCTTTGAGTTGTTAGAGCATGTTTACACAGAAATGACTGAGGGTAGGTGTGTATATATAGCTAGAAGCTAGGTAGGTAAATATGAATTAGAAAGTGGGTTGACCTAGAATAATCCAAACATTATCCTCTTTAAGTTACGAAACTGAATAGAAAACAACAACTGTTATTGTTGAGAAAGAACAATGGACAAAGCTCTTAAAGTTGTGTATTTGTTTTAAATTTTGAATTAAACATTATAATTTTTTTTTGATCGGAACAAATCTTACAGGACAAAAGACGGGTTTTCGTCAATATCGTGAACATTTTGAGGTTATGTTGAAAAATTACGCAAATAAAAGTTGTAGATTTTTGCGTGATCTATTGAACACTTGTCATTTTAACGTTATCATTAGGCGGAAAACGCAAGAATATAGAAAATAGAAAAAGTGCAAGAGTGAAAAATTTCATTTAGGAAAACTTATAAGAATAAAAGAAAGCTTAGATTTTGGTTTAGGAAAAAATTTGTGTATTCTTTTTCACAAAACAACTGCTCTAGCAGGAACAAAAATATTTTTACTTTTGTAGTTTTGCAGAAAGTGGTGAATGTAGTTAAGGCTTTATGCTCAAGATGCTGAGGATAAGCGTATAAACGAATTATATGTAAGGAGCTAAGAATAAGGAAATTATGAGAGAAAAATGTTTCTCTCATCTTAATTCTTGATTGAATATAATTTTATAGAAAGAAAAAATTTTAAATCGTCGGAACGGTTTTTTTAAAAAATAACTCTTTATCTACCAAATTTTTAAAACATCTTAAAGCAAGATTTTTGGTATGCAAAGCTTAAGTTTTTATTTTTGTGCACATACAAATAAGCCACGGGGTTTCAAAATTCAAAATTGGAAAATGTCCCAGAACAAAAATTACTTCTTTCTAAATCCTTTACAATATCCAAGATACCCATTTTGATTATAAAAATAAAAAAAAATTCCGACACCCCTATTGTGTAGTAATAATTACATTTTGTCATTGACTACACTACTACAGGATCGATTACAATTAAATGTAATTAGAAATTTTCATTTCTAATTACTGATTACATACATTAAATTGTAGAAAAGTAATTGAAAAAGTCTGTAATGATTACTTTTTTGTATCATTACTGACAAATGTAATTGATAACAATTACAATTACAATTGTACATTTAACAAGCGTATCATTTACTAAGTTCATGTTAGTCAGAGGGGCATAAATTATAAATCGTTAGAAAGGTTTTATCCTCCAGATGTGAACAAGGTACATATTTCACATTTTGTTAAATGTAATTGATATTTTGTTTAATCAACTTCATTAATGTATAATTATTACAAAAAATGTAATCCTAACAGTTGTTATTGCTTTTTTATTGTTCAATTACTCTTCCAAATACAAATAAATTACATCAAGCAGTTGTTTTTTTTTAATTACATGTTATTTGTAATTGAAACTTCAACTACAAATTACATGTAATCGTGGTTGCCTTTTTTGTTATAATTATTGTCCATCTCTGGTTTATCGCACTAATATCTATAAGTATACATAAAAAGCTTTTATGAAAATCGTACGAGCAAACAAATATTTTCCTTAACGGTATTTTTAACATTTCTATGGAAGGAACAAATGTTTTTTTTTTAATACTTAAGAAAGTGTTAAAACACTTTTAATATCGAGTTCTATAAAAATCGATCAATTAATTTACCAAAAATCCATAAAAATATTTTTTTTTTAATTTTTGTAAAAAAAAAAATATTTTTATTGTTTTGGAGATTCTGTATAAAAAAAATTATTAAAATCAAAATTATTGCTTTCAAGGAAATCAAAATTAAAAAAAACGGTTCTTTGGGAGGTACATACCATTAATAACAATTTTTGAAAAATTGTTTCCCGTCCAAAGTATTCTTAAAAAACGTCGCTCATATTGGATATTGGTGATTCTGCCCAAACATGTCATTAAATTTCTTTTTTTCAAACTTAAAATAACGGTACCTGCATACAATTTTGTGTAGCAATTTAAAAAAAAATACAATATTTTTCTCCAAAACGGCTCCACATCTTTTCTTAAAAAAATTAAATAAATCATTTTTAAAAAATGATTATTAATGGCGCCTCTCAAGAACCATTTTTTTTTTAATTTTCTATTTTCTTCTAAATGGTTATTCTGATTTCAATAATTTTTTATACAGAAGCTTCAAAATAATTTAAATTTTTTTTCTTACTAAAATTTTCTAAGAAAAAAATGTTTGAATTTAAAAAAGATGGAGAAATTTTTTTGAAAATCTAATATTTTAAAAACTAAAAATTGATTTTTGTAAAACGCAATATTTTAGATTTTTTACACTCCTTAAAGTATTTTAAGAAAAAATTACTTTAATGAAAGAATAACGACACCTCCCGCACAAATTTTAAATTCCGTTAAAGAAAATATTTTTATCTTAAAAACAGATCCTACGATTTTTATCAAACTTTATCTGTATATCGACTTAAATAAGTGCGATTTACTTTCAAAAATTTAAAAAATCTACAAATAGCAACTATTAAAAGTACCAGTGGTGGTCCAGTAAAACGAATGATATAATGTCCAAGGTACATTCGTTATATCGAGATTTCGTTATATGGAATATGTTTTGGATTCATGGAAGTAGCTAGCCTTGTCCTTTTATTTTATCCAACTCAGGAATTAAAAAGAAATAATATTTTTCAGGTGAGCAAAAGTTAAAATTTTGGACGCAGAAGGAAGATAAAATACTATTGTCACTAGTTAAGAAAGCCAAAGTTTATTTTAGATTTCCTTCAAAGCTAAGAGAGACAAAATTTTATATTCAGTGCAATCTCTCTTTATATCACAATTATATAAGTTTTCCTAAACTGTAAAATGACAAAGAGAATCTATAATACCATCATATTGGAAACATCCTACCAGCAGTTTAAGGATATTTTCGCACCGCTGCCGATTGATTTTCAGCAGAACAATGGTCGGATTCATACAGCAGGTGTAAGTTAACTTGGTTGGAAAGCAAAACTGCAGCGTAACTCTCCTTTCCTCCCTACTCTCTAGATTTGTGGATAATTGAAAATGTATTTGGCTAAAACATAAAGCTTATGATGAGAAGCAGTACTCAAGTAAATAAAAGCCAATTGTAGCATCATTTCATCGAATTTACTTAAATCTATGTAAGACTCTTTAAAGACTTGCATTTTTTTAAGTAATTTAAAATGATGGGAGTACTAAATAGCACTTATATAATTTCTTCAACTGCTAAAAAATAAAAAAAGTATTTTCTTTAAAAAAAAAAATCTCTAGGTTTTTATTTTATCTGCAATAAACAGGGTGAGGCTATTCTAATGCTTCAAAAAAAAAAAAACGTTTATGTTAGTGACAGCAAATCAAATTAGCTTAGAAAACTCCACCACAATAAAAAACATTTAATTTTAATAAAAAATATCGAGTTTTTCAATAAGAGCGCTACAAAAGTTTTTTTTTTAAATAAAACAAAAACGGTTTTGGATATCAATAAAATTTTTTATTCCTATGAAAGTACGTTCGATGCCATTTCTTAAACTCGTTTTCTTTTGCATGGTCACCACGGGCACGCTTGCAGAAGTCCAGACGCTCAACCCAATTTTCAACGGTTTTCAAGCATAAATCGGCCGATACTGCTGCAATTTCACGTTCGATAATCGTACGAAGTTCATCAATCGTCGCTGGCTTGTTGGCATAGACCATAGACTTGACGTAGCCCCACAGAAAATAGTCTAACGGCGTCAAATCGCACGACCGAGGCGGCCAAGCGACTGGACCATTTCGTGAGATAACTCGTTCTCCAAACTTGCTTTCCAATAAATTGATTGTGACATTCGCTGTGTAGCTTGTGGCGCCGGCCGTCCTGTTGGAACCACTTGTCCTCCAAGTCCATATCATGCAATTGGGGCCAAAAATATTCGGTTATCATTGAACGGTAGCGATCCCACTTCACAGTAACGTGCCGGTCTTGATCATCACGGAAGAAGTACGGCCCAATGACGCCGCCGGCCCATAAACCACACCAAACCATAATTTTTTCGGGATGTAATGATGACTCATGGAGTACGTGTGGATTGCTGCCTGACCAACACCGCATTATTCGCTGAAGATGATTTTTCGATGAAAATCCGAATCATTTTCAAGTTGTTGCTCAGCCCAATTCACGAACATAGAACGGTGACGCTTCTGGTGGTCAAACGGCTTCAGTTCTCGCATCAATTTAATCCTGTAAGGATGTAGGCCAAGATCTTTTCGCAAAATTCGCCACAACGATGTCACAGAGATGCCCAACGCTTGAAAACGACGTGTGAGAGACACATTTGGGCTTTCTGCAACTGAAGCCTCAGCGGCAGCAATATTCTCCACACTACGGGCACTCTTTGTCTCACTGGCATGGGAACATTTTGCACTGTGCCTGTGGATTCAAATTTTTCCACTAAACGCTCAATTGTTGATCTGCTAGGACGATTATGACGACTCTAAGTTGGACGTAGCGCTCTTAACGTTGAGGCTACTGACTCCGAATTTCGGTAGTAAATTTTAATAATTTCGACTCGTTGTTGGCTCGAATATCTTTCCATCATGAAATGGCAAACCTTACTGAAGAGAAACGTCAAAAGAGCGGCAAGAAATATAGCGTCGTTTGCTGTCCCTGTCGCTCTACTTTTGTAGCGTCCCTGTTGAAAAACCCTTTATAAGTGAGGCTATATCCAAATGTTAAAATAAAATTAAAATATTTTTCAAAACTTTATATAAAGGGGTAAAAAGCCATTAGCCACCAATTAAAAAAAAAAATAATTAAGTCGTCTTCGAAAAAAATTGCAATATGTACCTAGCTACATATTTTTAAAAATCGAAAAATATTTATTTGAAACACAATATTTACTTGTTGTTGTTCATTCCAAATTATTCAATATAAATTGAAGTTTAATTCACAGCATGTACTGCACTTGTGTCGATTTCCATTTATTCATGCCAAGAAGCCCCATTTACTATTTATATGTATTTTAAAGAAGTTTCTGCATACAAAAAATACTAGAATAAGGTAATAACGTATTTAAGAAAATCAAAAATTCAAAAAATGACTTCTTGGGACATACCATTTATAATTATTTTTTGAAAAATTGTTTTTCGCCCAAATGTAGCCACTGTGCTCAAAGTAATTTTTTGATTTTTTTTTTTAAACAGCCACTTACTTACTTTTGGTTCTAAGGAAATTATTGAAAGCATGAGTTGCTTAAAATTGTTTGCTCACACGACAAAATTTTAACCAAAACTATATAATGGCCATAACGCAAAAATTCACCTTATTACTGAAAGCCTAGGTGTAATGAAGAAAGTCATGACTTACATGTACTCGTATACATAATACGAAATTATTTAGAATTTGTTTTGATTTAAATTTTAATTTTGTCGTGTCAGTAATGTGTATATTTTGTTATTGTAGTTTTTTTTTTAATCTTTGAAATTAAGGTCTAAATGGCCAACACAGGTGAGACGTTTTTCATTTAAATTTTCTTTTTGTATGTCATCCTACCACGATAGATACAAAGCAACACTTTTCTTCAATGAAATAATTTTTTTTTTAATTTTGCGAAAATGAAATTGTTAATTTGTCATTCATACAAAATAATACACATATCTTTGTACAAAGTTCATTATTTGCTACAAGACTAGGCACATTTAAAAAATTGAAACTTTTTTGAACTTCCTAGTATAACGTTGTGTTTACGAAGTATTTTTTTTTTATTTTTCTATCTCTCTGTTGTAGATTTTACAGCAACTTTACATAACTAATATTTTCAATTTACCTACTCCGCATGTCCTGCTTATAATCTCCTTTGCAAACCAGAATCTTGTGGATCCTTAAAACAAACAACCAAATTGCTTCAAAACCCAACAATCGACTTTGGCAAAATTAACAGATACGGTTGGCGATCAGTGGATAATACATTACATGCAGTTAGATTTACTTTTGATTCGATTTCCATCAATGCTGCAAATAATGAAAATCAAGACGGCAATAATGTCCCATCAGATATCTTGAAAATAAGAAAATACAAAACCATAAAGAAACAACAGTTTTGTCAAGCATCAGAGAACTTGATTATGCGACCATCATTGGAAGGCCCCCAGGATCGACAGGAAACTGGGAACCGTCTTTGTCATCATTGTACAGAGACAATCAATTTCCCTAGAGACGAATCGAGTTTGAGTGAAATGCAGCAGAAAATGGAGAAAACTGATGCCCCTGGCGGCAGCAGCAACGATGGTATTACTATGAATAATAATATATCAGAGAGCATATCGTCGATGAGGTCTATTGGGTCCTTTGTCTGTCGGATTTGTCACAATGCGGAATATCCTGAAAGGTAGGTGTAGAAAAACTTCATACATTTGTATGTACATTATGTAACTATTTTTGATATTTTTTTTTTGTTTGAAAAGCGGATGAAGAAATAAATGTAGAAAAGTAGATACCTAGTATGGATGCAGAAAGATATAAAGGTTTATGTCATAGGCTCGAACCTTTTCCCGTTCGTATGTTAGACCTTTCGTCCGTTCGTTTGTTCTTTTTTTTTTTTTTTGTGTAAATTCATTTTTATTTTTCAATTATCTTAGCTAGACAAAAATTCATAAAAACTAGCCTACTTATCAATATCTTAAAACTAACTTACTGGCCCCAGTCGGGCGCTCTAAGTTAAACTAGAATAACTTAATGCTAATGCCTTTCGGCCTAAGAACTATCTTAATACTAAATCCAGGTCGGTTTTATTTTTAACCGAGAAGAATTTCACAAAAAAACTCGGTATCTATGTCTTTATTTTTTGGTTTTATATAAAACTTACAAACTAAATAAAACTAAATTAAAGCTAATTAAAACTACTTAAAACTACTTATAACTAATTTTAAACTAATTACAACCTACTTATAAGCTACTTACAAACTAGAACAGCCACAGCAAGCATTTTCCGGTTTTTATAATTTTTTTTTGTATTTTGTTGATTTTATAATTTTTTTGGTGTTTTTGTATGTTTTATATATATTTTTTTTTTTTTTTTTTTGTGCCAATCTGACGTCCCTACTTAAAACTAACTACCTAAACCTATGTAAGTCGGCCATACAATAGAAAAGAGCAAGGTCAACTATTAAATGTCTGAAGGAACTTCATCTTCGTTTTTCAACCACCAGAACTGGTTCTCCTGCTTTACCCCATCTCTTCGCTCCCGTTCGGACACAGTCCTACTGAACCGAAGGTGCTCAGCTCCGTCTTGTGCGAGGACGTCTCGACTGTAAAGGAGCCGCCGATCTACAGTTCTACGGCCGACGTGGTAGATTAGCGGAACCGCCGCTCTATCCTGGATCAGCCCTCGACTGTCTAGGTGGAGGAATGCATCGGGCGGAATAAAGCCGCTTAGACGCACACTCTCGTAGTATTCGTATTTAGGGTAATAAGCCCCGAAAATGAAGCTGTTGGCCGAGGACATCGCTCTTGCAATGTGACCCCGAATAAGCTTCAGCAAGAAATTATCTATCCTATTTATGTTGGCCCCATTGTATAGAGCCAGGTTGGAATAGTAGTGTTTGTACTCCGACTCTGGTGTTCTGTGCAATCCAAGGCAGCGTCGAAGACACTGCCTCTCAAACACCCGAATTTTTTCCATTTGAGATGGGGCAACGTTGAACCAAACCGGGCATCCATAGGCAATCATCGGCCGGATAAGGGCCATGTAGCAAATCACCTTCACCCTGCTGTCAAGCCGGCTGCTATAAAACAACCGTTTTATCAGGGCAAAAGCTCCCCTAGCCCTGGCCAGAGCAGCATTTATATGTCTGTCGAAATACAAATACTGATCCATCCCGATGCCAAGGTTCTTTACTACACTTTTACTCGCCAGTGGATGTCCATTTGGCCCTACGATCACCAGCTTGCGCCAGTTCTTTCTCGTATCCCTTGTGGCTCCACGCAACGGAGTCCTAAGCAAGATGGTTTCTGATTTCTGAAAGTTGATTTTCAACTTCCAGTCATCGCAATATCGCTGAATCTTCTCGAAGTCACGCTGCAAAAGAATCCTGATGACCTCGACTTTTGGAGCTGTTCTGTACGCAATTAGATCGTCGGCATACGCAATTGCCTGAGTTAGACTACTTATCAGATCGCTGGTGCTGGCACCCGTACACTGCTTCTTAGATTTGTTCCATTGGACATCAGAAACGAGTTTAGACGCGGCATGAATGGTGTCATGTCCTGCCTTAAAACCGAACTGGTTGTCCGGTATGATATTATTGTCCTCTGCCCACTTAGACAGAGCTTTATTGATAACATTTTCGAATACCTTGCTGAGACTCGGAAGAAGACTTATCGACCGGAGATTCGCCGGATTGGAGTTGTCCTTTCCCTTTTTCGGGAGAGGATGTACCACAGCTGTTTTCCAACGCACAGGATAATGTGCATTATTCAGAGCGTTGTTAAACAGAGTGGTATAAATGTCTACTGCTTCTTGAGGTAAATGTCGAAACATCGACTAAAATTATGCGTCTTAGAAGGGTACAACAACATCTAACTGATGAGCCCAATTGTTGTACCTGGGCGAAACGCATTTGGACTAAAGGTCGCAAAAACTTTAAATTGAGTAAATGTCGAAGTACAACGTTGGATATGCCATCGACTCCTGCTGACTTCTTCTTCTTTAATGAATCGAAGATGAGCTGGAGCTCCACCTTCGTAATTAACAGGAAACTGGGCCCATTTAGCTCGGCGATTATGGCGTTTGCCAAATAATCTTCATTGAACCCGATGAAACCAAGGTTCTCTGAACCGAATTTTGCTGTCCCAATACAAATTAATTGACAACCGATAGTTCTCTTTAATTAGTTGGTTGATGTTTTTGATCGACGACTTCAGTGTCCTAATCTCCAGATGGTGAGGGTCAGTAAACCGTCGGTACAAGAGTTTTAGTCCTGTCAGCAGTCCACTTTTTTGTCTGTGTAGTGCATCAATGGTTGCGTTTCGATACAAGTCGGTTGCGTCCCGTTGTTTGTATTTCGGTATTGTTCTGTTCATTGTTCGTTTGATTGTCTCGTCCATTAGTTAGTTAGTTAGTTTGTTCTTTCACCTTTTATCGTTCACCATATCTCAAGATCGACTAATTTATTGATTTGAATTGATTTTAAGGACTAGCCTCTACCCGTAACTTCGTCCGTGAACAATAGATTCACTTTAATTTTATTTTATTCAAAATTCTGAGGTAATATTCGATAATCAGGTAAACAGTTTCTAATTTCTTTGTCCTTAATTATTTTTATTTTTTCCAGCTTTCAATAGTCATGGGCACTCAATTTTTACTTCTGATATATGTTCTCTATGACAAGCTATGCATTCGTAAGAAATTAAACTCGAGATTTTGATCAGAGTTGTCTTTACGATGATATAGGAAAGACGAAAAAAGTCATTCTCACAAGTCTGTCCGTCTATTTGTTCGGCAACAGCCTAAACGGCTGGATCGATTTTCTTCAAACTTGGTACATAGTGGTTTTGGGTGATTTTACCACATATTTTTTTTCTTTTTGTCTTAAGTACAAAAAATAACAATACCTGCCATAAAAATGTTTAAGCAATTTTACAAAATCTAATTTTCTTCAAAAACTTCTCTTTAAAAAAATTCAATAAATTTCTTTTGGTAAAACCTTCCTTTGGAAGGGAAACCATTTTTCAACAAAATGATTATTAATGGTACATCCCAAAGAACCATTTTCTTAAATTTCAATTTCCTTCAAATTGCTATTACAGGTTTCGATAATTTGTCTTACCCTGCGGCCACACGAGCCAGTACCAGAGAATATCAATTACCAAGAAGCCAATCTTTCGTACGTTTCACCCTCCAAAACCCATTTGTTTACATTGTTGTATTTGTAATTTCACTTCGTGTCGATGAATAGATGTGAATTGCAACAAAAATGTAACGCGGTGACATTTATGTGTTTTGACAGCTCAGTTTTTTTTCTTTTGAAAATTGGAAAATAGGTTTGAAAATTCTTCGGCTAAAAACAAAAATATTGTTGTTATTTTGTTTAATTTATACAAACAATTGTAATTAATAGTTAATATTCATCCACAATTATAATAAAATACAAAAAAAATAATCTATAAATTGTTTTCAATCACTCAGATTTCCGTTCATCTTCAATGTATCTTGCATATAATACAGGGTGGCCCTTTCTTCATCCAGAATAATTTTAAAATTATTGTTGGATATATTCTTAGGAAAAAAATAGTTAAAAAAATTCGAAATAAAAAATAGTTTTTCTGCAATTTGACACCCGGAACTTCAGTTTGAAGCTTAAATTCCACTTAACTCTCAATTTCCATTTTAGAAGTATTAAAGTAGATATTAGGTGGGTTTTATTATTATCTTCTGTCGGGGTTCGGGTGTTGATCTGGATTAACTTTAAGTACAAAAAAGAAAACAGGAATTTTCAAAATCGTTTTTGTTGCACGTGTTAAAAGGTAATCTAGGTGTGCATCTCTATCGAATATAATAAAACAACAATAGCTATTTTTGATTTTTTTAAACTTCACGACATCTAAGTATTTGGTTTTGAGTATTGAATATAGGAGTATTGAATACTTATTACTGAAATTATAATTCATAATGTAAAAAAAATAAATAGTTTAACAAAAACACTATTTTTTTTTTACTTTGAAGTTTGAAAATTATTTTTTAAAACATCATTACGAAACAACTTAATTTGAAAAATTGATTCGAGAATGGATTTTAAGAATGGATTTGTCGTATTTTTAAGTTATTTTCATTCATTCAAAAAAAAATTAATTTAGTTTTGATTGATTTATATTTTTTTATCTTTAATCTAAAAGAGGAGAAATAATCCGCCCCTCTTAAGCAATTTGTTTTTCTAAAAATATTATTTCATAAATTATCCTGCATGAAATAGGGCACACCCCGTATTTGGTTTTGTTTTGACATCTAATTGACAGACTGAGGTGAATAATTCTGACCACGGAGCGTGTTCAACAAATAGAAACCAAACTAGGGCCCGGTTCACATTGGTACGTATTTGGCGTAAATTAGTGTGTAGCAGTATAAGGCTCTCCCAAACCAACGTGAATCCGCAGCGACGACAAATTTTTGTTGTTGTTAAGCGTTGTGTATTTGTCATATTTTGTACTATTGTGAATGATTCGCTGCGCCCCGCATTCGCTTTGGTTTAGGAGTGGAACCGGACATTTCGGTCCGAATCTTCACATTTCCCTATACAGTTTTGAAATATCGAAATGTGCGATTTCGGTGAATTTAAATAAATACGAAAGAGACAAATATCTAATTTCACAGTTTGCACTAATTTAATTTCAAAAAAAGTAATGACTCAAAAGTTATCGTGGAATAGCAGAAATAATCCCGTGTAAACACCCAACACCAATGAAAATAAAGACAAAAATAATTTGTCGCTATATGTTCCCACAAAAATGAAATTCAAGCTTGTGGTTAAAAACTATTGATATTTCAAGTATATGGAACAAGATTTCATGAATATTTCGATGAAATCTCAATAAAAACTCTAGATCGGTTTCGTGGGAACGTAGTATTATATTGCGTACTAAGCCTTAACTACAAGTCTGTACATGTACTTCCCATAACTACGAAGTTTATTTATTTTATATGAGCTTTAACAGAACTTTGGGCTAAATTCGTGGAAATTTGTATTTTTGGGAGTACGTGAACAGATATTACAGTGGCACATTTTTGCAAAATTACCAAAGTAAAAATATTTCCCCTGAGAGCAGTTGTTTTATGAAAAAGAATATACACATTTTTTCCTTAACCAAAATTTATTTTTATTTTTATTTTTTATTTTTGCAATATTACACAAGTAAAAAAAAATTCCCGCTAGAGCAGTTGTTTTGTGAAAAAGAATACACAAATTTTTTCTTAAATCAAAATTCAAGCTTCCTGCATCATTTTCATAAGTTTCCCAGTGAGAAACACTTTCCCGAAAAAATCAATGCTCGTGTAAACAAGAAAAACTCAGATTTGAAACCATGCTTTTACCATTTTGCTCTCGTAGTTTATAACATGAACATGACACACTATAATATCCGTACCACTTATTTTTCACGGGTATTATATCAGTAACCTTCACCTATTTTTATTTTAATTTGGATGATATATGAGGTTAAGTAAGCACTTTAAATTTCGTTCTTCAGGTTTTAATACTTTTTGAACATGTCCACGAGTTTCAAAAATAACCGACAAATTAATTCACCATTCCTATACAGACTGTGGTCAGTGACTAGTTGCTTCTATGTGTGCGGCTGTCACTAGTGGTGAGTGACTAGTTGATTCTATGTGTGCGGCTTGTACTGCTTTTCACTAATACTTTGCAAATATAATCATTACAGCTGTTCGCTTCAGCTTCTAGGCAAATCAAACTGACAGCTGAGGATTGCCATCTTTATTAGTTTATCTATGGCCAGTACTGGCTAGCCAATTGGTTACATACATTGAATGTCAAATTCCTATTCGTGTATTTGCTGTGACGTAGGCGGCATGCTATACTGGTTTCTATACTGGCCAGGGTTCGGATGTAAATCCAAATGGAATAAATCTAGTCCGATTTTAGGGAAAGAAGTATAACTGATACGCTGTTCCGCTTTTTCAAAATGAATGAACTAAAAACACTATTGCTATGCGAAAAAACTAACAAACAAAAAGAATGATACGAATGTTTTGCGTTGGTTCTGTGCGGAGATTTAACTAATTCGAAACCGCAAGTAGTGATTAAAATGAGTCACTTTTCGGGTAAATTCATGTCATTAATGTTTTGATTTTACCATTATGTTGCCACTTTAATGACGCGAATGAATGGAAATTTGTTAAATTTGTCACTTGTGTAAATCCGGCATAAGGGGGCCAGTGAAATGCAATTTTAGATTAGTCGTCGGATATTTCAGCAGTGACTTGGTGTATGTGTTGGTAAATTTACACTTTTGAATATGTATTTGTGCTTTTTCTCAAGAACTTTTATCACACCTATTCATGCCTACCCATGTATAGGAAATGAAAAAAAAAACAACGTATGAAGATGAAAACAACCATCCTGTTATTGTTTTTTATTGATACTATTTATATTTATTATCATATGTGAAACAAATTATATTCTATTCACTTTGTCACTATTAGCATTTAATTTCTCAAGAATGAAAACTCACATTAAAATTTAATTACCATAAACACAATCACATAAATCTTTGAGTTCTTTAGGACTGAACATATGAACTCCCCAATTATTATTTTATTAATATTTTGTGGAATAGAATGTGAGTCAATTCTAAATAAATCTGCTCCGAAAAAGTACTGCCGAACCCTGTTACTGGCTGCTCTACTGGCTTCCCAACTGGCTTCGAAAAAAGCAAGCCAGTTGACGAGCCAGTTGCTCAGGCTTGTATGTGTTAGTAAAAAAATATGAGTGTATTGCGACTGGCTAGCCAGAACTGGCCAGCGCTGCCACCCTATAGATGATTGAGCGCAGTATATATGAGAAAAAAGCGCAGTAGATTGCAATATGCCGCAGTAGATCCTATATATAGAATATATACAATACAAATAAAAAATATAAATTTTATTTACCTAAAATTAATTCCACAGGAAATCAAGTCAGCAATAACAAAAAAAAAAGTTGTATAGGCTAAACTTACAAAAATTTACATTCCGTTTGAAGAATTCATAAAAATATTTTCTAACTTTCTTTAAATTCGCCAATTATGAATTTAAATTTATTGAAAAAGTCGGGATGGACGCGTTCATAGTTAATTTTGAATTATGTTCGAAATTCTTAAAAGAGGAGTAGATTCGTTTCACTGCGCAGTAGGTTTTCATTTGGGACTAAACGCAGTAGATCTACTGCTAAAGGAGTAAAGTGGCAGCACTGGTACTGGCTCGTGTGGCCTCAAGGTTACACAAGAGATTCTAAATAATAACAAATTTTCCAAAAATATTTTTTGATTTTTAAATTATTTTCAAACATTTTTTTACTTTCTTGAGAGTTAAATATTTTAAAAACTGTAATGGTCGATTTTTATAAAACTGGGTATGTTTTTTTACACTCTCTAAAGTATTTAAAAAAAAAATTATTTTAATGAAAAAATAATGGTACCTCCTCTGCAAATGTTACAAAACGTTAAGAAAAATATAATTTTTTATTCTTAAAAACAGCTCCTAGGATTTTTATTTAACTTTTTTTTGTTTGCTTAAATTTGCAATATGCAATCAGAAAGCAATCTCCAAGGTTCCGCGAATTTCTCGAGGTAAAAACAAAAATTAATTTTTAATAAGCAGTTTAAAAATAAAATCTTTCAATTGACTTTTAATGAATGTTTCTAGTTTATTTTTTAACATTACGAAAGTTACAGAAGCCATTACTTCTTGATGAGCCTGGTAATGATTGCAAATTTCGAGAAAATGTTCCTTACAATAAATTTGTTCAGGAAAGTGAAAGAGAAAAATATTTCTTCATTTGCATGCCTTTGTGTATTTTTTAATATGATGCCATAAGCATACAATTATAAAACTAGCTAATCTTGTAAAAAACGTTAGAACATTAAAAAAAAAATGCCACAGATTTGCAGCGAAAATCAACAACAATATTTTACACGAGAAAAAAACTGGCTGCTTTGAAACAAACATTTATTACAGAAGGAATGTTTCCTCTAAAAATAAATTTTTGCAAGGAAACATGCTGATATTCCCATAGATCTTTGCAAGTTTACTTTCCGGTATTAATTTCATGAGTATAAAATCCATTTATAATGAAAAACTCAGCCTTCCACGCAAAGCATACTAAAAAAGGCAATTCTGATGGATCTGCTTGGTTCTTCGAATACAGCTTTCAGGCATAGAACTCAAATTTAAAATAATTTTTAAATCAAACTGGTTAACTGTTTCATGCATCGCACTATAGTTTAGATGGAATATATGTATTAAATAAGAAATAAACAGATTTTGAAATGATTTGTCTTTCATTTTTGGCTATCGTTTAGGGTTCCAAAATATATTTCGACCTTGTTTTGGCTGCTGTACATTATAAAGGGTGATTTTTTAAGAGGTTTAGAACATTAAAAAAAAAAAAAAAACACAAAAAATTCGAAAAAATGAATGAAATATTTATTTGAATCGATAGTTTGAACCTTGCAATTTAATGTTTAAAGATAATTTCATGCAAATGTTGACCGCGGCTGCGTCTCAGGTAGCCCACCCGCTGAGTCCAATTTTGGCATACTCTTTCACACATATCGGCCGGTATCTCACGAATGAATGCATGGATGTTGGCTTCCAGTGCGTCAATCGAAGCGGGCTTGTCCCTATAGACATTAGCCTTGACATACCCCCACAAAAAATAATCTAATGGTGTCAAATCGCACGATCTAGGCGGCCAATTGACCCGCCCGAAACGTGAAATTAACTGTTCACCAAACTCGCCTCGCAATTGCGCCATTGTTTCGCGTGCTGTGTGGCATGTGGCACCGTCTTGTTGAAACCACATATCATGCAAGTCAAGAACTTCCATTTCGGGCAAAAAAAAGTTTGTTATCATCGCTCGGTAGCGTTCACCATTAACGCTGCGATTTGCATCATCTTTGAAGAAATATGGCCCAATAATGCCGCCGGCCCATAAACCGCACCAAACAGTGGCTTTTTCGGGATGCATTGGTAGCTGTTGCAATGCTTCTGGCTGATTTTCACTCCAAGTGCGGCAATTATGCTTATTTACGTACCCATTCAACCAAAAATGAGCCTCGCTGAACACAATTTCCAACATTTTGAACATTTCGAACCGAGCACGAATTTTGATAGTAAAATTCAATAATTTGCAAGCGTTGTTCATTTGTAAGACGATCCATGGTTAAATTGCAAACCAAACTGAAGCTGTTTGACAGTAACACAAGGTACTAAACACACATCAGCTGTCAAAACCAGATTTGCCAAAACCAAACCAGCTAAAAAATCACCCATTAGAAGGTATAAGAACTTTTTATGCTGACAAACGAGGTGTCAAACATTGCTCTTTAACCATTGAATTAAAATTTTCTACAATTTCTGATACTAGTTTTTATCTACTCATTACTGGTAAATCATAAATGATATATGTTTATGAAGAATGTACATACATATCGATTACTTATACCGCCCTCTTCCATAAAACACTAAACTGGATAAATATATTGAACACACAAACATATGTACACTGTAGTATCGGGGTTTTCGATAAGAGCACTACAAAAGTTTTTTTTAAATAAAAAAAACGGTTTCGGATATCAATGAAATTTTTTATTCCTGTGAAAGTAAGTTCGATACCATTTCTTGAACTCGATTTCATTTGGATGACCACCACGAGCACGCTTGCAGAAGTCCAGACGCTAAATCCAATTTTCGACGGTTTTCAAGCATAAATTGGCCGATACTGCTGCAATTTCACCTTCGATATTCGTACGAAGTTCATCAATCGTCGCTGGGTTGTTGGCATAGACCATAGACTTGACGTAGCCCCATCACAAGAAATAGTCTAACGGCGTCAAATCACACGACCGAGGCGGCCAAGCGACTGGACCATTTCGTGAGATAACACGTTCTCCAAACTTGGTTTCCAATAAATTGATTTTGAGATTCACTGTGTGGCTTGTGGTGCCGTCTTTTTGGAACCACATGTCCTTCAAGTCCATATCATCTAATTGGAGCCAAAAATATTCAGTTATCATAGAACGGTAGCGATCCCCATTCACAGTAATGTGCCGGTCTTGATCATCACGGAAGAAGTACGGCCCAATAACGCCGCCGACCCATAAACCACACCAAACCGTATTTTTTTCGGGATGCAATGATGACTCATGGAGTACGTGTGGATTGCTGCCTCACCAATACTGCATATTTTGTTTATTGACGAAGCCATTCAGCCAGAAATGAGCCTCATCGCTGAAGATGATTTTTCGATGAAAATCCGAATCATTTACAAGTTGTTGCTCAGCTCAATTCACGAACATACGACGCTTCTGGTGGTTAAACGGCTTCAGTTCTCGCATCAATTTAATCCTGTTAGGATGTAGGCCAAGATCTTTTCGCAAAATTTGCCACAACGACGTCACAGAGATGCCCAACGCTTGAGAACGACGTGTGAGAGACACATTTGGGCTTTCTGCAACTGAAGCCTCAGCGGCAGCAATATTCTCGACACTACGGGCACCTCTTTGTCTCACTGGTACGGGAAAATGTTGTACTGTTGTGCCTGAGGATTCAAATTTTTCCACTAGACGCTCAATTGTTGATCTGCTAGGACGATTATGACGACCATAAATTGGACGTAGCGCTCTTAACGTTGAAGCCACTAACTCCGAATTCCGGTAGTAAATTTTAATAATTTCGACTCGTTGTTGGCTCGTATATCTTTCCATCAGGAAATGGCAAACCTTACTGAAGAGAAATGTCAAAAGAGCGGCAAGAAATGTGGCGTCGTTTGCTGTCCCTGTCGCTCTACTTTTGTAGCGTCCCTGTTGAAAAACCCTTTATATTCTATACATCCCAAAAATATTAATTCATTTCTGCTCATTAGTTCTCATTTTAAGTAAACAAAAACGAATGTGAAAATATTATCCTGTACACGATATATGTACGAATAAGTGTATTTGTTTTTCACATGAGTGCATCAAACCAAATAGATGGCAATGGTGTCCTGTGCTCCTTCGGTATCAGTTTATAAGTATATGAGTATATTGCTGTTATCAAATGATTCACTTATACTAATTACACACAAAATGTGGTTGAGGCACTTCAAAACACAGTTTCAGTTTATCGAGTACCATTGCCATTGCAAAAGGACTCTTTTCTATTCACTCCTCATTTCAGTTTTGGCAGATGCAAGTAATGCAAGGGTGTGTAATGTTGAATGTTGTAACTCCTACATGCACTATATACAGTATATATTTACAACCTAATTCTAGGATTATTGAAAATTGCATAGCTAAGAAGCGAAAATTTATAGTGATCAATGTTTGGTTTTAATTATTTTGAATTTCAAATTCAATAGGATTTTGAAATGGATTCTATTAGGTAGGTACCTATACTTGTTCGTATTTATAAAATCTACATACATATATGTTTGTAGATATTCAAATACATATATGTACAAAGTAAATTGCTAGCAAATACTCTACTAATTAATCCGTGTATTTATGCTTTTAACAGAGGGAATTACCTTTCAAATTATACTACATACAAATTACTGTAAACTTTACTTTTAATAGTCCTTACACATATGTACAAACATTTGTATACCTACATTCATGCATGTAAATATTTAAATATACGAGTATATACCTACATTAGGGTGGTCCTTATATAGTTTCATTTGAAAATCTGAGATGGATAGGCATCAAATGGTTCTACATAGAAAACTAATTTTTCCTAATTTTTTCAGATTTGTATTTCACCCCTCTGGTCTCCCTATTTTCACTTTAAGGTACTAACTATGGGGTTAGGGCGATTCTTATAAGACGCAAAAAAAGTCTGGGGTAAAGATTAGATTTAGACGAGAAAAAAATAGTATCGGAGGGGAGGTCTTTTCTCTCCCGTTTAGACAGGAGGGATATTTTTCTCAAAAATTTGGATCAAAACCGAAAAAAATTATTAAAAAAAAAAACCGGTACACTTACAATTTCACGCATTAGCTTTTTTTAAAGCCCCGATTCCATTCTATTATATGCTTCCTAAATTAGGTTTTTATTTCAAATATTTTTTGAAAAAATAATTTTCAAACTTAAAAGTTAAAAAACAAAAAATTATATTTTTTTAAGATTAAAATAATTTTTTTCAAAATATATTTAAAATAAGAATTTAATTTAGGAAGCATATTATAGAGTGGAATTGTGACTTTAAAAAAAGCTAAGGCCTGGCATTGTAAGTATTCCAGTTTTTCTTAAAATAATTTTTTCCGTTTTTGACCAAATTTCTAGAAAATTACCCTTCCTCCCAACTAACAATTTAGCTTGTATAAGGTAAAATTTTTCGAATTTGGCAAGTGAGAGCTTGCATAGAGCTTGTATAGGGCAATTTTGAGCAAGCCAAGAATTTTCCACCTGAAATTAAAACAAATAGCTGCTATAAGGCCTTAAAATATGAGCTACACAAGCTCTATACAAGGCTTATAAATATAAGTTATAAATGACTTGTATAAGGCCTTCCAAACTTGTTTACTGAAAATGTTAAAAATAATAGCTGCTATAAGGCTCTCCACGACAAATCATTGCCAACAACTTTTACAAGGCTTGTTTGTAAAGGCCTAATACAAATTAAAATAATCAGTGAGGATCAGTAATTGTGTCCTGTAAAATATTGTGCTTATAAAAAAATCAGATTAAAATTAATAAGAACTGTAAGTACCCATTAAACATCGTTAAACAGAAAAGAAGTGCTTACAGTAACATTGAACTTTTTAGCAAAACTTAAAAATGAATAACTCATGGCAAAAATTTAAAAGATCTGGAACCGACCAAAGACAAGTGAGAAAAAACAGTGAAGCAATTCTTAAAACCGCCAGAGAACGTTCAAGAATTTTTGAAGAACAAAGAACAGATATTAGATTGCCACAGCTATTGACTGTCCCCTCTGCGTGAACGTGAAGTATATGGTATCCATTTATTCACTTTTGACTATATTTTCCTCAACAGCAAATTGGCATAGTGGTAGAGTGCTAGACTGGAACGAGGAAGGAATCGAATTAAAATCCCAGGTAAAAAAAAACTTTTCATTTTTATAACTAAACTAACATTTGACTCATTACAGAATACAGAAAAAAAGGTTTCGGAAGCTGACTGAAGAGAAAAAAAATACAATAAAATAAAATGCAATACAAAATACAACATCAGAGAAATAAAATAAAAACCGGTACAAAAATATATTTTTTTGTTTTTATTTCAGAATCAGCTTTGCTAAACAAATTTTTTTCTCTCGATGGATTGCGTATGCAAAACAAATTTGGATAAGGCCTTATATAAGCAGCCAAGGCAAGCTATTGACAATAGCTTTCATTAAATGGCTTTAGTAAGGCCTTATTTAAACATCCAAGGCAAGCTTTTGGCAATAGCTATCAAAATGGCTTTAGTAAGGCCTTATCTAAACATCCAAGGCAAGCTTTTGGCAATAGCTGTCAAAATGGCTTTCGTTAGGCCTTTTATAAACATCCAAGGCAAGCTATAGCTTGTTCAGCCAAGCTAATAGCAATTCATGAAAAGCTATTTGCTGCTATAAGACCTGGCAACAAAAGTCTTATGGCAGTTAATTAGCTTGGGTAAATGCGCCAAAATGGCTTGCATAAGGCCTTTTACTATTTCTATAGCAGTCTGAAAATAGCTTGTATAGAACCTTATACAAGTTAAATTGTTAATGGGCTGTCTGAACGGGGGGAAATAGACCCCCCCTCCCATAAAATTTTTTTCTAGTCTGAATCTTATTTATACATTCAGATTTTTTTTCGCGTTTTATAAGAATAATCTTTTACCAATAATCAGTACCTTAAAGTGAGAATAGGGAGACCAAGAGGGTGAAATACAAATCTGAAAAAAAAAATTAGGGAAATTGGTTTTCAATGTTTTGAATCGTCCAATTTAAGGACCACCCAAATCGGCATATTTTCTGTTTAACACACTCTGTCGATTATGAAAATCAAATATTCAAGTCGTTTAGTCAAAGTGTTATTTATTTCAAGGAATCATATAAATATTATTTTAAAGTAAGTGGTAAGTGACCTTTAAATACGAGTATTATGTCCTAAGATATTGAAACAAGCAAACAAATATATAATGAATACATATACATCATGAAGGTACTTAATGATAATTAGGGTGAAATATTAACTTAAGTTCTATAATTTATAGAGCAAAATGTAATTACTTCAATCAATATTAATTTGATTCTTCTAAGTAGATATTTTTGGCTACTTTGGAAAATAGGGGGAATTATTTCAAAATTAATGCAACGATGCTTTAATTACCCCTTTTGGTAGCTTTTGAATGATGTTTACTTTATGCTTGAATGCTTTGGAAATAAAATAAGCTACAAGATTTTTAAAATTGATTCAAAGAATGAAATCACTTAGCCATAATTAATTTTCGTTCAAATAAAATAACAATTAACATCAGAAATATATTTTTTTCTTCAGTTTCTGAATTTAAAAAAAGGGAAACTGCGGCGGATACTTCTTTGGATTTGTGTTCATTGATCAAACGTTGTATACTCGTATTATTTAATTGTGTTGGAAAATAATAACTTCTGGACCATCTGCATGTGTTACCTAATATTTTTTTTTTTCGGATCTGCACGTGGAATGTCCGGACCTTAAACAGACCACGTGCAGCCGAACAATTAGTGGAGAACCTGGATAGGCTAAAGGCTGATACAACAGCCATCCAGGAAGTGCGATGGGATGGAGAGGGCATACGAAGGATGAAGTCGTGTGACATGTGATAGTCGGAGGACACAGCCTACACGACAACACTTCCGGTAACGGACTCAGGCTAATTGACTTTGCGGCGGGGCGGAATGCCATCATAGATTCACTTGATTCCCACACCTCAACATACACAAAGGCACCTGGCGGTCTCCAGATCAACGAACCGTCAACCAAATTGATCATATTGCAATAGACGCAAGACATTCTTCCAGTATGCTGGATGTCCGAACGTTCCGAGGGGCCAACATAGACTCGGACCATTACTTTGTTGTAGCCCAACTACGTACACTGAACGGATGCTGAGGAAAGATCTGATGTCGGCAAGTTAAAATCGCAAGAGATCGTTAGGACCTTTGCGGACCAAGTCTCCCGTAACCTTTTAGCAGCTCCGCAACCAGCACAAACTGCAGAGGACCAGTGAAAACACTGTCAACAAGCCATCAGAAATGTCGCCACTGATGTGCTGGGTTTCACTAGGCGACCAGAACGAAACCCTTGGTTTGATGAAGAATGCCGGCTGGCGCATGCAGCCAAGAACGAGGCCTACCAGTCAATGCTGCAAACTAGAACCAGAGCTGCTGAGAGGGCAGCCTGTGAGCTCTACGGGCAAAAACGAAAGGAGGAACGCCGACTTCTCAGAAGGAAAAAGAGAGAGCATGCGAAGCGGGTGGTCGAGTCTATCGAGGACTGTAGCGGCAGGGGGGACGTTCGAAAGTTCTACCGAAGGGTGAAGCAATCTACCCAGGGTTACAAGGCTAGAACGGAAGCCTGCCGAGACGAGAGTAGGAATATGGTGGTAGACACACAGTCGGTGCTGAGGATCTGGAAACAACACTTTTCTAGACTGCTAAATGGCGATGATAGTCCAAATTCCGCTGTGAGGCAGAATAATCCATTCAACCTGGACGACGATGGTCAAAATTTCCGTCCACCCGACCTAAATGTAGTGCGGTTAACGATAGCTAAGCTTAAGGTGTTCAAGGCTGCTGGTGCAGATGGCCTGCCAGCGGAGCTATTCAAAGCAGGGGGAGATGATTTGGTAGGGAGTATACACCAACTTATCTTCAAAATTTGGTCGGAAGAAAGTATGCCCGATGAATGGAACCTCGGTATAGTGTGCCCCATCCACAAGAAAGCAGATGCTCTGAATTGTTCCAACTACAGAGGTATAAGTCTCCTCAACGTCGCATACAAAATCCTGTCATCTTTACTGTGTGATCGCTTAAAACCATTTGTCAACGATCTGATCGGCCCCTATCAGTGTGGTTTTAGGCCCGGCAAATCAACCGTCGACCAAATGTTCACACTCCAACAGATTTTGGAAAAAACCTAGGAATTTCAAATCGATACACACCATCTCTTTATCGATGTCAAAGTCGCGTATGATAGCGTAAACAGAGACAAGCTGTACAGAGCCATGTCGCATCTTGGCATCCCTGCTAAACTCGTATACGCCTATGCAGGATGGCAATGAAGAAATCTCGCTGCTCCGTCAAAGTCGGTAAGAACACCACCGACCCCTTTGATGTCAAGAAAGGTTTGAGGCAAGGCGATGCATTATCATGCAACCTCTTTAACATCGTACTTGAAGCAATTGTACGCAACTCGCAAGTTAACAACCGAGGTACAATTTTTCAAAAGTCCGTTCAGCTACTTGCTTATGCAGATGATATTGACATCATGGGAAGAACGAAGCGAGCTGTTACCGGCGCGTTTGCAAGTATTGAAGCGGAGGCGGCGAAAATGGGTTCGGCTGTTAATGAGGACAAGACGAAGTATATGCTATCATCGAGAAAGCAATCTCAACATCGGCGACTCGGGCAAAACGTCACGATGGATAGGTACAACTTCAAAGTTGTCAAGGACTTTGTTTACCTGGGCTCCACTATTACATCGCAAAATGACATCAGTGCAGAAATCAAACGAAGAATTACTCTGGCCAATCGCTGTTTCTTCGGGCTAAGAAGGCATTTGAGTAGTAAAGCCCTCTCTCAAAGAACCAAGGAGACTTTATATAAGACCCTTATCATCCTGGTCCTTCTGTACGGGGCAGAAGCATGTACTCTGTCAAAATCGGATGAGAATCTGCTTGGGTGCTTTGAAAGGAAAATTCATCGGGTGATCTTCGGTCCAGTCTGTATCGATGGAGTATGGAGGAGAAGATTTAATAATGAGCTCTACGGGCTATACAGCGACGTCGACCTGGTCAAAAAGCTGAAAATACAGTGACTGAGATGGCTTGGTCACGTGGAGCGAATGGACACCTACGCACCAGCCCAACGAGTCTTCGAATCCACCCCTGATGGCCTGCGCAGCAGAGGAAGACCCCACCTAAGGTGGCGCACACAAGTGGAGAGGGGCCTCAACCAACTTGAAGTGCATAACTGGAGGCAGTTAGCTAGGGACCGAGCTGGCTCGAGGGGCTTGTTCGTTGAGGCCGTAGTCCATCCTGGACTGTGAGCGCCATCTAAAGTAAAGTAAGTAAGTACATAATATTCTATGAATTGTTTGTTACGTTTGGAAACTATTTTGGATTATGGTTAGTTAAATATTCATATTTCGGTTCCCCAATGTGTAAAGTGTAAACTCAGTATTCATAGGAAAAATTATTCCTCACAAAAACTGTAAAGTATCCTTGTCTATAACTAGTTCCTACCATACACACAATACTTAATTGAAATAAAATGTATATCTGAGTCGCAAATACTTGCTCTTATGTTCAAGACGCTGAGGGTTTAGGAACATTAGATGTAAGGGCATTGAAATTATGAGAGGAAAATGTTAAAAAGCATGAAATATGATATTTAAATTAGGTAAAATGACTTCTTTGAGAGTTTTAAATGACAAACAAAGAACACCATCTTTGTTCTTGATTGACTATGATTGTATGAATAAAAATATAAAATCCTTGGGATGGATTTCATATAAAATAATATTTAAATATATCACATCCTTAAAACATTTTCAAGGAAAATTTTTGTTTCTAAATCGTAACTATTTACTTATGTGCATAAAGCTATGACATTAAATTTTCAAAAAAAAAAATTTAAAAAAAAAACTAAAAATATTAAAATGTCATAAATTTTACTTTAAAAATTTTGCACTCACAAAAAAAATTTCTAAACTCGTTATCAGCCAATATTTTAGGATCAACTCGCGTGTTGTAAAATGATGAATTTCGCAATGTCGATAGCTTGGACTTAAACTTTTATTATAGCCCTCATTCTACAAAAAACAACATATCTTTCATTAAATACTAGCTTGGATCTTAATCGTTCCTTAATTTTTTTTTTGTGGTTACTTTCCCGTGGGTAGGTGCAAAACCTGCTATTCAGGCTCTATGACGACCGAAAAACGCGTGCTCATAGAAGTGTGAGATTCTAACTACACTAAAACCACCTCCACTTCCTGATTTCAACTAAGTTGAAACTTATCTAGCAATTTAAGTAACGTTTTGCAGGTTACTTTCCGGTGAAAGTTCCTGCTTAATCCGCAATTTTAAAGCGGGTTTCTGTTCACCGCACCAAGTCGGAAGGTTTTGTTCTTCGCAGACGGCGTACGAAATTCAACTCGTCAAGAATGTCAATAATCGTTGAATTAGCGTGTTCTAATAGTCGATTTCTATGTTTTCGGGTGAAACTTTTTATTTCGTCCCGGACCGTAGAAATCCTGAGATCCCTGTGAAGATCTTCGTTTCTTATATACCGCGGAGCATTTACAAATGACCTAAGCAATTTATTTTCAAATGTTTGCAAGTTATTTAAGTTTGTATCGCAGGTACAACCCCAAAGTTGTATACCATAAGTACAAACAGGTTTAAGGACCTGTCGGTATAAAATCAATTTATTTTCAATACTAAGCTTTGAATATTTACCGAGTAACCAGTTCATATCTCTTAATTTACTTTTTAGTTCTTCGCATTTCTTTTTCACGTGCGGATTCCATTTTAATTTCGCGTCCAGAGTCATTCCGAGATACTTTGCCTCATTTGCAAATGGAACACGAACGGTATTAAGAAAGACGGGTAATCTATTTATTTTTTTATGCGTAAAGTCCACGTGGACTGACTTTTGTTCATTGAGCGCTATTCGCCATGCTTTCGTCCACTCATTAACATTATTAAGAGCATTTCGTAATTTAATTGTAGCTTCGTTTTGCCTACTGCTAGTATTGCAGTATCATCAGCATACGTGGCTACAATAGTGTCATCTGTTTGAGATATATCGCGTGTAAATAAAAGGTACAGAACTGGACCTAATACACTTCCTTGTGGTACCCCAGCCACTATTTCTTTGAAATCAGAATAGTCATTTCCGTGTCTTACACGAAAAAGTCTTTCATTTAGGTATACGTTTAGAATGTTGTAAAGTCCTTCAGGCAGAACTTGTCTTAATTTGAATTTGAGGCCTTCGTGCCACACCTTGTCAAACGCCTGCGACACGTCCAAAAAGACAGTCGAGCAGATTTTCTTTTCTTCAAGAGCTCTCTCAATTACGTCAGTAATTCTATGCACTTGATCAATTGTCGAATGCTTGCTTCTAAATCCGAACTGATGTTCAGGAATTGATTGTTTCTCTTCTATTATCGGTTGCAGGCGCAGGAGTAGTATTCTTTCAAAAACTTTTGATATAATAGGAAGAAGCGAAATCGGCCTGTAAGACTTCTTTTCGTGAGATGGTTTGCCAGATTTCAATAATGACTCCTTGAACCTTCCTGAATTCTGAATTAATTTCAAGATATTCTTTAGTGGCAAGGAAGAGATGTCACCCAATTCGTCGAAAAGTATTCTCCGAGGGGTTCTTTTCTGATTCTAGCCAAGCTGGGGCATTCACAAAGAAAATTGTGATGAGCCCTCCTCTGCCTCTTGAAACCTCTACATAAGTCCGATGGACTGATGCCCATTCTTCTCAGGTGGATTCCCATTGAGTTGTGGCCTGTTAGGACTCCAACCAGGACTGATAGTTGAGGCCTGCTTATCTTTAGTATATATTCAGTTCGGTTCTTTGAAATGTTCGGCCACAAATTTCTTGAAATCCGGCTAGTGTCGATTGATGAGCATCTGACGTCTGCATGTTCGAGGAAATTCTGGTGAATTCTACTTTTTTCTTGCTCTAGTGAGGCAAGTATCGAGGGTTTAACCTGGCTCGGATCAAGAGATGATCCGCTTTTGGCCAGTTCATCCGCTAATTCCTTCCCAAAAATATAACTATGTCCCGGGACCCATTTAAGGGTAACAGTATTTGTTGCACCAAGAGATCACAGCTCAATTCAAAAACGTTCTGCCAGTTTGAACTTTATAGTGATTAAGGAAATACGAGATGACAGATGCCTGTTGACAGGATCAGTGTTGCTGTTTCAGTAAAGAGGTCAGAAATTCAAAAAGTCACGGACTTATTGACCCACCCTCGTACCCTTGATTGCCGCCTGGCTGTCTATAAAAATGTCGATATTACCATTGACTAATTCATGAATTATAAGATATTTCACGGCGTTTCAATTAGAAAAGAAGATATTGCAGTGTAAATAATGCTTTATCACAATTTCGAAACGTCTCCTTACACTGTTTTAGGACCTATCTCAAGGCCTGTTACGGTTTTGCAACAGACCCAGTACGGACTTCAGTAGCTTTTTTATTTTTCCTAAAATATTATTTCAATCAGGATTTAAACCTCATTTTAACAGACTTTAAAGTAGAAGGTTGAGTTATTGGTGCCTTCCAAACGCCAATACTTGATAGCGTAAAGATATCCACAGTTGAAGACATTAATAATGACAATGACCATATTTAAAAAGACAATCATTCGATGGGCTATGGTTTTTGTTATGAAAAGATAAAAACGATCGTTCAACTGATAATTGGCTTATTTTTGACGAAAACCAAACAAAAGATATTTGTTTACCTACAAGGGAATCAAGAGCGAATTATAGCTTGACTTTTTGCACTTTTATTAAAGATGCAATGTTGATCCTATCAAACATTTTTTTGAAAATTACGAGATTGAAGATTGTAATATACGGTAGTATGGCGAATGGCTTATTAATTATGTATGTTACATGGACATTTTTTATATACAAAATACTCCTGGAACTGTCTAGATTTCTTATTCTTTTTTATTTTTATATTTTTGCATTGGTCAGAAATCGCAATACTAGGTAAAACATTATTAAAATGTTAAATCAAAAATGCATTTTTTTCGGAAAACTCGGAACGGTGATTGTTGGATTAAACCACATCCAAAAATAAAAAAACCATTCGAGGGCACTCACGCCTATGTTTCATACAAATTCACCTATTCTCCTTTATTGATTTTTTTTTAATTATTGAGCCGTTTTTGCAAAATATACGATTTTGTAAAAATTGATTTAAAAAAATGTATGGCAGGTACCGTTTTTTTTAGTTCTAAGAAAAATGAAAAAAAATGTGTGGGAAGAATCACCAAAAACCACTATGTACCCTGTTTTGAAGAAAATCGATCCAGCTGTTTAAGGCTGTAACCGAACAGACAGACAATCAATTTACTGAAGAAAACTTTTGCTGAGGAGCCGAATATTCTCTTCCTAGGCGTCAATCATCTCGGGCTTTTCTGCGTCGAAGTGACTTCATATAATCCTACAAAAATGAACCCCACGACGGACTGTGTGGCCGATGGTATGAAAATTTGGCTAAAATAGCTTTATTCAAATTGTAACCTCATCACCAAATGCAAGTCTTTTAAAAGAGGTATTAGCAGGCTACATAGAACAGGTTTTAATTCCACGATATCTGCTTGGGTGAGAGAGTTCTTTTACCGTAAACTAATGTTTTTTTTAAGGTCTTTTATTTTTTACATTTAAGTAGAACACGTGGATATTGCTAGATTTAGTTTTAATTTTTCAAAAACAAGAGATAAAATTTTGAAATAATTCTAGAATCACAAGCAATAAGTAAGTATCACATTCACATTTTGTTTTTTGATTTTGAATGTATATTGTGGTCAAATGATCGTCATTTTTGACACAGATTGCAATCGCCATAATATGCAATCGTCCTGCTGCAAGTAAGTTTTGCCTACCACTTATGTAAGTCTTACAGAGGCAACGTAGAAGGGGCTTTACATTTAGGATGAACTTACAATAAGAATTGATTTTGTAAGTTTGAAAGCTTAACACTGCCGTGTAAGTTTTTCACTTGTAATTTTTCCGAAAGTTACTTCATTAAGTAAAGAAAGTAAAACTTAAATGTGTAACCATGGTCTAATATTGTGTAAATTATATTTTTTTCTTAAACTTGTTGTGAGAATTATTTACGCGAAATCTATAATTTAGGATGGTTTTATGATGGCGGAACAACAATCCGCAAACGCAAACAAAATTTAAAACAATAATTTTTACGAAATTATTGAATTACAATACGAAACAAATGCACCAAACCGGCGTGCGTCGCGACGAGAAAACTTAATAGAAGATGGGGATGACAAACTGTCAAACAGATAAATCCCACAACCGACAGCAAATAAAAGTGCTGCCACCCGTAGCTCAGTGGATGGGGTGGGTTCGTTTTATGAGATAATTTTATTAATCGAATTCGATTAATAAAACTACGAATAAAATTGGAATAAAAGATTTCTAATTTGATAGTACAGGGTGTACTTACTGCAAAATGGGCGCCAGGAAGTATTTTGGTACTTACCATCACCTTTAGGACAATAGCTGAAAAACAAAATATCTTCCACAAATAAATAAGAAGATGTTTTTTTCTTTCCTTATTGGAATTTTAAAATGTTTATTATGTGAGAATTTGAGATCTGGGAAACCTTTATAAATATAGGGGAAAAATCCAGAATTTTTTCAACAACAAGAAAAAGTTAACAAATGATTTTGGAAATTGGCAGAGGGCCAATTTTCCAAATATTTGAAGGAAGTAGTTTTGAAAATTAATAAAAAGAAAGAAAAGCAAACAATGTAATTGCACAGAAGACACAAAGAAAACCCAACTTGGGAAAGTTCCCGAACAGACAACGGATCTTAAAAACGGTCGCGAGTCCCGCAATCTCGGGAGGACAAAAGGTCGAAAGCGAAGGCCTAAGCGAGGTTAAATTTTGCCAATTTTAAGGCCACAAAACAAAACGAGAAAATGCACAATATAGAAATAATTTTTGGACAACACCAATTAACCAAATACTTAGCTTCTTTTTTGATAGCGAATCCTATCTCCTCCAATATTGCCCCAACTGGCACGAGCCCTTTAGATCGCCTCTAAAGAATGTCTTCCTCTCCTCGAATTAGTTGAGAAAAATAGCCTCCCTATTTTCCTCGATATTTCCCCGACTGGGATAATATTTTCACTCAATACTTGAAAATTTTCAATTCTTGAAAATCACGATTTGACGCTAATAATTTTTCGCTTAATTTTTTTTTCCAAATTTCTCACAAAGCCACCAAACTCTTTCGTATCTAACCAAAAAGTGACCAAAAGATGGCGGACTTGGCTCTTCCAAATTGCCACGACCATATGGTCATCCCCTTCTGATCTTAGTCCGTGGTGGTATTCTGTCACGGTCTAACTGCGACACCCTGCTTTTTCGCAGGGGTGCATGCCATTGTCGAACCCAACCACGCATGCGATCTCGTTCATGTTGGTGACATGAACACCAACAGTGGCTCAGTGGACGAGGTCAGCCCTTCTCCGTCAAATTTTAAATGGTCTAAAGAAAAAGCGAGAAAGTATTTAAACCACGATCAAAGCCTCCAGCCCAGACCGGCCCAGACTACGAAGAAGTAGAGGAAAACATTCTGTCAGATGGGATCACTGTCATTTCCCAACTAAAATGACGAGACAGGATCCGATAACTTTCGCGAAATTTAAACTACTCTAAGCCCGTAGACCTTCGCGCAGAATTAAAGGGGATAGGGAAACACATCGCAAATTGATTTTTCTTTAGTGTCCATGACAATCTACGCTGGGCATTTCACCATACTAAATTTACGTTGGTGTGATCTTGGTGTCACACATGTCGTTGAACATGGGTCGTATTCATCATGTTTTACATCCCGTGTGGACCATCTGTCGCACACTCAAAGAACTTGTGGGTTATATGTCATTTTGGCAAATGTGGACCGCCCGTCACACAGTGGATTTTTAGTAGCTAGTGTGGACTACCTGTCACACACTTCTCTGTAATTTTGTGGACCGCCCGTCACACAGTGTATGATGTATTGTACGTGTGAACTTAATGTCACACGATCAAAAACGTAGACCTATGTTTGTTGCTGTTCCAAAATACTTTAAGAGTAGGTCTCTGGCTGATGGACGCCAGGTATCTACTGACTCTACAAGCATTTTGGAGTTGCAACTTAAAAAGGAAAGGCTAAAAATGGTTAGTGAAAAAGAGTAGGCAGGTGAAACTTGTTGTGGTAAATTTTACCGCAACAAACTGTTCTTTAATTTTATGATCTATCTATAATTGAATTTTCGTTTTTTTTTTTTAAGAAAATAAAAGTATGTTTTCATTTAAAATTTAAGGAAGAAGTTAGAAAAATAAACAGCAATTTTCTTTTACAATAAATTTCACAATTATATAAACGCAAAATTTGTTTTGTTTATTTATAAATTATCTTTGCCTATTTAATTTGAACCATTGCATTTTCCTTAATTTTTATTTTATTTGAGCTTATTTTTCTATAAATGTACAAAAATAGTGTTTGCCAACTTTTCATGCCATCGGCCACACGCGAGAAAATGCGCCCACAGAAAAAAAAAATAAATATCTATGATTAAATATTTTTTCTCAAAAACGGCTCCTAAGATTTCAATCAAACTTTTTGTCTATACTTGAATTAGTTTACGATCTACAACTAAAAATTTTAAAAAATTACACTTAGCAACTATTGATAGTACCTCTCATAAAACATTTTTTTTTTAATTTTCATTATTGGCTCAACGGTTTTAGATTAGCTATTTTTGTATGTACAAGTTTTAAATAAGATCAACATTTTTAAAAAAGAAATTTTTGAAAATTTCAATAGTTTAATTTTTTTTGAAATTCGATAAGAAGATATCGCAAAACTGGTTTTATCAACAATTTTTTTGTAATTTTATTTTTATATATGATTTGATTAAAATACTAAAATGATATTTTTTCTTAAAAGAAAAATTTACTTTCATTAAAATCCGTGTAGATATAAACATTCTTAAGAATTTATTTTTATTTTAGACTAGTATCACCATGTTTATGCAAAGGAACACTTACATATGTGCATACATTCTGTTTGGAACATTGGATAAGTACATCTGGGAAGACTAACTGTGAACTTTGTCAATTTCAATACAAAACTTTACAAACATTAAGGTAAGTTTATGAAATTTCTTTTATACAGGGTGTGTCAAATAATTTGTACTACTTAAAAAAATTAACAATTAGTATAGACAGTTAGATCAATTTTATAACAAACAAAAAATAACACTGCAATAGTAGTACGAAAGATATAGCAACATTAGGAAAAAAGTTAATCTTAAGAAGGCTCCTTTGTTACCATAGTGCTGGGTCAAACAGAATTTCAAATTAGCTTATTTAAAAATTATATACTCGTATTATATGTATGTACATAAAAAAGTTAATTTATATATATTTCACAATAACAAACGTTCAAAAAAATCTGTAGGTAAAACATAATAGCAAAATTAAAAAAAGTACGTATACGTCAGAGTGTACCACGGTTAATCGTAAAGATCCGAAATATTTCAAAATTGAACAATGTATGTATGTACATTTTAAAATGGGCTTATTACATTCACTCTTTGCATCATTCTTTTGTAAATATTGATTTTCAGTTTCAGTTAAAAACAATACAAAATTTTTATTTGAAAACGTTACGGGTGTGATGCATAGGTCAACGATACGGGCGTCACTGCCGAGTATGATTTTTGCGTGAAAACAATATCTTCTTACAATAACTTTTCATTGGAAAGTGATGACAAAAATGTTTAAAGCATAAGTTTTATAAAATCATGTAACCTATAAAATGTAACAAAAAATTTGACTCTACGTCTGATAGGAGCCGAGAAAATCGCATGAACGATTTTTAAAGCCTTTTCTCAAAATGGCGAACATAATATTCCTTACCTTCAGTCAGACTACCTTCATGCGAATTCGGGGACTTATAGAGAATACATAATTTGAAAAAAACAAGTCATACTAAAACTACTTTTTCTTACATTCCATATACTCTGAGTTTTGATAAGGGAAAATAGACACCAGTTCTCAAATTAAGAAACGCAGTTAACCACTTAAAAAAATGTTCTACAGTTTTTGCCATCAAAAAAGGACTTTATGAGTCATATATTCTGCTAAATCTTTCTAACAACAAAATAAGTGCTGTAACAAATAATACAGTAGCATCACCAAAAGTGTAGTAAATTGATAGCCCTGTTCATCTGTCTGTGCACCCAAAACACATACCAGCACAAACTGCACACGACACAACGGCACCTAGAAATCGATATAAATAGAGGACCTCCACCAGAAGATGATCACTTTTGGTTTCGGCAAGCTAGCACGAGCACATTATTCTGTCTTGTCTAAGGCCAGGGAACAAAAAGTATTAATTAATGTAAACTAATATTAAATAAAATGATGTACATGATTTAAAAATTTGATCTAGTGTTTTATTTATAAGAAGATACAACTAAAACAACACACCTCACAAACTGACGCCCAACGTTCAGCCGACACACCTTCGCCCAAAAACCGACATCGAGGCGCCGAACAAAACACAAAAAAAAAACTATCGTTTTAATATACTGTGTCGCACCATTGTTTGGTCGACAATACCTAATAAAATTTGTAGTGCGTTGCACCATAGCTTGGTCGACCACAACAACATAATTTTAATAATTCTGCACGTAAGTGGTCAAACATAATAAAATTATTATAAAACAACAAAAACTTGCGCACCTCGACTGGTCCTAGTTTCCTAAAGTTGCATGTCCATATTTAATACGAACCGAAAAAGTGCTCGACTAAACAAAATGTCAATAATTCAGATGACCGACGAACAGCTGAAAACACTTATTGCCAGCACAACGTCCAGAACAACAACCACAGCTATGTCAACTGGAAATTTCGCCACCTGCACTTCCCGATTCAACGGAGAACGTTGCAAAATGACAGTGGAAGCTTTCATTTCCAGCACATCTATATACAAAGACGTAACAAATATGAGCGACAGTAACGCTCTAACAGGGATGCCTCTTCTTCTTGAAGGTATGGCAGCCACTTGGTGCAAGGAGTAAAATCTCAGCCAAAGACTTGGGCAGAAGCTATGACGCTCCTGAGAAACTCTTTTGCTGCACCAAGGCCATCCTACCAGGTATACGTTGATATCTTTAACGAAAAACAAAATGAGAGGGTATCTACGGATTTGTTTATATGTAATAAGCGCGCTCTCTTTGCCGAATTGAAAGATGGAGCCCATGATGAAGCACAACAAATTGACATGGTGTTTGGGTTACTACACAAAAACATACGAACAAAGATAGAAAGAGACAACATACAGTCATTCGAAAAGCTGCTCTGTTGTGCGCGGCAAATTGAAAAGAACTTTGATGAAATGCAACAAGACAACTCATTAAAAAAGAATGACGCCAAGAAACAAAATTCAAAGCGCATCAAGTGCGGTTACTGCTCCAACTTTGGACACACCCTTGACGAATGCCGAAAAAGAGAAAGAGATGTTAAAAATGAGCAAGAACATAAAAACAAAGAAAACAAAGCCAACTCACGTGCCATCCTCAAATGCTATGGTTGTGGTAAGCAAGGCTTTGTGAGGAGTCAATGCCCCACTTGCAACCAAGTTAAAGAAGCAACAGGCATAAACTTCTGCTCCATTGATTCTTTCCCAAAGAAAACCTTGCCACCACTCCGTCAACGACCTTCGGTCCAAATTACAATCGGCGGACAGCGAGGAGTTGCCTTTATTGACACAGGTGCTCGAATGAGTATAGCTAGCTACCAACTGTACAAACAAATGCTTGGTCTAGGCTATTGTTTTACAGCTTACCGTGCTAAAGTGGTTCTGGCTGATGGTATTAAGCGTGAACAAGATGTTCTTGTCACCAAGGCAATTATAAAGTTGCAAGGACGTTTCATCGAAACAAAGTTGATGGTAATAGAAAGTTCCACAGATAATCGCACACTACTTGGAATCGATTTCGTAGAGGATGCCAAAATAATTCTTAATCTACCCCAACGAATGTGGTATTTTGCGGATGCGCCGTCAAAAAAGTATGACTTTATCCAAACCGAATCAATCACTGCATTGAACTTCGCACCTTCATTGTCTGTATCCACTCCAGATGATGGAAATCAAAAAACGCCACCAACACCACTGAGCTTACTCAGAATCCAGTCACCAATTCCAAATCCGATTAGTCCCATATCAAAAACACCGATGATGCCACTGCAAAACATTTCAAGTCAACTGCCACCGATCCAAGAACCAAGCAATCTCTTTTCCAATCAAAGAGACTATTCACCAGATTCCATAAATAGAATCTTCGAAGATACACTTCCCAGACAATCGACACTATCTCATCTCGAACTTTCACTATATGATCCAGAATTCGTATTCTTCGAATCTTTTAGTGCAGAAGACATCACTCTCAAGGAGCACGAAGCAGTTAATCTTGAGTCAAACAAAAGAGAACAACTTAATGCGATTCTTCTTCAGAACAAGGAATTGTTCCAGCTATCCGATAAGCCAGCTATTGCTGTTGAGCACACGATACCAACAGCCGAGCATGAACCAATTGCGGTTCCACCCTACCGACTTTCGGAATTAAAAAAGAAAGTTCTGCAAAATGAAGTTACTGAAATGCTCAAAACCGGCATTATTGAGGAATGTGAATCTCCTTGGGCTTCCCCGGTTGTAATTGTTCCCAAAAAAGATGGTAGCATTCGAGTTTGCATTGATTATCGTAAGCTCAATGCAATAACGAAACCAGATGTTTATTCACTGCCTCGTTTAGATGACCTTCTCCATGCTGTAAAGAACGCCGAAGTCATGTCTACAATCGATCTACTATCCGGATATTGGCAAATCAAAATGAAAGACGAAGACAAAGACAAAACCGCCTTTATAACTCCATTCGGTATTTACCGTTTTCTCCGTATACCTTTTGGACTGCGGAATGCGCCATCTACATTTCAAAGACTAATGGACAGAGTTAAAATCAAAGTTTGTAATGTACGTATGCTAGCTTTTCTCGATGATTTGCTGATAATCTCATCATCATTTGAAGAACATCTGACTGATCTTGAAACAATTTTTCGAGTTTTAAATCAATACAACCTGCGATTTAACCGCAAAAAGAGTAACTTTTGTAGAAGCAAAGTTAAATTTTTGGGACACATCTTAACAAAAGATGGTATATCCCCAGATCCTGACAAGGTTTCAGCCATCAAAAATCGCCAAGCTCCAAAGAATTTAAAAGAGATGATATCATTTTTGCAAACCTGTTCGTGGTTTTGAAGATTCATCCCGGACTTCGCGAAGATTTCCAAGCCATTATCTGATCTCACCAAAAAGAAAGCAAAGTGGATATGGGAAGAACCCCAACAAAATGCTTTCGAAGAGCTTAAGAATCGACTTATTACTGCCCCAATCCTTAGACAAGCTGACGAAACCAAGCCTTTCACCCTACGTTCCGATGCCAGTGCTTACGCTCTTGGTGCAGCCTTACTACAAGGGGAGAATACAGACGAAAGACCAGTAGAATACGCTAGCAGACTTCTTTCTTCAGCTGAAAGAAACTACAACACTACGGAAAGAGAAGCTTTAGCCGTAGTATGGGCTATTCGAAAATTTCAGAGCTACATAGAAAATAGCAAAATAACAATTATTATGGATCATCAGGCCCTTAGATGGCTAATGTCTCTCAAATCACCAACCGGTCGCTTATCGAGATGGTGTTTAGAATTACAACCATATGACATTCATATTCAATATACACCAGGTAAAGCCAACATACTTGCAGACATGTTGTCCCGTCCACCAATTGATGAAGAAATTCCAACTTTAGAAAGTTGCATCATCTCCGTCGACTTTCCTCATAGAAGTGTAAAGGAAACACGTGACAACCAATTAAGAGATCCTGATCTTAAAAAAATAATCGATGATCTTGAATCTTTTACACCAGAACGATTCACCTGTTGGACTTCACGAGGTTATATGCTTCATGAAGGTGTACTTTATCGATACAACGAAGACACTGAAAACGAAGAAGCTCAACTTGTACTTCCTAAAGATGAACGCCAACATATTATGAATTCGTACCACAATGAACCCACAGCTGGACATTACGGATCCGAACGAACGCTACAGCGGATCTCAGCCCGATACTTTTGGCCATGTATGCGAAGAGACATCACCAAATTCGTCAAAGATTGTACCGAATGTCAAAGGTACAAGATCACCAACTTGAAACCAGCTGGACTCTTGCAAACTCCTGTACAAAATCAACGTTTTGAAGTGCTTGCCATTGACCTCTTTGGACCACTTCCACCTTCCGACGACAACATGAAATGGATTTTCATCATAGAAGACGTTACAACACGCTGGGTTGAACTTTTTGCACTAGAAGAAGCAACAGCAACTGCATGTGGAAAAACACTCATTACCGAAATTTTCCTCCGATTTGGTCTCCCAAGAAGACTGCTCAGTGACAATGGTACGCAGTTCATAAGTGCCGTTATGCAACATATCACTCACTGCCTTGGAATCAAACAATGTTTTATCCCTGTTTACTACCCGCAAGCAAATCCTGTGGAACGTAAAAACCGTGATCTCAAAACCCAACTCGCAATCTTAGTTGGAAACGAGCATCACAATTGGCCCGAAAAACTACCATTTATTCGATTTGCTATAAACACAGTCAAATGTCAGACAACTGGATACAGTGCAGCTTTCCTAAATTTTGGGAGAGAGCTACGCGCTCCCGATGATGTCGAACGCGACTTTCGTGCAATCATCCTATCCGAGAACTTCATACCAGGCATTACTCCATATCTAAGCAAAATGTCTGAAACTCTCAAAAATGCCCGCGAAGTGAATGAACGAGAACAAGATCGTCAAAAGACCTATGCTGATGCAAAACGACGTCCTAATCCAACTTACCGTCCAGGGGACTACGTTTGGGTTGATACTAAGGTCCACAGCAAAGCAAGCAACCGCTTCACAACCAAACTAGCACCAAGACGAGATGGACCATACATAGTTCTCAGCAGCAAGGGTGCAACAACTATGAAATAGCCAGTCCTTCTAACCCAAATGAAATTCTTGGACTATATCATACATCTGCACTATCCAAATGTACCAATCCACATGAAACTGAAGAGCCTCTCGTACCAATTAGACGTCGAGGAAGACCTCGAAAACACGTAAATTAATATTCTTGTATCTTCACTCTTTTATTATTCTTTCAGATACAAAAGGGGAGACTGTAACAAATAATACAGTAGCATCACCAAAAGTGTAGTAAATTGATAGCCCTGTTCATCTGTCTGTGCACCCAAAACACATACCAGCACAAACTGCACACGACACAACGGCACCTAGAAATCGATATAAATAGAGGACCTCCACCAGAAGATGATCACTTTTGGTTTCGGCAAGCTAGCACGAGCACATTATTTTGTCTTGTCTAAGGCCAGGGAACAAAAAGTATTAATTAATGTAAACTAATATTAAATAAAATTATGTACATGATTTAAAAATTTGATCTAGTGTTTTATTTATAAGAAGATACAACTAAAACAACACACCTCACAGTGCCAATAAAATAAATTAATTGATAATTCCAGTTTTGAAACATTGAAGCTTTTGAAATCATCTCACGTTATTTTATTTCAATTCTAAATCATATTTTGTGATTTTTCGTTAAACGTTGCGTTGTTTGGTATGGGATCAGCTAGGGTGGAGCGAATTTTTTTTTGTTGATTATCGTTATGTAAAAGTAAAAAAAAGATGCATTATGGGCTCAAATGTATCTATGCAAAATTTTATTAAATTCGGTTGACGTTAACTGCCTCCGCAAACTCATTGAAATTTTTGTATACAACGTTCTTTATATTTTCAAATTTTCAACAAGTTTTTCAAACGAGCGAAAGTTAATATCTAGTTAGTCACGATTTTCGTTTCATATCAGTTCGCTGTTATTTTTGTTTGCATCGGTCGCATACTTTTCTTTGAAAAAAAAAATAAGTTCCATTGAAAAATCATGCAAAGAACGCGTATTGTATTTAAATGTCCTATTTTTGGTGATAATAGTGATATAAAAGAAAACATTCTGCCCACTTATGAAGATACAATAAAATGCTATGAATGGACGAGGCACCAGTTTAAATTCGAGCTGGAAACTGCAAAAGAGCCCTCCTTTCCAGAGACAGCAGGTGTAATTGCATCCAGAATATTAAATATATGGCGATCTGCATCTATTCCGACTGTAACACAAACCAGGGTCATACAGATGATGAAAGCGTATCATTTAAAATACAAAAACTTGCTCAAATCTGTCAAGGAGAAAGTTTTTGACAAAGCGGTAAGTTTCTTTTTGATATTGCGGCATGCAAATGCAAAAAAATCGATCAGTGCATTTGTCCTAAAGATAAAAAGGTTCCGAAACAAGAACAATCATTTTTAATTGATCAAAGAAACGATCGTAGTATGGCAATAGGTGGAATCGACGTTATTCTCACTAAAAAGCTGCAAAAAAGTT
Organism: Dasysyrphus albostriatus; assembly: GCA_946251815.1. Lineage (NCBI taxonomy): Eukaryota > Metazoa > Arthropoda > Insecta > Diptera > Syrphidae > Dasysyrphus > Dasysyrphus albostriatus. The sequence continues at coordinate 40,328,640 of OX276337.1, read as the reverse complement.
TGGAAAGAAAACACACTCGAGAAAAAAGCCAGACTACTATTGCCTCTAGTACTTCTACATCAGCTGTTTTAGAGGTTAGTACTATTTCATCATCGTCATCGTCAGTGTCTGAAAAGTCCACAAGTTCAGATAATTTAAAAAAACCACAGATAAATGCGTTCCTGAGAAGAAGAGTAAGATGTCTTCAAACGTTGATTTTCCTACATTATCGAAGACATGCGAACGGTATGGAGTGTCTGATAGGGCTGCAGCAGCTATTGCGTCTTCTGTTTTGTACGACATAGGGTCTGAAGTCGGCGTCATTGACAGACATAAATTGCGAAGAGAAAGAACTAAAACAAGAAAAAAATTAATGAAAGAGAAGAGTATTTCACAATTATTTGCATTATATTTTGGAGGAAAAAAAGATAGAACCATAAAATTAGTTAAAAAAGATGGTAAATGTTACAAGACTACCATTATTGAGGAACAAATCTCATTAATTCAAGAACCGGGATCCAAATATATGGGATACGTAGTTCCTAACAAAGGTTCAGCAAAAGGGGTACAATCTGCAATCAGTGACTTTCTAACAGATGAAGGGATTTCTCAGCACCATCTTATGGCTGTCGGTTGTGACGGTACAGTTGTTAATACAGGAAAATACGGTGGTATTATAAGACTACTCGAAACAAGACTTCAAAAGCCACTTCAATGGATAATTTGCCTATTGCACATGAACGAACTACCTTTAAGACACTTATTTCAACATCTAGATGGGTGTACTTCAGGACCTAAGTCTTACACTGGACCTTTAGGAAAAGCACTGGAAACCTGTGAAGAATTACCTGTCAAAAAATTTCATCGTATCGAAGGGAGTGTGCTGCCGGAAATGGCCAAAGATTTGAGTTCAGACCAACTGTACTTGCACAAGATTGTGTCAGCGGTAATATCAGGTGAATTTCCAAAGGATCTCTCAAATAAATCTCCAGGCAAAATGTCTCATGCGCGTTGGATCACACGTGCTAACCGAACAATGCGTTTGTATGTATCAACAGAGGACCCTTCGGAAAACTTGGTAACTTTGGCCACATTTGTTGTGAAAGTTTACGCGCCACCTTGGTTCTCCATTAAAAATAAACCATCCTGCAAAGATGGCACGCGTCATCTTTTTAATATAATAATAACGTCTAGGTATCTTTCAGAAGATCTTAAGAAGTTAATCGATCCCGTCATTCAACGAAATGGTTATTTTACTCATCCTGAGAACATTCTTCTTTCAATGATAACTGATGATAAAAAACACATTCGAGAATTGGCAGCTCGACGCATATTAAAGGCACGCAGAATGCCTCAATCTTCAACACCAAGGATATTCGAAGTGCCCCATATTAATTTCAACGCTTTTACCTATATCGATTTGATAAATTGGCAGGTACCAATTACTGAACCACCGATCATGAGAAACCTATCGGACCAAGAAATTCATTTCATCGTGGAATCCCGTGGTGAAGTTGAAGTTTTTTTTTTAAGGCTTCCTTGCCACACCCAAGCTGTTGAGCGGGCTGTGAAAATGACGACGGAAGTAGCTACTACTCAATACACAAAAAAGACTCGTCTAGGCGCAATAAAGGCAAAAATAGAATCGCGGAAGGCGATGCCTAAATTTGAGACAAAACGAGATTTTCAAGCAACTTTTTTATATTAAATTACATTTCTTATTGCAAAAACCTTATATTGCGCGTTTTTTTCCATTATTTCTTCTATTGAATATCTTTTAATGTTTCAGCCATAGGTACAAACAAATTCTAACAAATTGAAATTTTCGAGGTCAGTGCGGAGGCAGTAGACCTTTACCGAATTAATCGAAAAACTACATTTATTTTTACTTTAACATAAGGCACCAATCCCCCCCCCCCCCTATTACATCTTTGAATCTCAAAAAAATTTTTTTTTTCATATATCCGTGCTCCAGCCTAGGGATCACCCTTTAATGATAATTCTTATATAAACATCTGTAATAGCTTGGAATACATTTCACCTCCAGAGTATATTTAAATAAACTTTGTGTCCACCCTCTGTTTTTCCTATTCCCTTGATAACCTCAACCCTAAATTTGACAATCCGTGAAACTATTTAAAAAAATTAAATTATTTTATCTTAAGTGACATTATTTGTTTTTTCAAAAGTTAAAACTTGAAAATAAAACATATAACAATCTTATCTTAATATTATGTTTCTAAAACAAAATAATACAATAATAAATCTTCATACCTACCTTCGTCAACTAAAAACTTTACAAAACACACAAATTTTCTCTCATAAGAAGGTAGGTAAGAACTTCTTCTTTACTTTGTTGTAGGACACTTCTTCTTGATGAAACTTAAAACACTAGCGTTTAGTTCATCTTTAAAATTAAACTTTAATTAAACTTTAAGATTTCTTGTGCAAAGTAATTTACCTAAAGTTGTTTTGAACCCTTTTATCAAAAAGATGACGACTAACTTTGTCCAAACCACCACTTGCTTTTGGTCCAACAAAAGACGAAAGAGAGAATTGTTTTGTAAACAATTTACTTGAAGTGCTCTCTCTCTCTACTTCAACTAAAATTTGAACATACAAAAAGTTTTGTTGTATAAATTGCTAAAAGCTTATTATTTTCTTCAAATATTATATTCAAAAACAATAAAAATGAAAATAAAAGCAAAAGCAAAAGCGAAAACAGCACCCAACAAAACTAATTCACTATAAAATATGAAAGCAAAGGGTTAAAATATATGCATCAGGTAGGTTTATAGCGGTATGTTGGAACCCTATGAAAACAATGACCCGGAATGTGGTTGTATTGTTGATACAAAAACTCGCTTCTGTCCCATTGCTTTCCGTCCTACGAAAATAAAAAAATTAAATATTTTCATGCCATTTGAGTACCTACTTGTTAAAATAACATAAAAAAAGGCAGTTTACGATGTAGTTTTTTTGGTCTCTTCAAAAAAGTTTAGACCCAGTAAATTTTCTGCGGAGGAAACGAGCGTGGGTGTGGATTGTGCTGCAGGGGCTTAGCAAAAGAACGAGGCAGTTGCTGAAAATGTTGGTGTTTACTATATGTAGCTATAATAGCAACCCTTTTGCTATCCTAGTTTTCTGTCAGAACACATTCCGTTAATTGCCTTGTTGAAAATAATTTTTCCAGCTCATTTGCTGCGCTGTAACTGTAACCTCGAGCACTTTTACACAAAATGAAACAATCATAACTAGTTTTCTGTTTTGTGTTGCATACTGTTAGGGAGTCTTCAAATCTGAAATAAACATACACACATGCATTTCACCCGCCCAACAATTCATTATAATGTATGTAAGTAGGTGTACCTTTTGCTTTTCAGCCCTAGGATTTAATGTACTCCTTTATTCTTGTAACGTGCGCTGTTGCTGTTACGTTGCCCCGTTCACGTTTTCTAGTGCTGGTTTTAGTGCTTTGTTTATTTTCAACTGTGTGATGCCATACACATGGGCTGGATAATCAGTGATTTGTCAAAAGAAGCTCCTGTTAAGAGTTGTGCAGCTTTGGGGTTTCAAATTTTCCAGGGAGTGAATTACTGGAATGTTAACTCACTGATGTAGTTTCGAGTCCCACCTTGGTTATACCAATATTTCAATAGACCTATATATGCTTCATTTTAATGGAATGTTTGTTTTATGGTTCTTTCTAAGACAAGGCTTAAGTGCGACTAAGGCCCAGAACACCTTTGCCAAAAGTGAGTGTATGTACTTACCACTCAATATCTATTCTGTTGTTAGTTGCAGGCAAGGTGACTTGATTTCTGTATTTTGTATAAGTTGAGCTGAGCAAGATGTATCTGATAGATTACCTCACGATACTGATGCTATATTCTTAGCGTGGTTGACAAGCTCAGAAAATTGATACAAACCAACCAAACTTCGCAAAAGTTCCAACAAAAAAAATTGATATAAAAAAGTAAGTTCTTGTATCCAAAGTATAGTTTCACATGTTGTGCTAAGGAGATCCAGAGATGCTTTAGCAGAAATAACGTGCAGAGTTTCTACAGAAGAGAGAAAAAGAAAACAATTAGAATTCACTAGCTGCCCTGGAGCCAGTAAGGATAAGAAAGGAAGGAAGCTCGTAAAGAACCATCAGCTCAATGACTTACAACTTTCAACCATTCCTGTGTTTGTGTTATTGTTGGTCAGGAATGGAGAAGACCTAAAATTTTTGCCAATATCAAACGGCTAGATGAGAAGCACTTTTTCAAGACAGTAGACAACACATGGAGTACCTCGATTTTCTTGTTGTTCTTTCAATGCACTTGCAATCAAGCCACGAGGAAATACCAAAGTAGAAATGTAAGCTTTGTTAAAAATCTGAAGACATCACTTTAACCAGGCATACGCAGACCAGCTGTTTAAGGGCGATAAAGGCCAAGATCCCACCAATTAGCAGTTCCAACAAATCAATTTTGTCAATGATCTAGAGTTTCACACATCCAACCAAAATGAAATCAATGTTAAGCCATTACCAGGCTTAAATCGAATAAAGCAGCCGATGCCGATGATCTACAGGCAGAACTTCTTAAAGTATGCTGGAGTTGATCTGGTAAGGAGAATCCTCCAATTTGTTAATAAATTATATTCGCCACTTAAGTACCATCTGCCCGATTTACAAAAAAGGTGGATCGCATTTTCTTCACCAAATATATAAAAAGCTTAAGTCTGTAAAATATCGCCAGTGAGATCCTATGTCAAGCATATTGTGTGAACACCTGAAGCTGTTATTACAATTATTGAACTTAAACTATTGGCTTTTATCAGAACGGTTTAAGGCCTGGAAAGTCTACCTTTAATAAAATCCGTTCTATGTCGAGGTTTGGTACTCTTGAAAAATTGCGCCTAATGAGGATGACTTTAAAAAATACTTGTTGATTCGTCAAAATTAGAAGAGATTCTATAGAAACTTTCGAAAACTTCAGGAGACTACGACAAGGTGATGCTTAAATATTGTTCTTGGGAGAGTAGTGTGCAACATCCAGACCAACACCACTGGTACAATCTTTCAAAAATTTTCTAGTATGGAGTCAGGAGCAATCAAAATGGGTTTTGTTATCAATTAGGAGAAGACAAAGTTTATATCTACTGTCACCAAATAAAGTTGATTCCCATTGCAGAATTGGTCAGAATGTGCCTTCTGATAGATATTACTTCGAGATGGTCACGAAATTTGTCTACCTGAGCGCTGCTTGGAACTATGCAAATAAGATCAGCTCGGGAATTAAGAGTAGATAATCACTGTTTTTTAAAGCTTAATAAGCAATAGAAGAATAAAACTCTATCGAGAAGTACCAAGGAAAGACGCTGTATACTAAACTCTCATCGTTCCGGTATTGCTATATGGTGCAGAAGTAAAGACCCTCTCCCAGTTGGATGGTGTCTTCGAGAGAAAAGTTCTACGTTCAATTTACGCGACGTTTTGTGTCAATAGGCAAAAACCAACCTAGAGCTATACAAGATATACAGTGACGTGTCCCTCGACAAAAAAACTACGTGTTCGACGATAAGCGATGGCTTAAGGCATGTAGAAAGAAAGAACATCGACGCTCCAGCTCTTAAAGGTACTCAACGGTAAGCCAGAAAGAATCAACAATAGAGGAAAATCTTATTTCTGACTCCGGTGACGCTTCTAATTTAAGTATGATATTAAGTAGACTTGGAATACAAAACCGGAGACAGCAGGCAAAAAGTCAAGATAGAAAGTGGAGTCTATTACTTTTGAGGCCCCACCGCTCTCTTCGCTGTAGGAAAGTCATTTAATTATTAATTTTAATTGTGGTGGGAGTAAGAACCCCCATTTATTCGGCTTAATACAAGCTAATTCTTAATCTACAGGGTGGCGCACCAATTGTGCTACAATAAGAAATTCAAATAACTTTTTTTTTAATCGATGTATTTCATTTATTTTTTTGTTCTTGGTTAGAAAATTAAATTTAATTTTAAATAGTTGCTTGTTTTTAAAGATTATAGACCACAAATGACCTCCACGCTGTCCCACGCATATGCGGCACCTGATCAAAAAATTATTCATTGCGGCCTGAAGAGTTGAAGTTGGGATCGCCTCAATTATTGTCGTTATGGACTGCTTTAATTCAGTTAAATTCCTGGGCTTCGTTTTATACACCTCTTGCTTGACATAACCCCATAAAAATAAGTCTGGTGCAGTCAGGTCAGGTGACCTACTTGGGGGCCAGCGAAGAGTGGAGTTCCTAGAAATTAATTTGTTTGCGAATTTTTTGTTTAGCTCCGCCATAACTGGTCTGGCTATATGTGAAGTTGCCCCATCTTGCTGAAACCAAACGCTGTTGAATGGTATACGTCTTCGGCGCAGTTCTGGGTAAAAAAACTCCTTCAACATCTTTAAATAACGGTCCCCATTGACAGTAACGGTTACACCGTTTTCTTCAAAGAAGTACGGCCCGACAATACACCTTGATGAAACTTAAATTCCCTTTGGACGGAAATGACGGACTGCAAAGCATGGTACCGTTGCACTATCCAAATTCTTTTCTCCGTATCCCAAGCATCCATTTTTATAAATCTAAATAGTAACCTACAAAATAAAAAAAAAATTAACCGATTACTCACACAGAAAAAAAGTTATTACGTTTTATTTTTGTAGCACGATTCGTGCGCCACCCTGTACTTAAAAACTAACAGCCGTATTTATAAAGAAAATTTAAAGGCTTCGTAACTTTAAAATGCCTCTAAGTTGCTGTTAATTGCGAAATAGGTATCTATAATCAATTTTCACTTTTAAGCAACGTTACTTAAATGCATCTTAACTTTAACGCCATTCACCGCGTTTAAAGGTTACTTAAAGCCATCTTTAACATATTTTGATATTCGAGACTAATGGTTTTTTTTTTATTTCAGAAATAAAGGTATACCTATGTATATTTGTGGGTAGAATTTTCATATTTTTGCTGTGGGAACCTTATGAAAGTTTTAAGATTTGTGGTTTCCTTTAGTAAAATGGATTGTAAAATAAATTGTTTCGATTTATTAACATATTTTTCTATCAAAAACCCAAGGTGTGAATCAAAGAATTGTATAATAGAGTTTCTGAACACAAACATAAAAGCATCAGAAACCAAAATGGAATCATGTTTCATTTCGTTTGCATTTAGTATACTAGTTGCTTCTCTTTCTTTCTTATAAATACATGTGCTCATCTTTTGTTTGCATTTGTTTGCAAGCTGTCAAAAAACAGCTGAAAAGAACATTTATTAGTGAGTTTTCTCACGTTACATTACATTTCAATCGTTTAGTTAAGTAGCAATGGAAAATTGATTATAGATGAGAATTTAAGTAACGTTATTTAAAGGCAACTTAAATATTTAAGCAAACTTAACTAAATTACCTCTAAGAGGCATTTTAAGAAAATCTAATAAATTCGGCTGTAAGAATTTAAGCTAACGTTAGTGAGGGGAAGGAGTAGTAAGGTTAAAGTCGAAGGAGGACAAGTTCGAGTTAACACCCCGCAGCATGCGAGAGATAGGTTCGTTGGAGCCATAACAGGTTCGGCGGGTGGGTATGTAAAAGAGACGAGTGGTACGTGTATTACGAGGGTTAGTATTAAAAGAGACAGAGTTGTAGAGCGTAAAAGTAATAGTCGAAGAGCTAGCAACCGTTTCGAAAAGTCATTAAAGTATGACTAATTTTTTGATATTATATTCTTTCTAATTCCCTAAATTCTCGAATGGAGATAGTCTGACTGGTGGAAAATTGTTGCGTTGTCCACCATTTTGAAAAAGAATATAATAAAACGTGAATGCGGTTTTCTCGGCTTCTATTGAACGTAGAGTATTTTGTTTGTTTTTGCTTTTTTTTGGCTAAAATCTTTCAAAATGTTTGCTCATATACATTTTTGACATCTCTTTTCAATGAGAATTTTATGTTAAAAAACGCTTTGAAGCGTTTATCTCGCTTTTTGTTCATCTGATCGAAAAAATTATGAAATGTCCAGCTAATAAATTACTTGGCACAATGGTCCGTGCGTTCAATTTTGGCAACAAAAATTATTTCCCACGTCAATTCTTATTATAAATTATTGAAATTTGGTACTATTAAGGATTTAGGGATACCTAATTCAGTGGTACTGTCTGTTTTCTTTTATTTCAAATAGGGGCTTCACCATTTTGGTCTGAATCTGGTCCTTAATTTAAAATAAAGTACTGTTGAAGTCACGAACTGAGTTAAGTTTAAAAAAAATATCCTAAGACATGGTGGCTGAATGCTGTTTATTTTGATATAAAAATGACTCCGATACTATAGATTTGAATGTACATAATTTTAAGAAGATGGACAAAAAATTTTGTTAAATGTTTCCAAGGGATCAGAATTAATTTTAGCATAGGTTCTTAAAAATGTTTGTAGGTAAATAAAATTATAAATAAATAAATTTGGGGGCACAACAGCTCGTGGAGAACCAAGGCCTAGTGACTTACCACTCTCAACCCTTCCTGTGGGACCTAAAATTTTTTGCCGAGTCGAAACGGCTAGATGAGAAGCACTTATTCATGACAATTATACTCTTGGAGGATTTGTCAGTTCCTCGCAAGAGGCAGTACCTCGGAAAAAAAACATTTCTGTTTTTAGGTGGCAGCGGCTGGGAATCGAACCCAGACCTTTGGCATGACAGTCCTACGCACTAACCATCATGCCACGAGGTACTACTGATATTTGTAGGTATTATAAATTATTTTAAATCTTTATCTGATCGAAGCTAGAAGAAATTAAGACAAATTTCACGGCTGAAAGTTTTGTTCAGGTAAACAAAGTAAGATAGACGCTTAAAAGAATTTTTCATTGGAAACAAATTTCGGCAGTTTTTCGACAATAGTTTCTCATGGAAAAAAGATGTCAAAAATGTTAAAGATCAAAAATTTTATAAACGATATTAAAATCTACGACGAAAAGTGAGACAAAATTTTACTCAGAATCCAATGGGAGCGAAGAAAATCGATTTATCGTTTTTTGACTTCTTTTTTCAAAATGGTTTCAATTTATTTGTTTCAAATTTTAAAATTAAAATTAAAATAAATTTGGTGGTGTAACAGCTCGTGGAGAACCAGGGCCTAGTGACTAACAACTCTCAAATATTCCTGTATGCATGCGTTGTTGGCAGGAATAGAGGCTAAGCAACTTTTTGTCGAATCAGAACGGCGAGATGAGACGGCGAGATGAAAGAAGATGAGAAAAAAAATATGACTGACCAATTACTGAAACTAACTGACCTTTTATGATGACCGAGTAACCTATCACAAAGTATAATTTTTTTGTGGAAAATTACCCAAATGAGGTGTCAAAAATCGTTCGTGAACTTGATTTTTTTTTTTTAATCGTTAAAAAGAATCTATTGCTGACCAATTACTGAAACTAGCTGACACCTCTTATATAAATCTAGAGATCTTTCATATATATTATTATATTTTTTTGCAAATTTCCCATAAATGAGGTTCCAAAAATTGATATGACCCTGAATTTTTTTTTTAAATAAATTTAAAATTCATAAGAAAAAAAACTATGCCTGAGCAATTTCTGAAAATAGCTGACCTTTTATGACCGTGAAATGGCCTTTCAAATGGCATACTTCTCTTTTTGAAATGACCCAAATGAGGTGCCAAAAGTTTTTTTTTGTAACCTAGAAACGAGTTTAGAAAATTCATAGAAAAAAAACTATAGCTGACCAATTACTGAAAATAGTTGACCTTTTATCACTATCTACAAATCTTTCAGATGGCATCTTTTTTTTTGTAAGTTTCCCATAAATGAGGGGCCAAAAATCGCGTGTGACCCTGAGTGACCTTGAGAACTTTAAGCCTTTATCAAGGGCTGACCAATTTCTAGGACTAGTTGAGCTTTCCTAACCAATTACTGACCAATTAGATGACATTCTAAAATATCAAATTTCCCATATATGAGCTGCCAAAGGTCCAGAGCCAAAATATACTCTTGCAGGATTTGTAAATTCCTTGCCAGAGGCAGTACCTCAGAAAAAAAAGTTTCAAATTCAATGTTTTCAAAACGACATAAATAGTCATCCTCTCTATTCCAATTATGTAACAGCAAATTGAAGTTGTTATTTTATTCAAAAATAAAAATATTTTTAAAGTACGAGTAGTAGAAACATACTTCAAAATCTGTATTCTGTTAATCCAATACATTTGTTTTGGAAAAACTGTCAGAAAGAATGCTTTGATTAAAATTGTTGTATTTTGATAAGTATCTAGAATGACATTTATCAATTTTATAAAATAGTAAATCCTTCTCCCATATTTATGTTGTATGGACATTCGTACTCACATTAAATACATACACATTCTTTTTTTTTTACAAATTTAAATGATGACATCCAAACTAAAGGATTCAAAATTTCGAATAAACTTTTTCACATAGGTGTTAGCTTTTTTCTATTTTGGTTTTGTTGTCACAGACACAACAACGAGTTTGAATAGATTTCCATTTATATTCAAGAGAAAATCTCATCTAATATGATTTCAATGAATTTTGATTGAGGGCAAATAAAACTCTTATTCCTCCAAGGATATATTCTCGTAAATAAACAAGAAAACAAACAATCGAAATAGTAGGTAAATGTAACAACACGCAGTAATTAGCAGTCATTTTATATTCCTTGCAAGTGCCTCCAATTAGCGGATATACAGCTTTTGCATAAATCGATGGATATGTCCTGCATTTTTTGACAAGTGACAGACTCACTTTACACACAGACCCCATAGCGTCGACGAAATGCCCCAAAAGCAAATGTAGAGCCACAAACATTTACCCACCCACACACATATTGTCTATAATATTGATATGAAAGGATGTCACGGACGACAATAATGGTACCGTTGCTTCGCAGTTAATCTCTTAAATCTGTTTACTTTCAGATACACATGTTTACAATCGCTACGTATGTGGTATTCACATTCGATGAGCCGACGGGCATTGCAGGTAAGTGCATTTTACATGAAGGGTTTTCTGTTTGTTATTATTTTTTTTTTTCGATTTTTTGTTGATTTTTTTCCACCATCGCATCGCAATTGTTGCCACAACCACTACCGCACTACCCATCAATTTTATTAAAAAAAAAACCGAACTTTGGAGTATGCTTGGCCAAAAGAGTCGAGCTTTTTTATGCTAATTATCATCGAAATTGGCAATAATGTATATAAGTGCACCAAATGTGGTGCGTAGTTTTATGCTGTTGTTATTTTTATTTTATTTTTTAATTTGTAAGGCCATGCAAAATGGACAATCTCTGAGGATATAATATTTGGATGAATGGCATGACACATGAGATTTTACACTTAGAAAAAACACCCTTGCGATATAAGTACTAATGGGCAAGTTTTGGATTCGTGCAAAAAGAAATCGAGATAACAGTTAAACATGATATTACGGTCAATAATATTGCATATAAAAAAAAAAAATAATTTTGGACTTAAGACATTTTTTTTTTGATAATTTTTTTTTTTAAACTAGGTACATAAATATAAACTTTAGTATTACTCAAAATAGCCAAAACTTATTTTTTTAATTTTCCAAAATTGTGAATATAAAGAAATGGTTTTTACGATTTTTATTTTTGTTTGCATATATTCGTATTTTTTCAAGCAATTAAATAGCATACTTGTTTTTGAGCTCTAAGCTATCTTAATAGTTTTTAATAATGATTAAAAAGTTTTTATTTTCCAATTATTTTTTTTTTCATTTTTAAAAGTTCTTAATTCCAAACAACTTCAAAATGAGAGCAAAAACGTGCAATTCAGTCATGTATTTTAATGTTTTAGCAATTTTTCATAATCATTATTTCTCAAAAACAGCCCAACAACTTTGGATGGAAAATCTTTTTATAAAAATTGGTTATTGATAGTTTATCCCAAGAAGAACCATTTTTTGACTTTTTTGAAAATGCTGAATAATTTTTTTTTTGTCATGCAGAAGCTTTTTCATACTAAAATAGTACCTATTGTGTACTAAGACTTTTAAGAAAATATTTTTTTTTAATTGTTATTAAATATTCCAAAATTATTTTTTAAGAACTCAATATTTTGAAAACGACTTCATTGAGTTTTATGTTTAATATCGTTACCTAAGAATTACACACTATTTAAAATAGCTTTAAAAAGTATTTAATATATTTGAAAATAAAAGGCACAACTGGGTGGTACGTACTTGCTCTTATGCTCAAGACGCTGGGGGCTTAAAATTATGAGAGACAAATACCTAAAAGCATGAAATACGATATTAAAATTAGGTAAAAAAAAAACATCTAAGAGATGAAAAAAAAGAACGCCACCTTTGTTCTTGATTGAATACGATTGAATGGTAAAAAAATTAAATCCTTGAGAAGTTCCTTTAAAAAAATAATTTTGTATAAATAAAATTCCTAAAACATTTTTAAGGAAAACTTTTGGTATACAAATCTTAAGTATTTATTTATGTGCATACAAAAATATTAAAATAAATTATCAACCAATTTTTGAGATATCGAATTAAAAAAGAATAGACTTTTTTAAAATTTCTAAAACTAGTTTTTGGGAAATATTGATATGCAATATTTTTTATCTAATTGGAAATTTGTATGTTAAGACATTTACTTAAATATGTCGATAATTTGAAAAATAAAAATTAAGAAAACCGTGGCTTATTTTAAATTTTTATATAATTTTTGGAAGCATACAGAAAAAAATTTATATAAATCGTGGGAGCTGTTTTTAATAAAACAAAATATGTTGTTTAACTGTGTTTTGGCATTTGTATGGAAGGAACCGTTATATTTTCATAAAAGTACATTTTTTCTTAAGAAATTTAAAAGAGTATAAAAAAACACTTAAATACCAAGTTTCATAAGAATCTACCATATAGTTCTCAAAAAATAGAATATTTTTAAAAATCCAAATAAGATTTTTATGAATATGTATTTATATTTTGAATATTTATATTTGGTAAGAAAAACTATTTGTATTGCTTATAAGCTTCTGTATAGAAAAAAATTACACCGTGTGGCAAAATTTGAATTTTTGTCTCTAATATGAACCAAATATTTTCTTTTCTGAAAGTTTTTGAAGCACTAAATTTGAATATGGTCTTAAAATTGCTCAAAATTTGAAAATATGCATTTTTAGACAAGTTTAAAGTAATATTATTTCTGGAAGTAGCTTTTCTTCGAATTAATTTTTATTATCAATCGAAAGTTTAAACATTTGTCTTTCCTTCATTCACCTTTGAGAAATAATTAGCTGTTAGCTTTCACCATTAACTGAAAATGCTTAACTATAAATTTCAATTAAGAATTTTGAGAAGAGTAATATAAAATATTAACAAAAATCCAAATACGCTTAATGGAAGAAGTTGTATTTCTTATATCTAGTTGCAAGTTTCGTGAAAATGTGCTATAACATAACCTCAAATCTCAATCTAAAAAAAAAGAATTTTTTTTATAATCTTTTAGAGATATTTTAAAATGGGTTACTTAAAAAAACTTTACGCACTAGACCAATTCTGAGATCATGTTCTATCTCAGCGTACCAAAAGCCACTGGTAACGTATATTTTGGTTTATGTAGAAGAAACAAATAAAAAATGAAACGTAAGTAAAAAAAAAAAAAAAAAACGTAAGTAATCAACATTTCTCCATGATCTAGAAAAATAAATTTTTTGACAGTGTACTAAAACTTAATTTTTTTAATAACATTTTTCAAAAAAACCTATTTTTCAAAAAACTAGACTCACAACAAAAACTTTCTAAAACATACCGTTTTAAAATTATGGCATGTTTCAAACCAGCTTTTTCTATTGACATGAAATAGTTACGCATAACTTAGAAACGTGATGTGGGTACCCACATTATTCGGCAATTATAGTTGAATTGAATAAAACCTAACCCAACTTATGTATCTTATTTTAGAAAAAAATTGTCGCACAGTGTTATCAACGTTTTTGCTGTACCTCGTACCTAGCCCAAGCAGAGGCGGCGGAAAGTGTGTGTGGTGTGTGTCACCACACACGGCCCATCGCTTTGAGGGGCCCTGCAAGTCCTCGAAAGTTCATCGCATTTAAAAAATAGTATTTTTAAATTCCGGTAGCATATTTTTTTATTAATTTTATTTTATTATTATTATATATTATTTTAATATAGATGCCTAGATACTGTATATGTATACTTGTAAGAATTAATTTCTCAAAAAAATCGCTTTAGCATTTTTTTTTTAATTTCATTTACAAACATAGTTTTTTTTTAAGAATTCAGATGCCATTCCTTAAGTCAATTATACAAACGTGATTCAAGTATTAATCCGTGATTCAAGAGTCTTAACTCACTGAGCTTGGTGATTTAAGCATGTTTCTAGCTATTTTCACATACTTGAAACTTGAACCATTGTTGAACCCAAGTCGTTAATCCGTCAATATAGTTTAAGGTCGAGTGTTATGTTTTTGAGCATGCTACCAAGAAAATATGAAATTTCAATTTTATTTTATTTTTATTTATACAATTCCTTAATCATTTAAAGAATCCAGGTGAAAAATCCAAATGGGTCCAAAGGGACCCATTGTTTTGAAAAAAGCAAACTATTTTGTCCAGCTCAAGGTACTGAATCAAACAAACTTATATTGATTTTAACTTCAATTTTTTTAGCCTGATACGCTAGTATGACTAAAAAAGACCTTCGAAGTTGGATTAAAATTTCTAATATTTTTTTCTTTTTTTAAATATCTTTTGAAAGGACCGGAAAAGATAATGAAAAGGTTTTTTGCTTTTGCTTGCTCTTTATTCACATTTTTAAAATATTAGTTTTAAAATAAAATATTTTTCACAAGTGAGGCACTGGACCGTTTTTGAAATGCAATTTCTTTATCTTTTGACTGGACCTAAATGGAAGTATTAAGAATATTGAATAATTTTTGTTTTGTTTTGGTCTAGGCACAAGATTTATTTTTAAAATATCGGTTTGAGTAATTTTTAGAGAAAAAAAAAAAAAACTTTAAAAAAATTGTTTTTTACTAGTGAGCAATTTTATGAGTTTTCAAAGTCCTTTCTAGCGAAAGCTATATACTACGTTAGAAGCTACTCATTCAAATCTATGAGAGGTAGGTATTAGTTTTAAGTGGATTTAAGCTGTTTAAGCCGTCATTTGTTATTTTTATTTCGTTGATCAAGTAAAGTATTCAGAAAGTAATTAGACGTTGTACAAAACTTCCTAGTGAAGTTAAAATTCAACAGTGGGAGAAAGTAATTTTAAATTTTCGGCCCACAAAGTAAAAGAATTTATTAAATTGCATCGAAATCCATTGAGTGATTCTCAAAATATGAATATGAACATAAACCTTTATGGTTTGTAGGCTTCTAATGAAAAACGCAATAATTTTATCGATTCAACTTTCAACATCCAATATTATTTCCAGCATTTTTCTGAGTGTAGACAGAGACAGAGAATGAGAAACTGTTTTGTTTTTTGTTCATTCGCTCGTTGTTCGTAGTTTGTTGTCTGTTCGTCCAACCAAATCATTACGACAACGATGATGCAGTTGATAATTTAACAAACGATTATAATTATTGCTTTCCGGCCACACGGAGAATTAATTGATGCAGCTGCTTTATTTTTGTCGGATCATAAGGGATTGAGGTCAATATTATGTGCATCCTTATACATTCACTTTAATTTGCTATAAGTGCATGCAACCAACAAAAAAATTGCAAAAGGATCCGAGTATCTGATGTTTGAGGAACATTAATGGCTTGGCATATAACATGGATGTTAATTTTTATACATTAACTTTGCATATTAAAAAGAAAGATTATATTAAAATATTGTGTTTGGTTTTCTTCTGCATTAATAATTAATTCAGTAAGTATTTTTAATTAAAATTTGCTTGCTTGTTTTCAATAAGAGTGTAGAAGTATGAAGAATAAATAAAAACAAGAAAAGAAGAACTCAAAAACAATTTTTTTTTAAATCAATTATAATATATAACATTTTCTGCAACACTGTTGGCATGACAAAGTTGAATTTAATTAATTAAGGTCGGATATGCCTGATTAAAAATAATGTATTCAACTTAATTATATTCGTTTGTGGTAAAATAATTAAATATTTTGTTGTTTTTTTTTCTTGTGATTTCAAAATGGGTTGTAATATCAAATTACATTTTTTATTTCACTTCAAAGAAAATTATTCTCTTGTGTTTTCCTAATTTTATTTTTAATCTTAATAAAGCAAATTTAAAATTTTATTCTTTTATATGAATTACGGGTCGATTTTTTTTTTTCAGTGATTCGAAACATAAAACTTGTGGTTAAAATAATATTTATTTTAATTTTACTGTCTTCTTATTTATTAGCGCTGCAGGATATCATAGTATTTCGCAATAAGTGTTAACGAAACTCTTTGAGGTTAAATTTACCCGAACATTACAATTGTGGGGTTGTTAAAAAAGTTATCGGTCATATCGTCTGGGCCGTCAAGTTGCTTTGCTCATCTGTGCATAAAAGTGTCCCTTTCATTCTTCGTCTACATCATCATTAGATAGGCAAATTTTCTTTGAATCTGGTGCAAAACATTTTAAAGAAGTTTTCTAGGGGAAATATTTTTTTTTAAGCTCATCTTAATTCGTGTATAGCTTCGATAAAACAAATTTATACTTAATTTTGTCAAAAATGGCTGCAGTGACTTTTTTCATAAATCTAGTGGTTCAAAATTATTACTCTTAGCGTTTTTGGGTAAAAATTCAAATTATGAAAATATATTGTTACATTTTAATGCAGAAACATTCATTTTTCTTTTATAATTTTGACATTTTTCGTTGAACAAATTTTGATGAAATTTTGCAACAAAAAGGAAATCGAAAAGTTTAAAATATTGCTTCTTTAAATTTTTCAAAAATAAAGTTTTTTTCAACAATTTTAAGAAGAGAAATTTCGTGAACTTTATTAGCAATAAATTGGTATAAAATTAAATTCCAAAACGGAAACATAAGGATTTGAAGTATTGCATGTATAGTAGTTTTATTCTTTTCGAGAAAAACTTTTCCATTTTGATGAAATTTGTATTTAGAGTATTGTATTTATATCGGGTTTTTCAATAAGAGCCCTACAAAAAAATTTTTTTTTTTTAATAAAACAAAAACTGCTTTGAATATCAATGGAATTCTTTATTCCTGTGAAAGTACGTTTGATGCCATTATGTATGGAACTCGATTTCTTTTGCATGGCCACTACAGGCACGCTTGCAGAAGTCCAGATGCTGAACCTAATTTTCAACGGTTTTAAAGCATAAATCGGCCGATACTGCTGCAATTTCACCTTCGATATTCATACGAAGTTCATCAATCGTCACTGGCTTGTTGGCATAAACCATAGACTTGACGTAGCCCCACAGGAAATAGTCTAACGGCGTTAAATCGCACGACCGAGGTGGCCAAGCGTTTGGACCATTTTTTGAGATAACACGTTCTCCAAACTTGGTTTCCAATAAATTGATTGTGACGCCGTCCTGTTGGAACCACATGTCCTCCAAGTCCATATCATCCATTTGGGGCCAAAAATATTCGGTTATCATTGAACGGTAGCGATCCCCATTCACAGTAATGTGCCGGTCTTGATCATCACGGAAGAAGTACGGCCCAATGACGTCGCCGGCCCATAAACCACACCAAATCGTAATTTTTTCGGGATGCAATGATGCAACTCATGGAGTACGTGTAGATTACTGCCTGACCAATACCGCATATTTTGTTTATTGACGAAGCCATTCAGCCAGAAATGAGCCTAATCGCTGCAGATGATTTTTCGATGAAAATCCGAATTATTTTCAAGTTGTTGCTCAGCCCAATTCACGAACATACGACGCTTCTGGTGGTCAAGCGGCTTCAGTTCTTGCGTCAATTTAATCTTGTAAGGATGTAGGCCAAGATCTTTTCGCAAAATTCGCCACAACGACGTCATAGAGATGCCCAACGCTTGAAAACGACGTGTCAGAGACACATTTGGGCTTTCTGTAACTGAAGCCTCAGCGGCAGCAATATTCTCGACACTTCGGACACCTCTTTGTCTCACTGGCACGGAAACATTTTGTACTGTGCCTGTGGATTCAAATGTTTCCACTAGAGGCTCAATTGTTGATCTACTAGGACGATTATGACGACCATAAATTGGACGTCATGCTCTTAACGTTGAGGCCACTGACTCCGAATTACGATAGTAAATTTTAATAATTTCGACTCGTTGTTGGCTCAAATATCTTTCCATCATGAAAAGGCAAACCTTACTGAAGAGAAACGTCAAAAGAGCGGCAAGAAATATGGTGTGGTTTGCTGTCCCTGTCGCTCTACTTTTGTAGCGTCCCTGTTGAAAAACCCTTTATATGTATACCCTCGTAAGTGCCTTCTCATCCTCTTTACATAGGTATAATGCTATCCAATATTCATATTAAAAACAAAAAAACACAACCAACAAAGAAAGAGAGAGAATAAGAGTGTTAAGCAATTAAATTAGAAGATTTTAATAAATTAATTTAATTATGTCATGAGTATGGAAATTGGAGTTTATATGGTGGTGATGGTTAAAGTGGTTGACTTGGCAATGGTTTAGGAAATGAAAATAAAATTAATTAAATTTCAATTAAATGATTTTTTTCTTTCCTCCCATCAGGAAGATTGCCAGATGTTTTCTTTGTTGACATTAGTTGCCTTTGGTATTATTGGCACAATACTTGTTGGGATACAACATTATTTTATTCAAGAAAGAAGTAGCAATATGCCAGCTGTGGCAAGGTTCTGGACAAAAGGGTGGCTACTTTTCTTTTTGTTTACGACAGTAAGTGATATTTCTTAAATGTTTTTTTTTTTTTTACAAAACTTACATAAATATTTTCATTTGAATTATTTACACGAAAATATTGATAAATATTATACGGGGAACGAGGGTGTTCTTGAATACTCACTTTATGAGCTAAGCTATCTCAGACTGATTATAATACAGTAGATGCTCGATTAAATGAATCCCGAAATAATGAACTATCCACTAATAAATATATACTAACAAATTTTATTTTTAAATGCATATTTTTTACATAAATGTCTTACATGCATTGAATATTGTTTGAAAACATTGGTTAATTGTTCCTGTTTTTTTTTACCAGATTTAAAGCTTTATTTAACTTTTAAATAAATGTAAAAATGTTTGTTTAATAATTATTCAAATTCATCTTCGGAAAACCTTTAATGACTCCCACTCGAAAAAGTGAGCAATCTCTAAAGAGTGAACAGGCCTACTTTTAATCACTTCACTATATTGAGCGTCTACTGTATTCAGATTATTCTAGTCAAAAACAGTTTAGGTGGGATGTGAAGGTGAACAGTGTTGAACACAGGGGGTTTATTTATTTTAAGCGTAGCCTTTTTATTTACTTTACTTCTCATTCTTATAAAGCATATAATTAGATATTTTTCTACCATCAATAATATTTGTAAGTACGATACGTATCATGCTGACTTGAAAAAATTTCACACACGCTAGGCAATTAAAGAGAATAGACACAGTATAGTTAATCATTCATATTACATAATTGCTGTGTCATCAAATATGTGGAATTGAGAAGCTATAATAAAGAGTTGCTCCAGTTCATAATATGAATCTGATGCTTTGAATTACCTTGGAAATAGATGGTATTGGCAATTGGCATATTCCTACATACATAGCTCTTATAAATGGTTAGTGTGTAATTGAAAGTCATTATATCTAACAAGGACGAAAGTATACGCAACGCATATACATTAAGTGGATTCAATTAAGTAATTTAAACAATAAGATTTTTAACTTTAAATAGTTTTTTTTTATAAATTTTATTTATTTATTTACAATATATAATTTCCATATTTATTAAATTTACAAAAACACCTCTCAACGATAAATGGATAGTAGCGCAGGGGATAAGCTCTAATTAAGGCTTTATTCAACATTGCGTAAAATCTTATTCTTAAAAATAATATATTTCCTTATTCAGCAAATATTCAATTAAAATGGCTCTATTCATAGGCTATGAACCTTTGGCACCTCATATATGGGTAATTCTATATTTGAGGATGCCATCTAATTGCTCAGAAAAGGTCAATTAGTCCTAGATATTGGTCAGCCCTAGATAACTTGCATAAAAAGTTTTTCAAGATTACGCGTGATTTTTGTAATCTCATTTATTGGAAATTTACAAAGAAAAGTATATCAGCTGAAATATGACTAGATCGTGATGAAAGGTCAATTATCTTTAGTAATTTGGTCAGCCATAGTTTTTTTCTATGATTTGTTTTAAAATTTGTTTAAAAGTCACAAGAAAAAAATCATTTGGGTTATTCCAAAAAATGACCGTGAAGTGGCCTTTCAAATGGCAAAACTTCTTTTTTTGAAATGACCCAAATGAGGTGCCAAAAGATTATTTTGTCACCTTGAAAAGAACTTACGAACTTTGAAAAATCGTAAAACAAAATCTATGGCGGACCATTTACTGAATATAATTTACCTTCATTGCGATCTAGAGATCTTTTGGATGGTATACCTTTTTTTTTGTAAATTTCCCATATATATAAGGTGCCAAAGGTCCAAGGCCAATACAGTAGACGCTCGAAATAGTGAAGTATAAAAATCAAGCCCAATCACTCTTCCGAGATTGTTCACTTTTTCAAGCGGGAGTTTTACAAGGCTTTTAAAAGATGAATCTAACCCAAAATGCACATTTAAATTGATTTGAATGTTTTAACATTAAACTTTAAGAGCTAAACAAAGCTTTTAATCAGGTTTTAAAACAACAGAAACAATTCCTCAGTGTTCTCAAGTAATTTAGCATCCGAAAAAATTTTATAAAAAAAATATTTTTTTTTAATTGTGTGTGTTTACTACTTGTGCATTGTTCATTATTTTGAGAGTCACTAAATCGAGCGTCTACTGTATTTCGTGACGAAATTTTTCATTTCCCCTGTCAAAAAATACTGAAGCATAGTACGCAGCTGAAGCGGAATGAAATTTTCTATGCTAAAACTGACACAACGATATCGTAAACAATAAATTGCACGACTTGATCGCATGTACTTGCTCTAATTTTCAAGTTGCTTGGAATTTAGAACTTTTAAAATATGAAAGTTATTATAAAAAAATATAAAAATATAGAAGAAGTATTTCAAAAATTTAGAGCTCAAAAACAAGTATTTTATTTGATTAGTTGAAAAAATATGATTATATGCAAAAAAAAAAAAAGAAGTAAAATCGTTGGAGCTGTTTTCTAAAATTTAAATTTTTATGTATAAATTTGTGTATGCAAATTTTGAGTTTGTATTAAAATACATTTTTAAACCTAGTTTCAAAAAATTCCATCAACTCATCTTTGAAATATTGATTTTTCAAAAAAAAAATAATATTTTTTTAATAATCTTTTTTTTCAAAATTTTGATATGCAATATTCTTCTCATTAGAAGCTTTTTCGTAAAATTTTTTAATGGAAATCGTTTGAGCCGTCAGTAAGAAAATCGAAAATTAAAAAATAAAACCGTGATATGGCAGAAACCGTTAATAAAGGTTTTCGGTAAATTTTCTCTTATCAAAAAGTAAAAGAATAATACACTGGTTTTTTTTAATCAAAGTCGTTAAAGCCGTTTTTGAGTTTTTCATGTACAGTTGTAGGGCAAGTACCGTTATTTTTGGTGCCAAAAAAAATTAAATTTGCCCTCTAGAGAGTTACACCTAATGTTCAATACGGGCAGACAGACAGACAGACTTGTTTTGTGTTCTCTATCATCGTAGTGTCATGTTTGATTGTAATCTCAATTTTTTTTAACGAATCCAAAACTTGCCCTACAGTACTTACATATATAGTATATCGCAAGTAAAAAATTTCGTTGTGATTTCTTGTATGTATAGTACGGAGTTTGATAGTGAAATGTCAATTAAAAATTAACCGGTAGTAGATTCTTATAACCAAACCCCACTTATTTTTCACAAAAAATTAATTGTCCGACACAATATTCTTGACTAAAATTCGACAGTTTATCTCATCTTTAGTTGCATTTTATTTTTACTGGTAACTGAACGAAGAAGCAAGAACATAGACAACACAATTATTTGGAACCCTTAGCACCACAACGGACGATACAAAAACAAACAAAAAAAATAATCAAACGAGAACAAAAATTGACACAAGAATTTGAACTGTTTTTTTAAATTTATTTTGGCATCTTTCAGACTCTGCTTTTTTTCATAATTATTTTGTTTCTGATTTCGTTCCCAAGTTGGAGACCAGAGAAAATTTTAGTTTCACCTCAGCTTCACCTAGGCTAGAGGAAGAAAATGTTGGAATAACTGCTCACTTTTTGATGGGGAAAAATTTTATAGATTCCATACCAATTCTTTGAATTGATCAAAGTTAATATATATAAAGGGTTTTTCTACAGTTGCAGACAGCCCAAATATGTCTCTCACACGTCGTTCTCAAGCGTTAGGCATCTCTGTGACGTCGTTGTGGCGAATTTTACCTCCATCCTTACAAGATTAAATTGACGCAAGAACTGAAGCCGCTTGACCACCAGAAGCGTCGCCGTCGTTTGTTCGTGAATTGGGCTGAGCAACAACTTGAAAATAAATCGGATTTTCATCGAAAAATCATCTTCAGCAATGAGGCTCATTTCTGGCTGAATGGCTTCGTCAATAAACAAAATATGCAGATTGGTCAGGCAGCAATCCACACGTACTCCATGAGTCATCATTGCATCGCGAAAAAATTACGGTTTGGTGTGGTTTATGGGCCGCTGGCGTCATTTGGCCGTACTTTTTCCGTGATGATCAAGACCGGCACGTAACTGTGAAGTGGGATCGCTACCGTTCAATGATAACCGAATATTTTTGGCCCCAATTGCATGATATGGACTTGGAAGACATGTGGTTCCAACAAGACGGCGTCACTATCAATTTATTGGAAACCAAGTTTGGAGAACGTGTTATCTCACGAAATGTTCCAGTCGCTAAGCCGCCTCGGTCGTGCGATTTGACGCCGTTAGGCTATTTCCTGTAGGGCTACGTCAAGTCTATAGTCTATGCCAACAAGCCAGTGACGATTGATGAACTTCGTATGAATATCGAATGTGAAATTGCAGCAGTTTCGGCCGATTTATGCTTGAAAACCGTCGAAAATTGGGTTCAGCGTCTGGACTTCTGCAAGCGTGTCCCTGATGGCCATGCAAAAGAAATCGAGTTCCATACATAATGGCATCGAATGTACTTTCACAGGAATAAAGACTTTCATTGATATCCAAAAACGTTTTTAAAAAACCCGATAAAATTAAAAAAAAATCCCTCGAACTACATTATTTTATAAAACTTTTCTAGATGTTAGCTTAGAACATGGAAGGTTTCAGGAGGGTGAAAGTTTTAGCGTAGGCAAGAAGATGATAAAACAATTTTTAGAACAATCTAACGAAAGCCAAGCTATAAAATGAATTATTTGTACAAAACATGAACAGCCAAAATTTTTAATATTAAAAATCATTAATAATAATTGAATTGAATAGAATATAAGTATAAGTAAGAAAAGTAGCAGTCAATTTTATTCAAACCATTAGTTGATTTATGACCCTTCCCACGTACTTACAGCTTTTAGGCCATTCTACTAGAAATATTCAATAGAGATATATAGCTAAGACGCATCATTTCCATTTTATATAAGATATCTTTATAAAAAAAAAAAATAAAAAATTTTCTAGAGCTTGGAAAAATTTTCACAAAAACCTTAATTTTTTTGTCGAAGAACTGTCTTTAATTCATGTTTTTATAAAACTTAGAGCTTACATTTTTTTTCTAATCCTCTGCCCAGAGCTGTTTAAAATGTCTATTGATATCCTTAATATTTTCCTCTTTCACAGTCACTGCGTTAATAGTTGATTAAACTCCATTTATGAGAAGTTTTTCCCAATCTCACAATCACAACGGTCACTAACTTCAAGCGCCAAATGTTTGAAGCTTCTTTTAAAAATGACTTGGCTTATGTTAAGCGAATAGCAAAGGAAATAGATTTTTGAAAATTAAATTAGGGGAGAAGGGGGCACCATTGGACGTGGGTTACCTTTGAACATTTCAATAAAATCGTATTAAATTAATATTTCAGAGCGTTAATCAAATATTAAAAATTGCCAATTGTGTCTTCTATTATCGTCAACGGTTTTAAATATTTCTCTAATAAGCCAGTAAAAAGGAGGTTTTAATGCTTCTTTTGTAACTTTTTTATTTATTTTTTTCGTAAAGGTGTACAAATTTTTTGGTGGTCTTTTCTATTTGTGAAAAATGCATTTTAAATGATGCAGGTTCATTTCATACCATGTAAAGGTTAGATTTGTGATAAATATGTAAAAAGTACTTATTTACTCGAGATTTTCTGTCACTCGGCATGTTTGGGCAGATTTGAATAAAACGGATGGGGCAGCTTTGAACGGTAGAAATTTAGCTGTCGCCATCAATCCATGCTCCGGAAACATTGAGGACAGATGCAATTATGGCTTTTGCCCTTCACTTTCTAAATTTCAGTTGGGTTAGTGAAGCAACTCTACAATTTTTATTTAATAGATGTTTTCTTTAAGTAGCCTTAGACTTAATGGCCTCCTTAAAATTTTGTTTTATTCTTTTGTGAGTTCTATTTTTTACGATTAGTATTTTGTCTCTCCTTGATTAGGAATAAGAAAATATATTTTTATTTCATTAAAAATAACAGTTTTTTTTACTGATGGTAAAAACAATTACAAAAACGACTGATCAAAAGTGCTCCAGCTTAGTTTAAAGCTGCCCTGCATGGTGGGTACCTTTGAACACAAGGACCAGCTTCATTAAAAAAATATAATATTTGTAAAGCTTAATTAAAGTTATTCTATTATTGGTTGTAACCAAAGACTAATACCATATCTTAAGGTTTTGTTAATTTGGAGTCCATTTAAAACAACACATAGGTTTTTAGGAAACCCGAAAGCAAGCAGCGTTCAAAGGTGCCCCCCTCTCCCCTAGTGTTTAATTCATATGTGTATTCTAGTTTGTTTATGTTAAGTTAAATGTCTCCTTTTGTTCAGAAAATAAAATACTTCTATGGCACTAGAAATAAAAATATTTATTCTACTTTTTTAACTGGTAAAAACTATTAAAAAAACGATTGTTCAAAAGTGCTCATGCTTTGTTCAAAGCTGCCCCACATAGGGGCCCCTTTGAACATAAGGACATGTTTCATTAAAAAAATCATAATAATTATAAACCACTATAAAATTTAATCGATTATTGGTTTTAACCAAGGAATAATTCCATACCTCAGAGTTAAATTAATTTACGGGCTAATAATTACAACACAAACGTTTTTATGAGACACGAAAACAAAAAGTGTTCAAAAGTGCCCCCCTCTTTCCCTTTCTCTGTACTACAAAAAAAAAAACACGTTTTGAAACAAAGCAAAATAATATATTACTTCGCTTTGATACACAATTTTCAAACCACCATTTCATTTAAGGAATGAAGCCATAATCCACAAATGTACTGCATGAAAAGTCATAGAACAAAACGTATAAAAATGACTTAAGTCGAAAAAACCGCTGGTTGTTGGTAAGGAAAAACGACTTAACTGAAGATTAGCAATCTCATGAAACTGTTTTACGCAAGGAATAACGACCTAAGTATAGGAATATTATGTGTAAAACAAAATTTTTAGAAAAAAACAACATAACTTCACTAAAGTTGCTCTTAGATTATAACGTCCAATAAGGCAAAACACCTTAAGTGTATATTTTTTGTATGCTTTTTCCTTAATTAACAAATAAAAGATTTTTTCATTGTAATTGGCAGGAAAATTTTGCGTATTTTCTTAATTTATAAGAAAAAACTTTTGTTAAAACAAACATTTATTTTCAAAAGTTCATAGACTTCAAACTATGCTCTCCTGAAAAATATGAAAAATCGACTTGAATGGTTATAACTAGCTTGTGGCCACTGAGTTAAGCGGTATTGATATGTGAATTCAATTATTTTTTTAAATCTGAAATACTTGTACATTTAAATGTAATTTAAGGACTTTTTTTTTGACCGAAATTCGACGATAACCTTATTCACTTTGTTTTTGTATTGCAAGCATGTACCAATAAACTAAGACACTTTTAGAAAACACGTATTAAATAAGGTACTCTATAAATTATTTAAAGGTTTGTAATTTTCAATTACATGTATGTATATCTATTTTATTAAATTCATATATTCTTCCTAGAAAAACCATTTATCCATTTCATGCTTATAAATAATTTTGAAATAATTTATTTTAACTATTGATGTTTCTTCAATTTTAGTTTTCGGTTTACTTTGTTAATGCCTTCATGCTTATTCGAGGACAACTTGCACCTTGGTACAGGTAAGTAAATAGCTTTGTAAATTTCAAATCATTGTAATTTTCCTTCTGATAAGCATCATAATTCACAACATTATCAGACATATCATATTCTTCATCATGATTTGATCTATCAAATTTACTAAATCAATATCTACCTTCCAATGTCGAACAATACAAACAATACAAATCAGACACAATTAAGACAATGCATATAACTTCTCTGATGGTCCCCATGAACTATGCATACATCGTCATTAATTCGAACATCACAATACATTCAAACCCAAAGACAAAAGACAAAATCTGGGTGTCTGATTGGTGTTTTCTGCCATCCTGATGCGGTAGCATATCAATGGACAATATTGCATAGTATCTGAGATTCTTCACCCATAAAGCCAATCAAGCCAAAAGCCAAATTTAACAATTAAATCGAACAAAACCTCAAGCCTGTCAAAGTCGGAGCAGAGAAAGTCAGCCAGCGTAAGTCAGCCAGAAATGCTGTTGATTGCAGGTTTAGTATGCCTGGCATGACATCCCTTATAAGCATCAAGCATATAATGTAATTAGACTGACATAGACATTTAGACAACGTCCTATGGATCTGGCGAAGGCTTAGCGGTTGTTTGTCTGTATTTGCCAGACGATGCACCACCTGGCAAGATATTTCAAGTCAAGACAGTTTGATTGAAGATATCAATTGGATGACTTTAATCAAAACTTATATAGGTATATGGATGAGAAAACTTTGATATTATTCGAACAATCTGTGAGGTTTATATTTCTTATGCAAACAATATCTCCTTGTTCCAAAATTTAATATAAGTTTCTGTATAAATCAATATATTTCATTAAGAATGAATTGAAAATTTTTGATGTTGCACTTAATGGAAATAGGAAGTTAAAAGCAATGCAATTTGTTTTCCATACTTTTTGAAAATAAAAAAAAAAAAAACACGAAAAACTTTATACTAGGCAGTCATAGTCTTATCATGTTGTAATGTTGAAACTCAAAACATTGTTCAGGTAATCATGGCATTTGTTTATTCTTAAAAAAAAAAATTAAAGAAAATGAAAGTATCTTGAACTTGTAAGTAAACACTAATTGCCATTACTTATGGTTTCGAGAATACATGGAAAGAATTCTTAGATCAAATAAATACAAATTAGCTGAAAATCACAACAAGGATTAACTTATTCACAAGAGATTCTTTAAAACTAAAATTCACCGTACATAGCTAAACTACATGTTCCTCAAATCGGGTGATACATTTAGAACCTTTTTACTTGCGATATATAGGTACTATACGGCGAGTCAATGATTTTTAAAAAATTGATCGGACTTGTCATAACGATGATAGGGAAGACGAAAATGCTAGTCTCACAATTCTGTCTGTCTGTCTGTTTAGCTATATCCTACATCGTACACAGTGGTTTTTGGTGATTCTGTCCACACATTTGACATTTAAAAAAAAAAAAACTAAAAATAACGGTACCTCCCACCTCGTACCTCGTTTTTTTTAACAAATTTACAAAATCTTATTTATCTCCAAAAACGGTTCCACAACTTTTCTTAAAAAAAATTTCATAACTTTCTTTCAGTACCTAAAAGGCTACCTTTGGATAGAAAACCATTTTTCACAAAATGTTTATAATAAAAATTATTTTTCTTTCGAAATTTTATGTTTTTTTTTTAATGTTCAAAACTATTTTTTGGTAGTCAAATATTTTGAAATTTTTGAAAATTTTTATAAAACTCAATATTTGGGTGATTCTCTGCCAACTGTAATACTTTTTTTAAGAAAATTTCAAAAATTAAAACTTATAGGAAACAATTTTAATTTTGGTTTTGTGGCTTTATTTAGTCTTTTTATTTATAACTTTTTCGTTTTTGTAGTCTATGCATCTTAATGGTAACCCTTATTTCATTGCACTGGGTTATTTTTTTGTGTTTGTTTTGCACGGAATAGATTTTGTTTGGCCTATTCGAGGTACTGCTACCGTTTCGTTTAAAAAAAAGTACAAAATAAATATTATTGCAAGAAATTATTTCACTAAAGTTCACGATGCCATGGTACTCACATTTAGACAGTTTATGCGACATTCGCTATGCTAATGAGAAAGAAAAATTTCCAGGAAAATTAAAAGTTAAAAGAAATAAAAATTTCTGATTATCAACCAAAAACATGTTAGAACATGCTTACAAATTATACTACCACGGTACTGACAAATAAATTTGTGACACACTTTCTTCTTATGAAATCATATCAACACTAAAGTACAACTACGTAAAAAAAAAAAATTAAAACGACTGTTGAAAACTATGCATAAATAGTGTTTCTTTTAGAAAACCAGCATTCAAACATCTTGAAACTAAAAACAAAATGGCGCTTTCCGGGCAAATCTTTTGAATTAAGAAATTAGGTAAATCCTTGGACAAAATTCATTCATTATTATTTTTTTCAGAAATAAGTATTTTGACTTAATTTTTGCAAAAAAAATTAAATAAATATTGCACTCAAATTTTTAAAAAAACAACATTTCTATTTAATGAAGTATATCATTAGAAAATAATAAATTTAATTGGAAAGACAAGGAACAGACATGCCACGGTACTGACATTTTGACTACACTTTCCCAAGCCATATGGAATAGGTGGCAAATTTGGTTTTTATACCAAATGTTGATTGTACTAAATAGCCATTTAAATATCTTAAACCAAATATATATACGAATATTTTATATTTAATAACTACAAAAGCACTGGACCTAAAGAATCCCAGTTGACACGGAATCACCCAGTTAAGGCTTTTTTTTAGACTTGTTTTTAAGTATCGAAAGCGAATTTACAAATTTTCTATAAGAAAATTCAATAAATTACTTTTAGTACATTCTTTCTTTGCTTAAAGTGGGAACCCATTTTCCAAAAAAATATTTTTAATGGTATCCTCTAAATAACCATTTTTTAATTTTCAAATTTTACTGAAAACGGTAGAATCGATGTTTGTTAATTTTTATGTATTTACTTAAAAAAGTTTTAACTATTAAATTCCAAATTATTCAAAAAAAGTATTTTTTGGATTTTTAAAAACAGTTTTCAATTTTTTTTTTTTGAAAACTTAATTATTATCGATAATTATCGATTATTTCCTAAGCTCGGTACTTATCAGTTTCTTAACACATTTAATGTTAGCAAAAATTACGATATCTTCCAGACAAATGTTGAAAGAAAAAACCATTGAAGAAAATCTCGACACTTTTGATGAAAATTTTTCAATGTTACTAAAAACGGTTTATTATAAATTATAAAAACAAAGCAAAGTAGCAGTAGCAGAACTTTGAAATGATTTGCATAGTTTTTTCTTACTATTTTCCTACAAAATTTTTAACCAAATAATTTTTTGGATTCTACCAAATATTGAATTTTTTTCTTAAACTTTGGTAACTTAATATTTAACTTAACGATTTTTAACATTTTTTAGGAATATTATAAAAATATATTTTATTTTATAAAAAAATTTGAGTACCTACCAACCTATCTTCCAAAAAATGTTAAGAAACCGTTAGAAATTTTTTTTTTTTCACAAACGACTCGTAAGATTCTGATCAAATTCTTTCAGTACTCTTAAATAAGTGCAATTCTACTATTTAAGATTGAAAAACGCTTAGCAACTTTATTGACACCTTATTATCACAAGTAATATTCTGAAAAATCCTTACCCGAGAAAATTATTCTGTTTTTACTTACTCTAAAGGATAGGTATTGGTTTCGTAAAAGAAAGACCCAAAATCAAGACTGAAATCAAATTTGAAATAATGATTAGGAAGATTCGGTCATAATTCCTACACATTTAGCTAATGAATTCATTTTATTAATAAGAAATATCAAAGAAACATTTAAGATTTTCAGGACTTTTTCAACTGTGTCAATATTAATTAATACTTTATTTCTTTAATGCCAGGCAACATTATTGAGCTATAATGTCGGAAGGCATTGACAAAATAAAATTTACATTTTTGACACAGCTGAAAAGATTCTGAAAATGAAAAGAGCAAGTTTGTGCGATAGCGGATATTTTTTTCTTTAAATTGAAGAGGAGAGCAAAAGTTTTTTTATTCAAATACCACGTTTCCACGTTAAAAAAAAATCCATATAAAATAAATCGCAAGAAATAATATTGATTTGCTTAACAAACTTTTTTATTAAAAACACAAGCATACAAAAACCACGATATTCAGAATTCACCTTACCTATACTCTCTGAGTAAAGGACAATAAATAAAAACTTAATTTCCACTGCAACATCCTTTCACCTGTGCGAGAGTTTGCTTACACCATAATTTACATCCGCAGATGGTGGCAGTCTGCGAGGGAAATAAAATTAATTTTGGAAAATCGAAAAACATTTCAACCGTTGCGGAGATTGGAAAAGTCAGATTCAACTGCAGGAGTAGCAACAGAAGCAGCAGCAGCAGTAGTAGAAATGTCAACAAACTTACAGGATGCACAGAGGAACATGCCAATTGCAGAACAAGACCAGGAGATAGCAATAGGTACCGTGTACTTGACTACCACCTATGCTCTTGGAGATAATAGAGATGCGGAAGTGGGTGGCCGACGACATGCGTTGGTACCCAGTTCAAGTGGGAGTGATACTGATGATACTTCGACAACTGGAATAAACAATCAGCAGGAGCAGCAGGAACAACAACACCAGCAACAGCCACAAAATGAACAGATAGAAGGACAGCAGCACCAGGATAATCGTGATGATCAAGTTGCGGCTTCTTGCATTGATATTTGAACAAGAAGAGTGCATTTGGTGTGTGGTGCCAAAGGCACACAAGGTTGTTTTAAGGTAGGATGTTCGCTCTCTGGCAAATTGGATTTTTGTATATTCATTTTTTTTTTTTTATATAAATCTTTGTTTTTGCTTTTTTGTTTTTGTACCTATGTATGTATTTCTAGGACTTAATCTATTTTGTGGAAGTTTTTTTTTTTTGTATTTTTCGAAATAAATTGGGTTTATTCTTAATTGAGGCACTCTACTTGGCAAAGTGATGTGTTTTTTTCA
Organism: Dasysyrphus albostriatus; assembly: GCA_946251815.1. Classification (NCBI taxonomy): domain Eukaryota; kingdom Metazoa; phylum Arthropoda; class Insecta; order Diptera; family Syrphidae; genus Dasysyrphus; species Dasysyrphus albostriatus. The sequence continues at coordinate 40,297,132 of OX276337.1, read as the reverse complement.
TCTGAAAGGTTTTAATTTATTTTAATTTAATTTTGTATGAAAACGAAAATTATAGATGAAGAATGAAAAGAAAGCGCTATTCGCAAAATACAAAATGTTTGTTTAAAAAAAAATATATTACTATAACATTAAAAAGAATAAGAAAAAGCATACATTTATTTTTTCTTACAAAATTATACCAACTAGAAAAAATATCAACATTAATTAAACTATTAGGTAGGTACGATAGATTTTGATTAATTGAAAATTTTGAGTATAGTTGCTATAAATTTGATTGGCACATTCCAACCGTCACATTTATTTCAGGTTCGATCTCATTAGGTCTAAAAACAATTTCGAATACAAACGAGCACTTAAATTAATTATAATCCCTTCAGAGAATTGCTCAAAATTTTGAAGTAGCTTTTTTAAATTGTAAAAATCTGTATTTGAGTCACTTGTTTATGAAATTAAACCTTCAAGCTAATTTTTTGGGAAATTTTAAACAGTGTTTGACTTCGACATATTTGAATTTTAGATTTTTGGGACAATATTCAAGACGCTGAGGGTTTAAGAAAATTATATGTAGATAAAGAATGAATGAATGGGAATTATGAGAATATTTAAAAGCTTGAAATACGTGATTTAAATTAGCTTAAACATTTTCTTTGAGAGCTTCAATCTTTTTTTTGATTGAATATGATTGTATGAAGGAAGAAGGAGCGGTTTTATTGGGAGCGGATCGAAGTTCTGGTTTCAAAATTCTGTTTTTTCAAAAAAAAAAATAGTTTTTCAAAATTATTTTTTTTTCAGTTTTATCTGTCAAAATTCTGCTTTTCCAAATTCTGTTTTTCAAAATTCTGTCATATGACATATTTAACAATAAAATTCTGCCTATTATGCTTTTTTCTCAAATAACTATTATTATTGACAAAAATAAACTAAATATGTACTTTATCAACTTTATTGTTAGACCAGGGGTCGGCAATTAATTTTAAGTGCGGTCCAGATAATAATTTTTTTTTCGATTAAAGAAAAGATTGTAAGGAAATTTGTGAGCAAAAATTTGAACCTTTGTCAATAAACACTATTCGAAAATTATTTTTTTGTGTTAATTTATAAAACAAAAATGGTCTTGTCAATATTGCTAGCAAGACTTCTATAAATAATTTACCTCTAATGTCACAGACTCGAAAGTGCAAGGCCTTTTTTGTGTACATCATGCAAAAGCTCAAGGGAGAAATGCCTCGAAATTCAGCAAAAATATCTGTCAATTCTTCAAAAAGTACCGTTTTCACTTACAACGATCTACGAGGCTGAAAATGGTTTATTATGCTTGTTAAGTGTTCAGTATACACACAAGAACCCTTCAAGGGATTATTTCATACTGGCCTATATCTGGAGCTTTTTAACGATACTTTTCGACCGGCACTCAGGACTGTCTCTAGGTGTGAAGGACGCCGTCGTGCCATACTGCGAATGACTCGCCACGTTCCAGGAAAGGCACCACCGTGTCGTGCAGGCTGAGGCAATCTTACGTAGAAAAAATTGGGAAATAATTTTTGCTTTTGTATTTGACCAAAAACTGAAGTAGATTTGGCTACGATATGTCAATAAGGTCGATTTTTATAGTCTCGGCATCAAAAATTTGGCATGACAGTCCTACGCACTAACCATCATGCCACGAGGTACTACCAGTCCACTCACTAATTCCTTTTTTATTTTCACTGTAAGCTTCGTGCTTTTTTGTGATTTATTTTAATGTCAAAACTTAAATTGAGATGCAAACTAAAAAGTATTATGTAAGGTGAAAAATTGAACATATACATTTTGATTTTGAGGTTTATATTCCTCGCGATCCCGATCTTGATTGAAATTTCAAGAAGTACATAATATTTTTGAAAAACCTAGATATTTAAGAATTTACAATAGTATCCTAGATTAATTTTGACGAATTAATGTGAAAGTTGAAGAGAGGAGATTCAAAAATAAGATAAGTTAGACCACTTTTTCACCAAATAAAAGCAGTTTTTCCAATAAATTATGCTTAGACAAGTATAACGAAATTTGTTTACGAAATTCTGCCATTAATAAAAAGCAGGTTTGGCACGCGGTTTATTTTCCAAACCTTCTTTTTATTATTAGCAAAATTTTGAGGATCTGAATTTTGAAAATCTGAATTTTGAAAAGCAGAATTTTAACAAGCACAATTTTTAAAGCAGACTTTAACGAAAAGAATTTTTACTCTGCCAGAATTTCGACCCCAACTCTATTTTCTTATAAATCAATTTTTTTAAACACTTTCAAGAAAAATTTTTGTAATGCAAATCGAAAGTATTTATTTGGATTGGGGTCATAATTCTCTATGTGTCAAAGTTTGGACTACAAAATTCTCTTGTCAAAAATTTTGTAAATTTTAAAATCTCTTTTCAAAATTTCTTAAAGAAAAACAAAATTTTGTATTACATAATTCTGTATTCCAAAATTCTGGATTTCAAAATTGAAAAATTCGCTCTTTTTCTAGTTTTAAAACATAACAAACTAAAAAAGTTCTTTTTTTATTACCATACGAATTTGTCATTTTTGACTCGCTCTACAAGGCAAACCAGTCATTATCCAAATGAAATAATATTTTTCGATTACTTGAGTTCCAAACATTTGTTAATGCACTTTTGATTGAACAGGGCACTGGCCATCGATTCCCCAATCAATTCCATCTTAGCAAAAATAATTTTTTCAATGACCTTTTTTCGAGAATATAGTAAGTCATTTAACCCTGGTTTTCTTCGATCTGTGGAGTCACCAAATTAATTTTTTTTAATCAAATAGGCATTGACATCAGAAAAAAAGAAACGAGTAAATTACACCACATTTCTAAACTAGTTGAAAGTTTCATAAATGTCCAGCAAGACTATAAAAACAAAGTAAAGCAACGATTATGTAGATTTACCCTAAATTTACTTACCAGTTGTACAAATATTTAATTCGTGGTTCAGAAATTTTATCCCACCGACTTTGGAGAATTAAATAAGGTTTAACGATGGATGGTTCAGGCATTAAATTGGTTACTTTAACATATACTTGAACCTTGAGTCATCGTTGAACCTCAGTAACAAAATTTCTGAACCACATATCAAAATTTAAACCTTGTTTGTACAACTGGGACTACAAAATACATTAAGGGTATTTCAACTGAGACGCTACAAAAGAAGAGCGACAGGGACAGCAAGCGACGCCATATTTCTTGCCGCTCTTTTGACATTTCTCTTCAGTAAGGTTTGCCATTTCATGATGGAAAGACATACGAGCCAACAACGAGTCGAAATTATTAAAGTTTACTTACGAAATTCGGAGTCAGTGGTCTCAACGTTAAGAGCGCTACGTTCAATTTATGGTCGTCATAATCGTCCTAGCAGATCAACAATTGAGCGTCTAGTGGAAAAATTTGAATCCACAGGCACAACAGTACAAAATTTTCCCGTACCAGTGAGACAAAGAAGTGCCCGAGAATATTGCTGCCGCTGAGGCTTCAGTTGCAGAAAGCCCAAATGTGTTTCTCACACGTTGTGGCCAATTTTGCAAAAAGATCTTGGCCTTCATCCTTACAAGATTAAATTGACGCAAGAACTGAAGCCGCTCGATCACCAGAAGCGTCGTATGTTCGTGAATTGGGCTGAGCAACAACTTGAAAATGATTCGGATTTTCATCGAAAAATCATCTTCAGCGATGAGGCTCATTTCTGGCTGAATGGGTTCGTCAAAAAACAAAATATACGGTATTGGTCAGGCAGCAATCCACACGTACTCCAGGAGTCATCATTGCATCGCATCCCGAAAAAATTACGGTTTGGTGTGGTTTATGGGCCGGCGGCGTCATTGGCCCGTACTTCTTCCGTGATGATCAAAACCGGCACGTTACTGTGAATGGGGATCGCTACCGTTCAATGATAACTGAATATTTTTGGCCCCAATTGGATGATATGGACTTGGAGGACATGTGGTTTCAACAGGACGGTGCCACAGCGAATGTCACAATCAATTTATTGGAAACCAAATTTGGAGAACATGTTATCTCACGAAATGGTCCAGTCGCTTGGCCACCTCGGTCGTGCGATTTGACGCCGTTAGACTATTTTTTGTGGGGCTACGTCAAGTCTATTGTCTGCCAACAAGCCAGCAACGATTGATGAACTTCGTACGAATATCGGACGTGAAATTGCAGCAGTATCGGCCGATTTATGCTTGAAAACCGTCGATAATTGGATTCGGCGTCTGGACTTCTGCAAACGTGCTTGTGGTGGCCATGCAAAATAAATCGAGTTCCATACATAATGGCATCAAACGTACTTTCACAGGAATAAAGAATTTCATTGATATCCAAAACCATTTTTGTTTTAGCTATTTAAAAATATTTTGTAGCGCTCTTAGTGAGAAACCCGATATATCTGGGGAGGGAAGTCATAATTTACATTGGAGAGATATTAGAATTTTAGAAAACAGAATTTAAGATTAACGTAATTTTGAATTTACAATATTTTGAAATACAGAATTCTGGACTTATAGAATTTACGAATACAGAATAATGGAAAAGCAGAATAGTGGAATACAGAGTTATGTTCAATACAAAATAATGGCCCGTTCCCTATTTTTGTATGTGCATGTAACAGTTAAATTTGAAAAATAATTACTGTCAACCCGTTTTCGAGATATCGAATTAAAAAAAAAAAAATATCGGAAGTTTTTTTAAACATTCAAAAAACATTTTGTTTTTTTTTCTTTAATTTTGATATGCAGTATTTCTATTCTTATTTTAAATTTGTATATATAAGAAAATCAATCAAAATTTGTACAGTCAAAAATGAGAAAATTAGAAAATAAAAAAAAATGCCCGATGAGAAGAACCATTAATTTTTGCTATATATAAGTTTTTACAATATTTTGTAGTAGATCGCACTAATTTGAGAATACCCAAAAAGTTCGTAGCCGAAACTTTTCGTCAACAAACTAATCACGGTTGCTTTCAGTGTAGTTTAAGCAAAGAAAGGCATCGATCAAATTTTGTACGCTCCAGCAAATCCTGGAAAAAATCTTAACCTATTCTTCAACCTCTTAACAATTTTAAAATCACCTGACCTATAACTTTAAAAACATGGAGTCTTTACAAAACCATGACTAGATTTGGCATTTCTGCCAAACTCGTTTGTTTTGAAGAATGAAAAATGCTCCATCAGGGTTAATAGCAAACTCACCAAGTTTTTCAGTGTCTATAATGGACTTAGACAGGGTGACGTGATGTAAAAAATGTCTTGAAAATCATATTCGAACGTATTGAATTGATGCCCTCTTCTTCTAAATTTGATGACATTGATATGGATAAGAGTGACGAACAGTTTCTGTTTCGATGAATTTAAAAGGCAGTTTTTTTGTATATATTTTATGGACGCACTAAAGGGGCTGTGACTAGCCCTAATATTATGAAGCACTGTGCGAGCGTTAGGAAAAAAGGGAAGGATTTTAAGGGCTATACTTCTGTTAAAACAGGTGCAGGGAAACAATTCCACCGGCATCTGCTCCACGCGGGAGTTTATTCCATCATAAGTAGGACTCTGTTCCGCTTTTCACTTTTTATTCGTCATAATCCTGGCCTATTTCTGTAAATAAACAGTGTCATTTTCTATATTTATGAATCAATAATATCCCAAATTCCTAATTTTAGGTGGGAAAAAATTCCACAAAATTTCTAGTGCAATTAATTCCCTCCCGTAGTGAGATTAAATTGCACTTTGGAAAGTGGATTAGACTCCTACTTATGATGGAATAAACTCCCGTGTGGGGTGGATGCCCGTGGAATTATTTCCCTGCACCGTTACCTATCATTTTTAAAGACTGTATACGAGACTTTAATGGGTGAATTGTGTTCAAGCTTTGAGCGAATGAAGGATTACAGCTACATCAGAAGGGGAAATATTTGTTTGCATCTTCAAAAAAAACCTAAACACTTTGCAGCGTTTTTGGCGACGTTGAATTTGTGATCATTCCATCGAATAAGGAATGTGATGAACATACCCAGAACTGAAAGCAGTTCGGTCTCCTCGATGCTAGTACCACTCATGGAAAGTGTTACAGGGCATGGGTTAAGGTTTAACGACAGCAGACAGCAATGCATTTTTGAAGCATTAAATCCTACGCGGTATTTTGTTCCCCACTGAACAGTGCCGTCAAGATCAGAATTTAATGAGCTTATCATATGCTGCTGTTCAAGTTCAACATCTAAAGTGCAGGGATGTTAATCTAGAAACGAGTATAGAATGTTGAGGGTGCTATCATCAGCAAAACTATTTAATGGTTAAGAAGTTTCAGATAAAAGATCGTAAATAAAAATGAAAAAGAGGGTAGGAGACAAAACGGAGCCCTGAAGCACACCAGCACTTATTTTATGAATATAATACTTGAAACCGTCCAATACGACTTGCAGTAATTTCTAATCCAACGAAGAAGAGATTCATCGATATTAATGCCAAACTCTATCAAACGCTTTTAAAATATCAATTGCAATAATCCTACTTTCTCCAAAACGATGTAAAAACTGGTTCCACTCTATTTACCATCACATTACCAGTCGACCTATTGCTACGAAAGCCATACTGCCGGTCATTCAGAAGCTCTCATTCTTTACGATATTTCTTGAACTGACAATTAATCAGCGTTTCCATGACCTTGGAAAGATGGGATGTAAGTGCAATTGGTCAATAGTTGGAGGGAGACGGAGAATCACCTTTGTTAGGGACATACTGGACAAATGCTGTTTTGCATCCCCTCGGAAAGAGACCAGAGTAGGACTGATTGAAAAGCTTACGCAGTGGTTTTCCCAGCGTTGAAGAACACCTTTTCAGACAAATGGGGGATATTATCCGGGCCAGTGGATTTGTGTACGTCAAGATCTTTTAAGACTCTTGCTACTGCATGAGGGCGAAAAAAATTTGTCCTATAAGATCTTTAGCACTCTTATTAGTACAAACGGAGCCATGACACTCTTTGGCATCGTTGAATTAACAGCAAACTGTGTTGCAAGCAAATTGATTTTCTCTAGTCAGCTGGCATAGGGAGTATCATTGAAGATGAGGCATGGAATCGAAGACGAGGTGGAATTACGTACGTTTTTTTTTACAAATTACCAACAAAATTTACTTAATTTTGGACATTGTAGTATTTTTTGCTTTAATTTCAGATCATGCAAAAAATTGGTTCGTGGAATATGAATTGGAAAGAAAACTCAGATGCGGCCTGACCCTACACAAAATTATTGATTAATATCTAGTATTGCACAGCTATATTGACAGTTTAAGGCGCCAGTTATAGCTATCATTGAAACACATCATTGAAAACTTTAATGATTAATTTTGAGACATTTAGAAAGCAAAATCAAATATTATTTTGATGGACAAATAAAGCTCAAGACTCAATTGATATATCTAGTCAAAAAAAAATTTCAAATAGGCCCAACTTTCCACATAAAATGACTTTAAAGATTCCAATGATCATTGGTAAGGTAGTTCAATCATTGAAAAAAGAAAAGTCTTTTTTATGTGGAAAGTTGGGGCTACTTGAAATTTTTTATTGAATAGAAATATTAATTAAGTCTTAAGCTTTATTTGTTCACCAAAAAATAAATGTTTTTACTTCTTAAAGGTCTCAAAATCCATCATTAAAATTTTCAATGATGAGTTTCAATGATAGCTATAACTGGCACCTAAGGGCTGTATTAAGCAGTAATTTAGGACCGATTTGCTTATAACAAATATTAGTCAATTGTTATAATTGAGTAGTAATATTTCCTGAAGTAAAATGTTCAGGTCAAACCCAAACGGGTACCGCAGTAAAGGAAAACCTCGATTTTTGTTGGCATAGACATGTGGAAGTGAAAGAACTTGGAATGTATAACTGCCTCATATTGTATAGAACCAGGATAACTGGAGAGGGGGGGATGCCCAAATTTACCCCAAATTGCACCACCAGTTAAATATGTAAAAAAGTTATGAAAATAATTTAAATATCTATCCAAAAAGATAAAAAACCGTTTTATTTGCTTAAAGCAGTTTTGTTTTATTCATTGTAGCATTCATCCTCAGCCAAATTCTCTTTTAACTTAATCGCAAATTCATAATATTAAATATTACTGTTTTGTTTACTGTTTCAAACTTATATATTCTTCAGCATCAGAATTATTTAAACTCTCCTTTCTCAATCCATTTTATCGATCCATTTTATAAGTAGGTAAAAGTCTGGCTTTGACATTTCAATTTCTGTATGAAAATATAGCTAGCAAAAGAATTTTCTTTGGATTGAAGTGTATATTATTTACAAACAACCAAAATACGAGTATGTCATGGAAATTTTTAAAGAACGCAGCATTATTATTAAAAGTCATTTAAGTATACCTATCCCTTCAAGAAAACAACAACTGTCACGCTATCAAGGCAAAGTACTATTCTTTCAAACATTTTAAATGAGCCTGAGCACCTTAAGTGATTTTCTACATACTTTTGGCCACCAGACATCACACCCTGTGGCCAGCATTTCACAAAGAGTCATCAATCATATCGTCTTTGGGTAAATTACTTAATATTCAAGTTAAAAGTTCATCTAGGCAACATATTTGCGCATCAAGAAACGCTTTTGTAAGGTATAGAATAGAAGCTAGGCATTTTGACCCTGCCATGCTTTTATGACTATTGGACTGGTTATACTTTATTGAATAAGAGTCTTCTTTTGATACTGGAACTCACATTGAAAAACAACAACAGCAAAAAAACGCCCTCACACATGTTGCGCTCAGTTTTCTATGTATTTTTTGAAGTCACGAAGTATAGTCAATAAATTGGCAAAAAAAAATTGAACATGATTGATGGTCTTGTGGCTAAAGTGGCCTTGCTTTTTACTAAACATCTATGTGGTTATGTATGTGTGGACGACGTGTCTATCGAAACCACCACCATCCACCGCCTAGAGTCATTTTTGGTCCTTGTTTAGATGTCAGTTTTATTGTTTGGAGTTTAGTTTTATAGCTTATGTGTGAGTCATGTGAGATAAAATTCTATAAGGAAACTCTTTTATCATCCACAGACGTGAACATATAGGCAAAAATATGTGAAAGGATAGCTTAGTTTTCGGGAGAAATTGCCAAAGTCATTTTTGGTTAAGTATACACGTGGTGCCCCCGGGTTAATAAATATGTGAATTTGAATAGAGTATGTCGATAGATCATGAGAAGTTGGAAAAAAAAGTAACCTTAACCAGATCGACCAGGAAACATGATAAGAAGAAATATAATACGTACCAATAGGTCGCGAGAACTTGCTCTTATAAAGTTCAAATAGCTTAGAATTGCAAATATTGTATCTGTAATTTTCCCCGAATCTCAGTAAAAGTTAGAAATTCTAAATTTTCCAACCAAAAACCATATCAATTTTTATTAATCTCAAGTGGATTTTTAATTTGTAGATTTTGGATTTGAGGATTTAAGATTTATGGATTTTGGATCGGTGATTTCAGTTCGTGGATTTTGTGACTGGAGATCTCAAATTTGTGGATTTCAAATGTGTGAGCATTTTAGATTCGTGGATTTTGTTTTTGCAGATTATGTCGGTATCTCATATGTGTGTAATGTTCTATGATTAATTAAAAAAAAAAGTAAGTTTATATAAAAAAAAAAACGTATTTTTAAGAAAAATTAAAATACCTTAAAAAAAGAAACTAAAACAAATGGCCAGTGATATGGCACTTGCTACTTATTGTATGGACTTTTGCCATACTTTATGTAGTTTTATGTCAAATGCGATGAGAAAGTCAAATAGCTACTACACTTGTTCGACTCGAATGTTAAAAATGCAGTCCTAGAAAGTCAATAAAAAATTAACCCAAAGTAATAATGGGTGAAATGGCACCCTTACAATATAAACTAGGCTTAAGCGGTGTCATATCTCCCTGTTGATATAACCCAGATTTTTCCAAATTACTCAAACAAAACAAATACGCTTAGTTAAAGTGGTAAATAGTGAAAATTAAATACGCTTCACTCTTCGTGAAGGGTTCCAATCTCCCGTGCTGCACTTTCATGGAAAATTTGGATTCGTGCAAAAAATAATATGCATAATTGAATCGAACACACTTGCTCCAATATGTTCAAGTTGCTTGGAGTTTCATACATTTTAAAATATGCAAGTACGAGTAATTATAGAAAAAGTATAACAAAAAGCATTTAAATCATCCTTACTATTGCTTAAATAACCTGTTAAATAAATTAGAGCTCAAAAACAAGTATGGCCATTTAATTACTTGAGAAAATTTAAATATATATGCCTACAAAAAAATCCTTGGAGCCATTTCAACAGTTTTGGTAGGATCAGAGAAAACGAGTACACAAGCTTTTTGTGAGTTGTTCACTGCACTACATAAAAACAATACTTAGTAGTTAAACTTTGTTAAAAAAAAGTCGCAATACAAAATGTTTGTTCTTTCTATATTTTTGTCTAACTTTTATAAAACACATATTTCAGTTTCAATTCATAATCTAATGAAGGTTGTGAATTTTTGAATCACTTTAATGAACCCGAAAAAGTAATGTCTTAAGTAAGATTGAACGATACTATTCACCATACCGTTTTTCAAATATTTTTTTCGCATTAAAATAAAAAAAAAATGTATAAAAAATTGCTCTAATAAAATCGAGGAATATCTTGAAAAATCGAGATTTTAAACTCTTGCTTTTACATCCATAGAATTTTTTTCTAAGCCTAAGGTCCTTTTTCTCCAATCCTGGACACATTTAGAAAAAAATATAATATTGCACGTATGAGTGTTTTCCAACAAAGTATACGACTTCCTATTTCTGCCTATTTTAAAACAATCAGACGCTCATTCAGTAGCGTGGACTAACGATCGCTCATGAGTATGCATTTAGCACTTCTGTACCTAGATTAGCTTCAAACAAACCCAAAACAAAGAGCAAATGTTCTGTATTTTTGGCAATTTTTCTTTTAAGGCCTGGTCAAACAGAACGTGATTCGGAAATTATTCGATCAATACTTCACTGGGAAAAAAATATCATGGCAACGGTATTTTTTTTTTTTTTTTTTGTGAATTCTCACAAATAACACCAGATCTGGCTTCGTCTTTTAAGGGTTTTAGTCTTTTAATTAATTTCTCCAAAGCAAAATGCATTTTCCATCTCTGTAGGGCTGAACACGAATCCAAACCGAATGAAACTTCGGTAGTATGGTCAAAATTGAAAAATATCGGTACTCAGTCTCTTTTTATCTTTTACAATGAAGTCTCGTCTCGGTATTGGTATTGATCTCTTCTGGTTTCCGTCTGGTCTCAGTAACAAAAAACATAAAGTGCACGACTGGGTTACATATTCTTGATCTTGTAGTTGAACTCGCTTGGTATTTTTAAGATTTAATAACGGGTGATTTTTTAAGAGGTTTAGAACTTAAAAAAAAAAAAACACAAAAAAATGAATGAAATATTTATTTGAATCGATAGTTTGAACCTTGCAATTTAATGTTTAAAGATAATTTCATGCAAATGTTGACCGCGGCTGCGTCTCAGGTAGCCCATCCGCTGAGTCCAATTTTGGCATACTCTTTCACACATATCGGCCGGTATCTCACGAATGAATGCATGGATGTTGGCTTCCAGTGCGTCAATCGAAGCGGGCTTGTCCCTATAGACATTAGCCTTGACATACCCCCACAAAAAACAAAATCTAATGGTGTCAAATCGCACGATCTAGGCGGCCAATTGACCGGCCCGAAACGTGAAATTAACTGTTCACCAAACTCGCCTCGCAATTGCGCCATTGTTTCGCGTGCTGTGTGGCATGTGGCACCGTCTTGTTGAAACCACATATCATGCAAGTCAAGAACTTCCATTTCGGGCAAAAAAAAGTTTGTTATCATCGCTCGGTAGCGTTCACCATTGACAGTAACGCTGCGATTCGCATCATCTTTGAAGAAATATGGCCCAATAATGCCGCCGGCCCATAAACCGCACCAAACAGTGGCTTTTTCGGGATGCATTGGTAGCTGTTGCAATGCTTCTGGCTGATCTTCACTCCAAATGCGGCAATTATGCTTATTTACGTACCCATTCAACCAAAAATGAGCCTCATCGCTGAACACAATTTTTCGATAAAAAAGCGGATCCTCGGCCAGCTTTCCAAGAGCCCATTCACCAAAAATTCGGCGTTGTGGTAGGTCGGCTGGCTTTAGTTCTTACACCAGCTGTATCTTAAAAGGCTTTACGCCCAAATCCTTCCGCAAAATTTTCCACGTAGTGCTGTAACAAAGGCCTAACTGCTGGCAACGGCGCCGAATCGACATTTCGCGGTCTTCTGTCACACTAGCTGATACGGCCGCAATATTTTCTTCACTACGCACAGTACGTAAACGTGTTGGTGGTTTAATGTCCAACAAAGTAAATTTGGTGCGAAATTTGGACACAATCTTCCGAATAGACTGCTCAGAAGGTCGAGAATGCCGACCATAAAATGGAAGCAGCGCGCGATGAACATTTCGAACCGAGCACGAATTTTGATAGTAAAATTCAATAATTTGCAAGCGTTGTTCATTTGTAAGACGATCCATGGTTAAATTGCAAACCAAATTGAAGCTGTTTGACAGTGACACAAGGTACTAAACACACGACAGCTGTCAAAACCAATGTTGCCAAAACCAAACCAGCTAAAAAATCACCCGTTATAAATTAATATACTTACGTATTTTTAATTGTCTTAACAGCTTGTTTCATAATGTCTAAGTAAAGCTCGGATTAGTTTCCCAAAACATAAATTCTACGTCCAAATAGCATAGCAGGAAAACAATGCTTTTACAAAATCATTGGACCCGTTTCTAAGAAACCAAGATATCGGGTTTTTCAATAAGAGCGCTACAAAAGTTTTTTTTTAAATAAAACAAAAACGGTTTTGGATATCAATGAAATTTCTTATTCCTGTGAAAGTACGTTTGATGCCATTATGTATGGAATTCGATTTCTTTTGCATGGCCACTACGGGCACGCTTGCAGAAGTCCAGACGCTGAACCCAATTTTCGATGTTTTTCAAGCTTAAATCGGCCGATACTACTGCAATTTTACGTTCGATATGCGTACGAAGTTCATCAATCGTCACTGGCTTGTTGGCATAGACCATAAACTTGACGTAGCCCCACAGGAAATCGTCTAACGGCGTCAAATCGCACGACCGAGACGGCCGAGCGACTGGACCATTTCGTGAGATAACACGTTCTTCAAACTTGGTTTCCAATAAATTGATTGCGACATTCGCTGTGTAGCTTGTGGCGCCGGCCGTCCTGTTGGAACCACATGTCCTCCAAGTCCATATCATGCAATTGGGGCCAAAAATATTCGGTTATCATTGAACGGTAGTGATCCCACTTCACAGTAACGTGCCGGTCTTGATCATCACGGAAGAAGTACGGCCCAATGACGCCGCCGGCCCATAAACCACACCAAACCGTATTTTTTCGGGATGCAATGATTACTCATGGAGTACGTGTGGATTGCTGCCTTACCAATACCGCATATTTGTTTATTGACGAAGCCAGAAATGAGCCTCATCGCTGAAGATGATTTTTCGATGAAAATCCGAATCATTTTCAAGTTGTTGCTCAGCCCAATTCACGAACATACGACGCTTCTGGTGGTCAAGCGGCTTCAGTTCTTGCGTCAATTTAATCTTGTAAGGATGTAGGCCAAGATCTTTTCGCTCAATTCGCTACAACGACTTACCAGAGATGCCCAACGCTTGAGAACGACGTGTGAGAGACACATTTGGGCTTTCTGCAACTGAAGCCTCAGCGGCAGCAATATTCTCGACACTACGGGCATTTCTTTGTCTCACTAGCACAGGAACATTCGGTACTGTGCCTGTGGATTTAAATGTTTCCACTAGAGGCTCAATTGTTGATCTACTAGGACGATTATGACGACCATAAATTGGACGTAGCGCTCTTAACGTTGAGGCCACTGACTCCGAGTTTCGGTTGTAAATTTTAACAATTTCGACTCATTGTTGGCTTGTATATCTTTTCATCATGAAATGGCAAACTTTACTGAACAAAAAATGTCAAAAGAGCGACAAGAAATATGGCGTCGTTTGCAGGTCCGTCAAGCTGCGTCCCCCACAATTGAAATTCAAAAATGGTGGACGCAGCTTGACGGACCTGTCGTTTGCTGTCCCTGTCGCTCTACTTTTGTAGCGACCCTGTTGAAAAATTCTTTACTATTCTAAAATCTATTTTTTTTTGTCGATACCAAACCGATATTATCGAAAAAAACTATCGGTAAATTTCTGTCCAAAAAGTACGGTCTCGTATAATTTGATCTCGTATAACTCAGTCTCGTTTCGGCTCGTATAACAAAGTCTCCGCTCGGTATCGTCTCATAATCGTTTCAGATGCTTTGGAGCTGGTAGCGTCTCTATTTCGCTTTGGTTTCCGATAACGATATCAAAAGATATCGAAATCTGATATCGTTGCCGGCCCTTTCTCTTATTATGTCTACCTTTTTTACAGCATATAGTTAATTAAAAATAGATTCTCCATTTTATTTTACAAAAAACACAAATTGTATAGGTAGGTATGGTAAGGTAGTCATACAAATTTACATATATATTTCCTACATGGATAGGTAATAATATTATTTTTTTTTTTTGCTAACTAAAATTCTAATGAATTGGCAATTGTTTAGATTAATTAACAATGATGGGCATCCGTTGAAGTTAAATAAACTGAAGAGTTCTACTTTTTGGCAAATATACAAACTCTATTCAGAATGGTTTTTCTGTTAACAAAAGTAAACGAACAATGGTTACACTCAATACGGAAAACAATAGTAAATAGCCCGCAGGATATTGTTTTAACATACAATTATTTAATTCCATTGAAAATTCATTGAATTTGTATTGAACAAAAAGGAATAATAATAACAGTCGGAACATAACTAATAATGAAAACCTAAAATGAGGTTTTTGCAGTAAAACAGAACAAATAAATTATGATAGAAAAAGTGTTTGTTTCCGAGTATGATAGGTACCAGCGTTACCTATAAAAAAGTTCGTCAGGAATTGTATAATATTCCCTTTAGAGCAAGTGTATACCTAATTTTTGTTCATGATTCTGATACAACAAAAACACGTCGAAGTTAAAATCAAATGTAATAATTATTTCCCCAATGGAGAAGTCCAACAAAATGGATTTCATCATACCTTCCGTGTGCCTTTGTAATTCTGTCTCTCTATATATTCACTGTACTGTACGTTTTTAAATTTTGAGATGGTTAGGCATTAAATTTTTCAGACTATTATTTCACCCCCTGGTCCCCCTATTTGCACTTTAAGGAACTAATTATGGGGTTAGGGTGATTCTTATGAAGAGCAAGAAAAAAAAATAATCGGAGGGTATAGATTAGATTAAGAATATTTCTCCCGTTTAGGCGGAAATGGGAATTTTCTAAAAATATGGCTCAAAACAGAACAAAATTATTTAAAAGAAAACGGGAAAATTTACAATGCCACGATTTTATTCTTTATGCCTTAATAAAGTTTTTATTTAATATAGTTTTTGAAAAAGTAATTTTAATCTTAAGAAATTATTTTTTCAAAAACTATTTATAGTAAAAAAATTATTTTGAAAGCATATTATGGAAGATTTGGGGCTTTAAGAAAAATTATAATATGACATTGTAAGTGTTCCCAGTTTTCTTTTATTTATATTTTTTGTTCTTTTTTGAGGAAAATTTCTAGAAAATTATACCTCCCGCCTGAACTAGGGAAACAGACCCCCTCGCAGACAATTTTTTCCTCGTCTAAATCAAATCTACACATTCTGATTTTTTTTTTTCGCGTGGTATAAGAAAAACCCTAGCCCCATAAGTAGTACATTGAAGTGAAAGTGAGACCCAAGGGCCCTATTCCGCATGTGTGAATGATTTTCCGTGTACATATTCCGTTCACACCCAAAACAAGTTTGAATAAATTTGACTAATTGTACATACGATATTTGTAAAAAACTTAAAAAACTCACTCTTGCGGAATCGCAAAAATTGCGGAATTTCGCCCCAGGGTGGTGAAATTAAAATTTGAAAAATTTGAGGAATTGTTTTTCAACGTTTTGAATGGAATGAGGGCTATCCAAAACTATGTCCAATTTAAGGACCACCCTAATGTAGGTACATCGACCTGTATTTTCGTGTTTTTTTTATTAAATTTTTTTCTTGTGATGTCCTCTAGAAATCGTAAGACAGTGATTGAAAAATGCATATGCCTAACAGAGCTTTTGATAAAATTGTTTCATTTTTGGATTATTCCCGCATAATTTCGTTAATGACTGGACCAATAGTTCTGTCTAGTTTTTGTGCAAAAGGTTATTTATAAAAGTTACAAGAAATATTGTTTAAAAATATTTTGTAACATACAGAAAAAGAAATTATGCATAAATTATACTTTTCAGTTTCCATATGCAACAAAATTCAAAATTTTTAAAACAATTTTCCATTTATTTTGTGTACCATATTGTTTAATATTTAAGGCCTTGATCTAAGCCACCTTTTAAGTCATTGTAGGAGTAAAAGTAAAAAACAATTATTTTTGCATGTAAAACCCATTTGCATCATGCAAATAGTGCCTTGAGGTGAATTTATATTTTTTTTTTTGGAAGTGTAAGCCGACCATCCCATTATTTTAATCACTTTTTGCATGAAACGGTAAACCAATCATGCAAGAATATATTTTTATATTTGGCTTCAATAATTTTTGACATGTGAAATTATTTGCGTACAGTTTTTTTGCACAGGAACTGTAAACAAGGCTTAACGCAAAAATCAAAACAAAAAATAATTTTTGCTGTATTTTCACTTTTGTTATTTTCCGGAAAGTGCGTTTATCCACTCTTTAAAGCACCTGCCAACTTGTCTTTATTCATTATAGCCTAGATTACAATCCCCATGCGAAAAAATTAAAATTTTCAGCACAAGTTTCCACTCGCTCAAAACAAAAAACAATATCTCTATAAGATTTAAGTAAGACTTTTGTTGTAGAATGAAATACGAAAGAGTTGTAAAATCTCCTTTTCAAAATAGCAGATTTTCCCTAAGCCTAGGCCTAAACATTTAAAACAACCATTTTTTGAAGTGTAAGTCGATTACGAATACGATTACCATTCACCATATTTTTTTTCGCATGCGAAAATTGCCGGTCCATTATTTTTCATGACTTTCCATATCAGCTGTATTGAAGCTTATGAAAGAAATGTAAGTCTTGCAGTCCTCGGTCGTGGCTTTTTTTAGTGAGTAGTACGAGTATCTACGTCAAAAACGAAAAAAAAAAAATGTTCGAGATAGTTGTGTAAATCGAAACTTTTGTTTACATATCCCTAAAATACTTCCCTGATCCCAAAAATGTTTGTCCAAGACTATTTGGTGGCGGCCGTTACCCTGCCAGACCCCTTCAAAAAACCCAAAAGAAGTGATCTCAAGGGGTAATTATATGAAAAAAAAAATTGTCTTTACATCCTAGACAAACCTAGACAAAGCTCCCCTAGTCACACAAATGTTAGAATGTCCAATAGGGGTGTCGGATTTTTTTATTTTTTATATTCAAAATGGGTATCGTGGATCTTGGAAAGAATTTAGAAAGAAGTAATTTTTGTTCTGGGACATTTTCCAAAATTGAATTTTGAGACCCCGTGGCCAGTTTTAGGTAAAAAAAACACATTTCAAAAAAGTGTCCAGAAAAACCATTTAAACTTGCGTCGATATGTGGTCACAATTACTAAAAGTTAGTTATTATTTTGTTTTTGTAACATTCTGCTAAGAAAATAGAATACAAAACTGCTCCTTGAAATGTGATGTATAACTTTTTACCTTTAATCTTCAAAAAAAAAAACCCAAAAAACCTATCGATTTTCTAGCTGTTTCCGATTATTTTTTTTTTTTATGGAATGCTCGAATCAAACAGCATTTTAAAATTGATATTGACAAGTAACTGTGACCACATATCGACTCAAAATTCAATTTTGAAAAATGTCCCAGAGCAAAAATTACTTCAAAATAGGTTTTGTATGGCCTTTAGTCCTACAAATTGGCGTTTCGTACGGCTTATTCATTTGGACTCATCCGTGACGTAGTGAGGGCCTTGTCATACGCAATTTGTACTAAGTTCAGTTCAACTTACATGAATTCTTTTACAGAAATCCACTGTAAACTATATCCGACAAGATTAGAATTCCTAATCATTAAGCTGGAAATTTGTTTGCCTGGGGCCAGGTATAGTAAAGCTATTTTGAATCAATAATTTAACAAGTCTTATCCTTAATGCTAAGTCTTCTACTTTGCTGATTTATTTAAGTAGTATATAGAATTTTTATCATAAAAAACCTTCTTAAAAATTACTTTTTTCTAAATCCTTTACAAGATCCTAAAAAATAAAAAAAACTCCGATAGCCATTATGTCCAATATCATTTAGAACTCTGCGAGATCGTTTTAAAATTTAAGAGTTAGAAAACATAAAACGGTTGATTCGACTAAGAAGCGGAAAAAACCCAGCAGGGTGTATTTAGATTAGACAAAGGCAAGAATAATCAAGTACAAGTGGGGGATTTTACTTCCTCCTGTTTAGGTACAAGGGGAAATTTTCCAAAAAAATCACTTAAAGGTGAGTCATTTTCGCTGTGAGCCACTGTACATATTCTTACTCAGGAAGTAAAACCTTTCATTTGCGATGGGTTAAAGTGGTTTCTATCCAAAAATTCAAAAAAACCCGAAAAAAAATAAAATTTCTTTCCGTGACCAAATTTGTCATCTATGAGTTAGGGCATTGAAACTTTTCAAAGAAGCTATATATCTCGGAGTTATCCTCAATTCCAAGCTATCATTGAAAAGTAACACAGAGGGCAGAATGAAAAGAACACTTTGTGCTTTCTACACATGTAAAAAAAACTTCGGTTCACGGTTGGGTATGCGACCGCAGGTCACCACCGTGGATATACACGGCGATTGTTCGTCCCATACTTTCCTATGGTTCAATCGTGTGGTGGAGGACTGTTGAGTACATTAGATGCACAGCAACCAAAAGCGCACTTCGACTTAAAGAACTGGGCTCTTGGAAGCACAGCACTTTTAGTCATGGGTCTATCTTGCAAAGATATGACACAGTTGCCGGACTCAATGTGACGACTGAATACGTACCACCTTTAAGAGGTTTTAACAAAAACTTCTCTATTTTAATACCCGAAAGGCAGGGATGGGACCCCAACTCACTAATCAGTAAACAGGGTATACTTATCTACATTCTGGGGAGCTTTTAATATCAGAGAATCATTTAAACTTCCAGATGAATGTAGTGTCTGTCAGGCTGAGATTTAAGCTATTGGAAAAGTGGCAGAAATGGGACACAAGAAAAAACTGAGCTCATCGGAGATCACATTTTTCGTGGACAGCCAAGCTGATAGCCAGTGAGACCATGAGATCCAAGGCAGTAGCAAAATGCCGAGGCATTCTGAACAATATTTGCAAAACTAACCTAGTAAAACTCTACTGGGTTCCTGGACATAGGAATATAGAAGAAATTATATAGCAGATGAACTGGCAAGGAAAGGGTCATTATCAAATAGAAACAGTAGTTGTCAATTAGACAGGGGACCAGACATCCCCATCGGTGTGAATAAAGGAAAATATATCAAATATATATAAATATATCAAATCAATAACCAGGAACGACTGCGTTATCTCTAGAAGCTTATGTCCTAAGAATTAATGAAAAGAAAATTCGGTACAAAGAATATTAGAATCTCAATAGGTGTACCAACGGGTCAATACGCTATTGGCATTATGCGGTCACTAGAATGGATGTATTCGCACCCGATTTCTGTAGGAGCTGTCAGGATGTCGAAGGAATAGATACCATTAAACACCTACTCTGTGATTGCCCAAACCTCCAAACAAATCGCATCCGTTGTTTTTCAAACAGGTTTGTTGGAGAACTGGATGATCTAGCGCAAATGTCAATGGTAAACATGAGGAAATTCATACATTCACGGGATGGTTTGCATACGAAGCAGTTTTTCTGAATCAGTAGTTTAGGGCATCTCTGCTTTCATTTCGTGAGGGGATCACAATGGACCCGTATATGCATCGACTTCAATGCTGTGCACACCCCTTCTAACCTAATTTAACCTAACCTAACCTAGGGCATTAGGGTGTATTGCGTTTGAAGTGGTTTCCATCACTTATTTTATTTTAGAAAAAGTTTTACTTATGATGAATCAAAGACACGGTCTTTTGAATTACTTTGATTTTTGATTCGTTCTTCGCCACATTTTTGCATGTCTGTGAAGTAAGCAGGGCAACTTTCACCCACGCAGATCGGTCCTAGTTTGTAATTTGCATTTTTTTTAATTCTCTATTCTCGATTTTGCAGTTCACCAAATAACGGTGCAATCGCGTGGCTTAATAGTGAGGTTAGCAGGTCAATATAAAATTTTCATATTAAGGACTACAAATTTTGAACCCAGTCTAGCGTAAAAATTCAAAAAATGGAAATTTGAAGCCAAATTGCAATTTTCTAGTATGCTTGGTTCCTGACATACTCTATTTGACCTACTAGTTTCACTGTGAAGTTAGCAGGTCAGTATGATTTTTTTTTTGTATTAAGGACTTCATATTTGCGTGGGTTAAAGTTGCCCTGCTAACTTCACACAAAATAGCAAAATTATTTTTTTGACATTTATTCAATTTTGTATGCTTAGGTACTGATTAGAAAACTAAGGCATAGAGTGAAAAAGCTTTATCCTTAATGTTGCATTGGTATTCATTCACAAGTCAAATCAAAATATACATTTTCCGATGTCTTTGTAGTGGTTGTTCATTCGTCAAATTTTTTTTAAAGTCCTTAAATCCTAAAACCCAAGTTTTGATATTGTAACATGCTCATCCATTTTTCTCCTTTGAATTAACGGGTGATTTTTTAAGAGGTTTAGAACTTAAAAAAAAAAAAACACAAAAAATTCGAAAAAATGAATGAAATATTCATTTGAATCGATAGTTTGAACTTTGCAATTTAATGTTTAAAGATAATTTCATGCAAATGTTGACCGCGGCTGCGTCTCAGGTAGCCCATCCGCTGAGTCCAATTTTGGCATACTCTTTCACACATATCGGCCGGTATCTCACGAATGAATGCATGGATGTTGGCTTCCAGTGCGTCAATCGAAGCGGGCTTGTCCCTATAGACATTAGCCTTGACATACCCCCACAAAAAATAATCTAATGGTGTCAAATCGCACGATCTAGGCGGCCAATTGACCGGCCCGAAACGTGAAATTAACTGTTCACCAAACTCGCCTCGCAATTGCGCCATTGTTTCGCGTGCTGTGTGGCATGTGGCACCGTCTTGTTGAAACCACATATCATGCAAGTCAAGAACTTCCATTTCGGGCAAAAAAAAGTTTGTTATCATCGCTCGGTAGCGTTCACCATTGACAGTAACGCTGCGATTCGCATCATCTTTGAAGAAATATGGCCCAATAATGCCGCCGGCCCATAAACCGCACCAAACAGTGCATTGGTAGCTGTTGCAATGCTTCTGGCTGATCTTCACTCCAAATGCGGCAATTATGCTTATTTACGTACCCATTCAACCAAAAATGAGCCTCATCGCTGAACACAATTTTTCGATAAAAAAGCGGATCCTCGGCCAGCTTTCCAAGAGCCCATTCACCAAAAATTCGGCGTTGTGGTAGGTCGGCTGGCTTTAGTTCTTGCACCAGCTGTATCTTAAAAGGCTTTACGCCCAAATCCTTCCGCAAAATTTTCCACGTAGTGCTGTTACAAAGGCCTAACTGCTGGGAACGGCGCCGAATCGACATTTCGCGGTCTTCTGTCACACTAGCTGATACGGCCGCAATATTTTCTTCACTACGCACAGTACGTAAACGTGTTGGTGGTTTAATGTCCAACAAAGTAAATTTTGAGTGAAATTTGGTCACAATCTTCCGAATAGACTGCTCAGAAGGTCGAGAATGCCGACCATAAAATGGAAGCAGCGCGCGATGAACATTTCGAACCGAGCACGAATTTTAATAGTAAAATTCAATAATTTGCAAGCGTTGTTCATTTGTAAGACGATCCATGGTTAAATTGCAAACCAAACTGAAGCTGTTTGACAATGACAGTGACACAAGGACGTGTGTTTAGACGTCAGCTGTCAAAACCAGGGTTGCCAAAACCAAACCAGCTTAAAAATCACCCGTTACAAAGAAGTACTAGTGCTATATTTGCTATTGACATATATGCCAAACGCTCAAGCTCGGACATTGCAGATTCATATCACTACCAAAGTTTGTCATTCAAAACTATCTTCTTAAAGATTTCGATATCAAAATATTTATATTCAAACTGCATCAAAATATGTCAACAAGAAAAACCCATTATTTATCCGAACCAAAACATCCCTCTATACAGTCATACCGCACTACCTTACCCTATTTGATTTAATAAATAAATGCATCAAATTTATTATCACTAATAAAAACTTACATCTTTATCTCCAAGTCTTTCTACTCGACAATAAAGAAATCCTGTCTGTCCCACTGTCACTGTGACATTTCGAGGTACATCAAAGTCAAAATATGGCAGGATACTTGAAGGAGACAATGTTGTTGACGTTGTTGTCATCGTTGTTGAATATGAACTTAACGATTCTGCAAACAAAAATAACAAGAAATCTATCATTAGATAAAATACATGATACTCGTAACTATAAAGTTTGTTTTCTTTAGAATATATGTATGTGAAGCTACATATTGTGTGTGCAACCAATATTGTTGTTATTCGTCAAATAAAAGATTTTTCTTTCTTCAAATTTATACTTCATCGAACTTATTCTTAAATCTTACAAATAATATAAAGGAGAATAAGAAGATTTGCATTTTTAAATCGACAAACAATTTTCTTTTTTCTATTTTTTGAAAGAAAAGTAGATCACCGATTTTCGTCCTTTCTTTCAGAAGGAAAAAATTCATACATATTTATATAATTTTTTTTCTTGTTTTTTTTTTAACAAAAAAGAAAACTTTATCCAAGAAACGAAAAAGTTTCACTTACTCCGAAATAAAAGATCTGACTTGGCAAAGGACGAACTCTTTTTTAGAAAACAATAATTGAAACACAAAGACGTCATGCAACAGTGAATGTGTATGAGTAGGTGTGATGCCTTCTTCCTGAATCAGTTTCAGGATTTTATTTTCTTGTTGATTTTACTACCACAATTTTGGATTTTCTTTTATTTTTCGTCATTGTTTAAACATAAATAAAATTTTGTATCACTTGAAACCTCAACAAAAATAAAATCGAAATGGAAATCATAGCTTATACCTTACATATATGGAAATATCAGGTGAAGTATTTCGGGGAAGGGGGGGGGGGGGGGGGGGGGGGGTTGGTTGTAGGAATAGCTTATGGAAATTTTGTATATACCTTTGCTGTTCATCATCATGAGTGTTATCTCTGTTGAGCATTCAATGGAACTTCCTACGATTATTGTTGTTATTATATTCCTTTTTTTTTGGTTTTTTTGTGGAAAGATAATCCTTTTGCCAACAGTACTTTTGTTTTATGCTTTGCATATATAAAAAAAAAGTATTCTCAACATACGGTGTGCGGCAAAATGTGTAATAACAAAAAAGCCTTTATTATATTGTGCAGAATAAACTTTAAAAAAGTTAGCAAAATGTGATTTTATCAAAATTTGATATTTTTCAAAACAGCAGACGGTAAAATAAATTTAAGATTGTTAATTTGATTTTTCCATATAGCTACTCGTATGGGTGTATAAGCAATAATATAATATACCTTCATGACTGAGACGCACGAGGCAGCAACTTGTCGTAATGGTTCAAGACTTTAAAGTGCTAATAAATTAAAAAAAAAAAATGTTGGAAAAGGTAAGCAACAAAGAACAATCTATTTGATTGGGTTTTGTGTTCAATCCTAATATGTGAAGTCATTTTCTGAGGGTAACAGTACTCAGAGTCAGTCAAAGCTCTTTTATTTGCTGAGATAAATAAGTATTATTATATATTATAACGGGTGATTTTTTAGCTGGTTTGGTTTTGGCAACACTGGTTTTGACAGTTGACGTGTGTTTAGTACCTTGTGTCACTGTCAAACAGCTTCAGCTTGGTTTGCAATTTAACCATGGATCGTCTTACAAATGAACAACGCCTGCAAATTATTGAATTTTACTATCAAAATTCGTGCTCGGTTCGAAATGTTCATCGCGCGCTGCTTCCATTTTATGGTCGGCATTCTCGACCTTCTGAGCAGTCTATTCGGAAGATTGTGACCAAATTTCGCACCAAATTTACTTTGTTGGACATTAAACCACCAACACGTTTACGTACTGTGCGTAGTGAAGAAAATATTGCGGCCGTATCAGCTAGTGTGACAGAAGACCGCGAAATGTCGATTCGACGCCGTTCCCAGCAGTTAGGCCTTTGTTACAGTACTACGTGGAAAATTTTGCGGAAGGATTTGGGCTTAAAGCCTTTTAAGATACAGCTGGTGCAAGAACTAAAGCCAGCCGACCTACCACAACGCCGAATTTTTGGTGAATGGGCTCTTGGAAAGCTGGCCGAGGATCCGCTTTTTTATCGAAAAATTGTGTTCAGCGATGAGGCTCATTTTTGGTTGAATGGGTACGTAAATAAGCATAATTGCCGCATTTGGAGTGAAGATCAGCCAGAAGCATTGCAACAGCTACCAATGCACTGTTTGGTGCGGTTTATGGGCCGGCGGCATTATTGGGCCATATTTCTTCAAAGATGATGCGAATCGCAGCGTTACTGTCAATGGTGAACGCTACCGAGCGATGATAACAAACTTTTTTTTGCCCGAAATGGAAGTTCTTGACTTGCATGATATTTGGTTTCAACAAGACGGTGCCACATGCCACACAGCACGCGAAACAATGGCGCAATTGCGAGGCGAGTTTGGTGAACAGTTAATTTCACGTTTCGGGCCGGTCAATTGGCCGCCTAGATCGTGCGATTTGACACCATTAGATTATTTTTTGTGGGGGTATGTCAAGGCTAATGTCTATAGGGACAAGCCCGCTTCGATTGACGCACTGGAAGCCAACATCCATGCATTCATTCGTGAGATACCGGCCGATATGTGTGAAAGAGTATGCCAAAATTGGACTCAGCGGATGGGCTACCTGAGACGCAGCCGCGGTCAACATTTGCATGAAATTATCTTTAAACATTAAATTACAAGGTTCAAATAAATATTTCATTCATTTTTTCGAATTTTTTGTGTTTTTTTTTTTAAAGTTCTAAACCTCTTAAAAAATCACCCGTTATTATATGCGTAGCAAAATTTCCAAAATATGTTTGCATGTACACGGCATCGATTATGGTTTACACATTGTACAAATCGGCCCAGGCGCGGATACAGTTGGAGGGCAATGGGTGCAATTGCCCCTCCCCCCTGAGCAAGTGCGAACCAAGCATAAAATATTAATTCATTAAAATGTCATCAACAAATTATTTTTCTTTCTACGTTTATAAAATTTGTTCTTGGCAGTGAAAAGAAGAATACGTTTTTATTTTCCTTATTTTTCATTTCACGAAATTATTTAAAGAAACTAAAACAAACAATTTATCTCGCCTCTTCCAGATGAGAAGTGGAAAAAAATTCCGATATGCAAAATTAGCATTCAAATCGAGCGATTGTAAAGCTTATAACGACGGTTTTATAACATCCAATCTTCAAATTTAAGGTTAAGATTAATGTCAGGCTACATTCCTATGTAATATTTTTTTGAGAATAGTCAAATTATATCATACTAGAGAGCAGATTGAGTCCCAGATCGATCTGATTTCACTTTTCAAAATGCAAATGTGAATGAAAAATGACACAGTTTCGACAATGTTCCAAAAAGTTAATGCCCCATCCCTCCTCTACAAATATGTAAGTGTTTTTTCAATAGTTAAATGTAACGCGGAAGGCAGCAGAGGCACTTATGTACATTTTCAAAAAAAAGGTTAATTTAATTAGTTTCAAAAATTCTTACTTTGCTTCAAATGCTCAGATGAACAAGAGTAAGATATTTGAATAAATTTACAAAGACAAACTACTTTTTGTATAAGAATTATTTAGAAATAGGTACCAACAAATTTCGTACTAAAAAGATGCGTATCCATTTGACCGCACTTTCACTAGAAAACTCTCGAGAGTAACTTTTGGATGTCTTCCCCTCTGGTGAGCTAATTTCATGAATGTGTCCACTTGCGAGTTTAACACTCTAGAGCTTGTCCCCATCTTTTAACTGTCTCATGTATTTCGAGTGCGGTTCAGTATTCAACTATGTTGCACATCTTTTTTAGCCATAACATATGTCTCTGATGGTAACACAGTAGACGTTCGAAACAGTGAAGAAATAAAAACTAGACCTGTTCAGTGTTCATTCTTTCGAGATTGTTCACTTTTTCAAGCGGAAGTTTTCAAAGGCGTTCAAAAGACGAATTTGATCCAAAATGCTAAAGTTAAGAAAACCCGATACAATTGGGGATAGTAAACTATTTTGAGATTCACTAAATCAAGCGTCTACTGTATTCGTGAAGATTTTTTTTCACTTTCATGGATGAGTTGTGGGAATTTCCATACTATTCATCGACAAATCAAGAAAAAACTTCATAGAATATTTTAGAAACTACAGGTGTTCGCCCATTTACTTGGATACATGTTCATTTTTTTTGTTACCTCTGTTTGGTTGTTAACAACACAGCGCCAGTCAATTTTGCTTGCCAGAACATTTCACGTTTACGCACACATTCTCTGGCTTCTGAATGCTTATTTTTTCCGTCAACTCGATTTTTTTACGGTGCGGTAAAATTGCACTTTAGGTGATGTTTTCAAACATGTGACTTTAGCAAACTGCATTATCGAACACAGAGCTATTGCAGTAAAACTTTTATTTGCTTTTTTGAATAGAAGACTTTTTCAAGGAATATTCTGTGAGTGCATTTCTGAATCGGATGAAGGCTTTAACTTGTAGATATTTGTCCACAAAATCTTATCCCAGCAATGGCTGAAACTTTTGCTTGAACTCGCTGCTTGAAGCACTGTGCAGATATAAAAGAGGTAATTGCGTTCTTCAAATTTTGAGTAGTATGAAAAGTACTCCAATTGCTTGTAGATCTTATCAAGATTATGGAAACTCTGGAGACAATTTCGCATTAATCTGACCAAAAAAAACACCACAATTACCCCACACCCCCCCCCCCTCCCCAAGCGAAATCGTGGATCCGCGCCTGAATCAGCTTCATACGAAACACGAAAACAATTTTAGTCGTATGACCCTGTCACTGGCAATAACTTGTAGAAATTCATCTCACCATGTTATTTACTATTACTGTAATAAAACGATTGTTAAATGAGACAGTAGTTAAGATCCGACAATATCCGGATAGTGTCGGATCCCAATTGTCTCATTCATAAATATCTGGATATCCGGATATCTGGATAGTTTCAAGATTCGGATACTGTTTGAAGCTCTAATAAACAACGATGCTCGTGGTACACATTTAAGCGATACAGAAAAAGGTAAAATTCAAGCTTTTCGGTCAAGTGGCCTAAGCTTTAGGGCTATTGGTAGGAAAATGTCGAGGTCAGATTATGTCGTCGAAAATTACTTATACAAGCTCCAGGATCTTATAGAACCAAAATAAGACCCGGGCATCTGCCGATGCTATCACGCCGTAATAAGAGGTGAATAATCAATGATGCATCCAATTCGGTGTAATCTTTGCGGGAAATTCGTGACGGGATTGGGCGTTTCAGTTTCGACGATTTTTCGGGCCTTCAAAAAAAAAGTGAAGTGATTGTTTGGTTCAAAATGCTGCCAGTTCCAAATTTAACAACAGTCCACAAGCAAAACAGATTGCAATTTGCCCGTCAAAACATGGACCGCAATTGGAAAACCTTAAGTAAAATTACATTAATTTAAAATTAAAACTTATAATTTTAAATGCCATAACCTAATGAAAGTTTTTTTAGATTATTTTCAGTGACGAAAAGTAGTTTAGTCTTGATGGTCCTTAAAGATATTACAGATATTAGCATGATCTGATAAAGGAAAGAAAGTATTATTCCAAGAGGAACTTTGACGGTGGCAGTTGTATGATTATGGGGACCTTCTGCGAGCGTTGTAAGGTTACATTTGCCTACACCACTAGGGATGAACAGTACAGATTACACACAGGTACTTCAAGACAATTGTGTAACCCAGTTAAGACAATTTTGTAGAATTCAGCATGTTTTTCAGCAAGATTATGCTGATGGTTTCAATCTCTTAACATAAATTTGATGAAGTGGCTAGCACGTTCTCCAGATTGTAACCCAGTTGAAAATCTTTGAGGAACTCAGACCCTTAAAATTTATACCTATTATTGGCAATTTGCCAGTGTTGCTTAGCTGGGAGAAGAATTTATGGAAGCATAGAACTGCTTAGACGATTTTATATTAAAAAAAACCATGAAACCTTGTGCCAAGAAGAATTTTAAGCTTGGTTGAAAAATAGAGGTACTAAGATTCCCTACTAATTTTTTTTAGAAAATGTACTTAAAAAAATAATAGTAAATGTGTGGTTATACAGAGTGTCCGCCGGGAAGGTATACTACTTTGTTTTGCCGCTATTTTGGTAGACATTAGTCTTGACAGTTCATATTTGGCAGTCGTGGAGTAGACTCGTGGCAAATTTACTATGGAAAAATATTCGATAAACCAACTGGTTTTAATCGTTAAAACATTTTATCAAATTCAATAATCGATTACCGTGAAAAAATTAAAAAAATCGTAATGAGTGACTAGGGACATTTTCATTTGAATGGATAGTCATGTTCTTATTCAAATTATTCATCAGTCACCTTTGTATCCATTAAAAGTTACAGTCTGGTGTGCAATTTGGTCAGGTGTAATCATTGGACCTTACTTCTTTGAAAATTGAAAACTATGATTGGGGAGCGATATAGTGGTAGGATTGAAAACTTTTTAACCCCACAGCTGTATGCTTTGGGCTTGATTAACATGTGGTATCAACAAGATTAACAACGGTGCCACATTGCATACAGCTAGGATTACAATGGAACTACTGAGATAACTCTTTCCACAACAAGTTATTTCAAGAAATGGTGATTTTGATTGGCCTCCACGGTCACCTGATTTGAATGCTCCAGACTACTTTTTGTGGGGATGTCTGAAAAGCAAGGCTTATGCAAAAAAACTAGAAACGTTTGAGCAACTCAAACAAAATATTCGTGATGAAATTAAAGAAATACCACGTGAAATGTGTGAGAATGTAATGAAAAATGTGCTCAAAATGGCTCTCATTTTTGAGATTAAAAATTACCTGATATTGTATTCCATTAACAATACATACATAACTGCCGACATTAAATAAAACATTAATCAATATAAGATCCATTCTCTTTCATTTAATCAAAAATTATAAACAAAGTAATATACCTTCACGGTGGACACCCTGTACTTTTGCAGTACAATAAAATCTGTGTTTTATTTCTAAACACCAGAAGAAGAAAATAACGAAACTTTTTTTTGTACATTTTACTTGTTTAGTTATGTCATTAATAAAAATTAGTAAGGTGCCATTTCCAGTTTTCTATAAATTGCATTTTACAGGGGCCAGTAATATTTATGCAAGGCACTGTATGCGTTATGCACAAATTTAGGATTTTTGGTAAATAAAAGGGGAAAAATAAATTTCCCCGCAATAGATGACTGGAAGTATGGTAGGTTAGTGCTAGTGGAAAGTTGGTGGGTGTGCAAAAATCAGATTTTTTACGATTTCTAGCAAAAGAAGACTTATCAAAAAATACACCCAAAAAAAATGTTGAAAGAATGATGAAAACCGCTGTAGATTCAACTGCATTAGATGTCATAATCTGCCTGACATCCAATGTTTTCAATTTTATAGAGGTATGGTTGTTCATTTCAAAACCTAACGGTAAAAATTCCAACATCTGTTGTAGATCTTACAGCTAGAAAAGTTGTGAACTCAAATGCATTCATTGTTGAAACTACAGACTTTTGTTGTATTATTCACAACATTTTGCTATTGAAATGCAATTTGTATCGTTAAACGCTCTATTTGTGGAAAATAAAGGCTTTTGTTGCATTATTCACAACTCAAAATGTCAAAATAAAATTTGTAATTTGAAACCCACACAACTCTGATTTGTAGAAACTTAAAACTTTTCTGAGTTATTCACAATTTCCTTGTCAAAATGTAATTTAAAGCCAACAGCTTGATTTGCGGAAACTGCAGACTTCATTTTTTGTTTTATTCACAACATTTTGTCAGTAATTCCTAGTACATAGATAATCACTCTATTTTGACGTCTCCCCACTCTCCAAAAAAAAGTCTGAGGTTTTAAGCTTTTTGTTTGATTTATTTACTTTTTTATACACAAAAATAAAACACACTTATTTCTCAAAAACTTTTGTTCCATCAATACATGTATTTACAATACATAAGTGAATTAGTGGACTTGAAAGCTTATAATCTCATATTTAAAATAATAACGGGTGATTTTTTAAGAGGTTTAGAACTTTAAAAAAAAAAAAAAACACAAAAAATTCGAAAAAATGAATGAAATATTTATTTGAATCGATAGTTTGAACCTTGCAATTTAATGTTTAAAGATTATTTCATGCAAATGTTGACCGCGGCTGCGTCTCAGGTAGCCCATCCGCTGAGTCCAATTTTGGCATACTCTTTCACACATATCGGCCGGTATCTCACGAATGAATGCATGGATGTAGGCTTCCAGTGCGTCAATCGAAGCGAGCTTGTCCCTATAGACATTAACCTTGACATACCCCCACAAAAAATAATCTAATGGTGTCAAATCGCACGATCTAGGCGGCCAATTGACCGGCCCGAAACGTGAAATTAACTGTTCACCAAACTCGCCTCGCAATTGCGCCATTGTTTCGCGTGCTGTGTGGCATGTGGCAGCGTCTTGTTGAAACCACATATCATGCAAGTCAAGAACTTCCATTTCGGGCAAAAAACAGTTTGTTATCATCGCTCGGTAACGTTCACCATTGACAGTAACGCTGCGATTCGCATCATCTTTGAAGAAATATGGCCCAATAATGCCGCCGGCCCATAAACCGCACCAAACAGTGGCTTTTTCGGGATGCATTGGTAGCTGTTGCAATGCTTCTGGCTGATCTTCACTCCAAATGCGGCAATTATGCTTATTAACGTACCCATTCAACCAAAAATGAGCCTCGCTGAACACAATTTCCAACATTTTGAACATTTCGAACCGAGCACGAATTTTGATAGTAAAATTCAATAATTTGCAAGCGTTGTTCATTTGTAAGACGATCCATGGTTGAATTGCAAATCAAACTGAAGCTGCTTGACAGTGACACAAGGTACTAAACACACGTCAGCTGTCAAAACCAGTGTTGCCAAAACCAAACCAGCTAACAAATTACCCTATATAATCTTTAAGTATTTCCGATAAAATTAACGCAATACCACAGTTTTTAAAAATATAAATTAAAAAAATCTATAAATGCTCACGATTGGTATTTCATTTATAATTAGTATAGGTTACGAAAAAGTCACTATTCATTTGGAAAAAAAAAATTAACTTGAAATCGAAAATGTACCAAAGAACTTTATACTTCAACTCTTTGAGGGAAACAAGAAAAAAGACGTTTAAAACCATGAATTTATTCTAGCTATGTATGCCTGTTCATAGATTGTAATTATATTAGCTCTTGTATTCACTATTCAACAAAGTTTCAGCATAAAATGATTGTAGATTCGAATGCGTGTATTGTGCATTTCACAAGTTTTGACGTAAATTGGTTTGACGTACTTTGGTTGTTTATTTAAGTTGATTTTACATTTTAAATCTGTAGATTTAACAAAGTAAATTGACAATGCACTGTTAATTTGACAGCAAGAAATTATTATCATTTTGGCAATTTTATTGCAAAAATGTAAGCAAATGCTTTTCAACTTGCAATTTATCGTGAATGTCAACTCTTTTGCTGTTAAATACACAATTTCGCAACTAATTGTTATTTTGACTGCCACAGTTTGTAAAATGTACAGCGAAGATTTTTTTTTGTTGATGTATAGGCAAAAATTCTATGTTACCTTAAAAATATTGAGAAAAATGTCTAAAACCAAGTTTTAGGTATTTTATTTTAGACGAAAATAATTTAATTTACATTTTTAATTATTTGGAAATGCACTTTTTTTTTGTTTCAAACAAAATATAAAGTTTTGGATATTTTTTTGAATTTAATTTGAAAAAATTACCAAACTTAAAATCAAAAAAGTTGAAGGAAAAATGTTCTTTTTATTGAAACCTCTTTTTTAAGAAGATGTAAAAATCAGGCTATTCATTTAAAAAAAGATTGTTAGAAAAAAAGTACAATTTTCAAGTACGATGACTTTCCGTAAATGATAGTAATCATTCGTTGTTCATTTAAATAAATTATTAAACATGATTCAAAATGGTAATTTGAATCTAATAAATAATAAATAAACCTTGTATAACCGTTTAGGGTTCCGACTGCTGATATTCCAAGTGTTTAAACAAACATTAACTTAAGAAATTGGGATTAAATTTCGATAAAGAATTTTGTTTGTATGTATTTATTTATTTATCAACTCCTAGTCCTACAACTTTAGTTAATTCGCATTTCTTGTTTCTGTTTTATTTAGGTGTATAAAAAAAAAAAAAAATTAAAGTGAAAATTTGCTGTAATTTACGGAACGAAAAATGGGGCTTTTTCCATTTCATGCAATGTTTTTTTTTTATAATAATGGCCTGAGTTTTACATTTTGAAGTAGAGATCTAAAAATTTTGTTTGTGAACTTTTTTTTGATTAAAATTTCGGTAACTTTTCAAACTAAATTCACAAAATATTCGAAAATTCACATTTTGCTTAAAAAAATTTACTACTCGGTTGAAACACAAAAATTAACGTTTCTACAATTTTTTTTTAACAGAATTATTTTTGTCTGCAATAAAAATCAATATCTCAACAACTTTGAGGTTATTTGAAAAAAAAAGAAATAACTGTAGGTTTCTTGATTATCTACATCTTTTCATAAAACTTTTTTCGATAGGAAGCCTACTTTTGCCAAAAATCGTAAAAAACCTAGTTTATACACCTCCACCCCACTATTTCCCCAACCAACCACACTTCCGGTCATATGTTGCTAGCTCTCGTACTCTCAGATGCATTCACTAAAAGACGATTTGTTAAAAACTACATTTTTGGACTTCTCCAAAATATTTGATGATACGAAAAGATTGAAATTTCAAAGCTAGTATTTGTTTATAAACGTTAAATCTTCAAGAAATTGTATGACATTAGTCAAGACTAATTTGCAACTTAAACGCCTTCCTTAAATTTATTGGGACTATCAAAAGTCTCATTTCAATAGTCATTATTCTTAAAACTGGCAAGCGGATAACAAAGTTTAAAATAAACCTATTTTCTTAAAGTCACAACCCAAAACCTCCACCATCTTCTTTCTGTTGCCTTATCATGTTGTGACAAGCATGATTGCGTTCATAAAAACATTTTTTTTTTTTTTTTACTCGTCTTTGTTAATCTCTAAACATTCTATTTTCAATCGATTGCCATTTAAAGAGATTTGTATAATATTGAAGAACAATAAATAAATCATCAACAACAACAACAAAACATCGAAGAAGAAATAAGTAGATAGGCAGAGAGACATGCCTTAAGCTTTGAGCCTTGTGCCGGTTCATTGAAATTCCACAAAAATCTAAAATTCTTTTGAAAATTCAATTGTCCTGCTTCGCCAATTTCGATCAATTATTCCAATTCATTCTGATATGGGGCAGCACCATGGACAGAAAAAAAAAAATAGAATTAACTTGATTTTATACCTACTTGTGCACAACAAAATCCTTATAAGTATTCCAGCAACGTTAAGTGTGTATATTATTCGCATGAAATAAATCTAAGTGGATATCCTTACGTCAAGGATGAAACAAATTATAACACTACAGTGCTGGGTTAAGAGTGTGTAAAATTCTTAGAGCATGGTCCTTGCTTCTCTGAGAGTTTATATTTATTTATACCAACCATGTTGTGTATGTTATTGTTAAGAGGGGTTTTTCAATTATAAGTTGAGCTTAAAACTTAACGGAATGTAGCAATTTTGAACAAAAATAATTAAAGGAAATCTATTTTTGACTTGGTCAAAAATTTAAAAAATTGATATTTCAACCTTGAAAGGAGAAATTAAACTACAATTTGGGTAGGTTTCGTATAATCTACTTATTGAAAGTAAATCTAATACTGTTTTTGTTTTTGGAACCAATATGGGAGAGTCCGTCGATCTGTGCACCTGCATCTCCAGCCAAGGTCGTCACCGTGTTTTAATTTGTTGGACAACATCCAGATTTTTTTCTACTTTGTTGTTAATGCTGCTTTGATTGTCCGAAGGGTTGAACTACTTCAAGTCCATAGCCCACTAGCCAGATGTATTAGCTTGGTCCTTTTTTGTAAATGATGACCATTTTTGATCACCTTTTAACTTTTTTTGACAGTCCGTCCAGAAAAATTGGCAATCTATATTTTGTCAATGCAATAGTTGAGTTGAAATACCATACCTTTGGGATATCAGGCCTTTGTTATGGCAAAGAAAGACAAGTTGAATGTACATATTTCCAAATAATTTTTCCAGTTAAATAGCTTCCAGCTAGTACACTTGATTTTATAAATATCAAATAGAAACCCACATAAAGTTATTGCTTTGGTAGTTTGTTCATTGTCAATACCATTTTACAATTCAAATAATACCTTTAGATATACTTTGCTGTGTTATATTATTTGCTCTAGGCATTGAAATGCACGTTTCAAATCAATATCTCTAGGCTAGAAACTAAAAAAAAAAGCAAGCAAAGCGTTTCATTCAACAGTCAATAAATTAAGTTTCTTACTTAATGGTTATGTTGGTTATGGCAAAATTGAATATTGCCGTAAGTGCTTAATGAAGTTAATACAATCATTAAATTATATTATAGACACAGTACGTATGTAGGAACATTCAAAAAGTTTTATTTACTAACAGTAAATAATGTTATTCTTTTAACCTACAATATTTACTTAAATTATATTCATAACAAACAAAATGAACATTTGAGAAGTTTAAACAAAAATCCAAAACAAATAACAATTATTTTTAATGGAATTAAACAAAAAAGTTTCCAAAAATTTACTCATAATAAACAAATGGATGAAAATGTTTTTGAAAAGGTAAAGGAAACTCAAAACAGGGCTGGACAGTAATCTAAAAAATTAACTTAGGCGCATCAAAAAACCAAATGTATCTAGAAATAGATTTAAAACAATTTATTCGTAATATTTTTCTGTTATTCTTATCAGATTTAAAACATAGATATTGCCTAACCAAAAGTGGCTAAGGCAAGTCCAAAACGCGAAATTAGCTGCTCACGAAAGTGATTTTACTGGCTTTTATGATCAATTTGCTTGGAATTTAAGA
Organism: Dasysyrphus albostriatus; assembly: GCA_946251815.1. NCBI lineage: Eukaryota > Metazoa > Arthropoda > Insecta > Diptera > Syrphidae > Dasysyrphus > Dasysyrphus albostriatus. Next base: position 40,261,477 of record OX276337.1, on the reverse strand, counting down.
AATTTTGAAATATCCCAGTAACTATACAGAAAAAATAGACAAATTAGTTTTACAAGCAACTCGTAAGATATTTACCCCTAGTTTCAGAGTGAGAGATTAAACTCCACTTTTGGTTTAAACTTAAGTACAGCAAGACAATTAATCTCAGTTCAAGGTTTAAACTGGACTGTGAAAATAAGGGATAAAGTTCAAAAACAAGTATGCTATTTGATAATATAAAAAAAAAATAAATATATTAAAAAAAATTAAATCTGTGGAGCGGTTTTTTTAAAACTAATTTTGTATACCTTACCTATGTAAACACATAAAATTTCGGTAACACTAAAAAAAAGTTTGGCACTTCTTTTGAGTATTTATGAGTACACATTTAAAAACATTGTTTTTTCAAAATATTGAATTTTCAAAAAAAAAGTTTTAATTTTTTTTTAACCCTAAATTTATTTTCTTTTTTTCAAAATTCTGATATTTAATTTTATTTACGATTAGGAGAAGCTTTTGCATTAGAAATTTTATTGCAATGCTTTTAATGAGAAAATCCAAAATTAAAAAAAACCGTTATTTCAAAATCAATGTTAATAACGGTTTTTTAGTAAAAAAAAATACTTACCAAAAAATTCACCACACGTACAATAATAGGTGCAGGGAAACAATTCCATGGGCATCTGCTCCACATGAGAGTTTATTCCATCTTAAGTGGGAACCTGTTCCATTTTTCAAAGTGCAATTTATTCTCACCAAGAGAGGGAACTTATTGCACTTTTTAGTGAGGAAGATCTCCACTACTTGGAAAGTGGAGTTATTGCCCACTTTGTATGAGAATCAACTTCACTTCTTTTTCTTTGATTCGTTCTTCGTTGGTGAGAATGAATTGCACTTTGAAAAGTGGAATAGATTCCTACTTATGATGGAATAAACTCCCATGTGGACCAGATGCCCGTGGAATTATTTCTCTGCACCACAATAATACACTGATTTTTTTATCAAAATCGTTGGAGTTGTCAGACAGACATAATTTTCTCACCCGATTTGTTGGTGTTCTCTACCATCGAAATGTTTGATTTTTATCTCTAAATGCTTTTTTCCACGAATCCTATATTTGACCCAAAGTAATTATATAACAAGTAAAAATATAATGCATGACTGGGGCGAACATACCCCAGGCGCTGAGGGTCTAAGAAAAGTCATAGAAATTCTGAGAGAAAAATGTTTAAAAGCATGAAATACGATATTTAAATAAGCTAAAAAAAACTTCGTTGAGAGTTTGAGATGAAAAACAAGAACGTCGTCTTAGTTCTTTATTGAATATGATTATATGGACAGCAAAAAATTTCGTTGGAGCGGTTTTCTTAAAAAATAATTTTTATGTATAAATTCCAAAAACATTTTTTAGGAAAACTTTTAGAAACAAATCTTAAGCATTTATTTATGTGCACATAAAACTAAAGTTTGAAAAAAAATTGTCAGCCCATTTTTGACATATATCGAATTTTCACAAAAAAAATTGAAACTTTTTTAAAAATTCAAAAACTTCTTTTTTAAAATACAAACAATTTATCTAAATCCGTTCAGACGATAATGAGAAACTTAAAAAAAAAGAACACTTTCTATGACAGGTACTATTAATAGTTGCTAAGTTCAAAATTTTATAATTGTTTTTAGCAGATTGTTCTATTTTTAGTATATGAAAAAAGTTTAATCAAAATCTTAGGAGTCGTTTTTGAGAAAAAAAAAATATTTTCCTTCTCGGTTTCTTAACTTTTTTATGGAAGGTATTGTTATTTTTTAATATATGTATGTAAAAAATTTTCTAAAAATAATTTTGAGAGTACTAAAAAACTTTTAAGAATAGAAAAACAAATAAAAAAATTGATCATATCATTTTCGAAATATTTGGTTTGCAAAAAAAAATTGAAACATTTTTTAAAAATCCAAGAAATATTTTTTTTAATTTAAATACTCAAAAATATTTGTAGTTTCTTGGAGTTTTTATTTTTTTTTAGTTTTGAAGAAAATCAATTCCATCAAAAGGAAGCCTTTATTGAAAGTAATTTATTGAATTTTTTTTAAGAAAAGTTGTCGAGCAATTTTTGAGAAAAAGAAGATTATGTAAAATCGCTACAAAGAATTGAATGGCAGATACCGTTATTTTTGGTTGTAAAATAAAAATGAAAAAAATGTGTGGTCATAATCATCAAAAACCGCAATGTACCAAGTTTGAAGAAAATCAATCGGCCTGCTTAGGCTGTAGACGAACAGATAGACAGACAGAATTGTACTACCCACTTTTTTGGTTTGACTGTTATCGCAGCTTTTTTTTTTTGCGCGAATCCAAAACTTGCCTTATATTACCTACATAGCAAGTAAAATATTGAAATCTAAATGAATCACCCAAACGGCAGGGTTTGTGTTGCTTGGTACATCACTATCTGGTTACCTGCGTATAGGTTATTTTTCTTCGTATTTTTGGAATAAAAATCACGGACTTTCCTGCTACACAATGTTTTTTTAAGCTATTTTAAAAAATTTGGTCTGTGTCAAAAATGGCTTCATAGATTTTCTTAAGGAAATCTAGCTTTGGTTGACGAAAAAATTTTATCAGAGAAAAATTATTTTGAATTTCGATTTTCTTAAAAACTGGTGATGGGGCATGAAAGGCGTCGTACCGGAAATGGCATGAATTGTTCCTTTAATGCTGCCATTATGTCGTGAAGGCCGACACGAGGCGAACTTTCGTAGGAAAATATTGATAAATTATTATTGCTATAAGGGATATTGCCCAAACTGAAATGGATAAGGTAAGATATGTTCGACAGCATCATCTCCTGTGGAGCTAAGTAATTCTATCATCTAGTTGACGAACAAAACATTGAGAAGCCAGGCAGCGTGATTGTAAATGTCAAATTCGCTTGCAAGTAAATTGACTGACATTGATCAAGCCAATGTTTGGCAAACAGGCAGAAGATAGTGTTCGCCAGAGAGAATACATAATAACGGGTGATTTTTTAGCTGGTTTGGTTTTGGCAACACTGGTTTTTGACAGCTGACGTGTGTTTAGTACCTTGTGTCACTGTCAAACAGCTTCAGTTTGGTTTGCAATTTAACCATGGATCGTCTTACAAATGAACAACGCTTGCAAATTATTGAATTTTACTATCAAAATTCGTGCTCGGTTCGAAATGTTCATCGCGCGCTGCTTCCATTTTATGGTCGGCATTCTCGACCTTCTGAGCAGTCTATTCGGAAGATTGTGACCAAATTTCGCACCAAATTTACTTTGTTGGACATTAAACCACCAACACGTTTACGTACTGTGCGTAGTGAAGAAAATATTGCGGCCGTATCAGCTAGTGTGACAGAAGACCGCCAAATGTCGATTCGGCGCCGTTCCCAGCAGTTAGGCCTTTGTTACAGCACTACGTGGAAAATTTTGCGGAAGGATTTGGGCGTAAAGCCTTTTAAGATACAGCTGGTGCAAGAACTAAAGCCAGCCGACCTACCACAACGCCGAATGTTTGGTGAATGGGCTCTTGGAAAGCTGGCCGAGGATCCGCTTTTTTATCGAAAAATTGTGTTCAGCGATGAGGCTCATTTTTGGTTGAATGGGTACGTAAATAAGCATAATTGCCGCATTTGGAGTGAAGATCAGCCAGAAGCATTGCAACACCTACCAATGCATCCCGAAAAAGCCACTGTTTGGTGCGGTTTATGGGCCGGCGGCATTATTGGGCCATATTTCTTCAAAGATGATGCGAATCGCAGCGTTACTGTCAATGGTGAACGCTACCGAGCGATGATAACAAACTTTTTTTTGCCCGAAATGGAAGTTCTTGACTTGCATGATATGTGGTTTCAACAAGACGGTTCCACATGCCACACAGAACGCGAAACAATGGCGCAATTGCGAGGCGAGTTTGGTGAACAGTTAATTTCACGTTTTGGGCCGGTCAATTGGCCGCCTAGATCGTGCGATTTGACACCATTAGATTATTTTTTGTGGGGGTATGTCAAGGTTAATGTCTATAGGGACAAGTCCGCTTCGATTGACGCACTGGAAGCCAACATCCATGCATTCATTCGTGAGATACCGGCCGATATGTGTGAAAGAGTATGCCAAAATTGGACTCAGCGGATGGGCTACCTGAGACGCAGTCGTGGTCAACATTTGCATGAAATTATCTTTAAACATTAAATTGCAAGGTTCAAACTATCGATTCAAATAAATATTTCATTCATTTTTTCGATTTTTTTGTGTTTTTTTCTTAAAGTTCTAAACCTCTTAAAAAATCACCCGTTAAATATGTATATAGAAAAACCGGTAGGTACTTACCCAACACAAAAATGTAAAAACCGTTAAGGAAAACCTCATTTTACTCAAATTCACGGTTCTTAGTAAAATTTGTTCATTACATATCCTACTAAATATTTAAAAGAAATACACTAATAAGCAAGCTATTAAAATAGTAATACTCCTGTTTCCTGTAGAACGATACTCTTATTAGCTGACGGATTTTAAATACAAACATTTTTGCAAGTCAACATTTTCAAATATATATTTTTGAAATATAAAAATAATCCAAAACAAAGGAACACAGTCTGTCATCTGCGAGTAAATCCAGCAATGCTTAAAAACAACGGTATTTTATTTTCTATTTAATTACCTTGTCTACCAGCTTTATCTATGTATATCAACATGCGTAAAAAAGGTGTACATACGTTCAAAACGTGTTATGAAATTTCATGATCCTAAACTATATAGTTGATGGTCATTCTCCCCATTTTGTCGGTATACTCGTACATACCTACGACCAACATTGAATAAAGTTAAAGTTATAAGAGTTTATATGTATGTGTAATGTTATAGTATAAAAAGAGCATATAATACTTCATATCTACAATCTAACTAGGGTGAAATAATGTCTGTAGGTGGTTTTAATCACACAAAAGGAGGTTATGGAACTTTAAATCAACTTTTGCATCCTTTTCTGGGATATTTTTTGTTAATAGGTACGAATATATGTGTATGTATGTACTTGCACGTAGTATCTATTCATGTCGAATATTCTACTTATTTTTTACTTGTTTTATTTGTCTGTCGGGCAGGCGGTGGTTTGTCTGCGAGAATGTACAAAAATGTACATATTTTTTAAATAGCGTTTTTCAACAGGGACGTTTCAAAAGTAGAGCGACAGGGACAGCAAACGAAGCCATATCTCTTGCCGCTCTTTTGACATTTCTCATCAGTAAGGTTTCCAATTTCATGATGGAAAGATATACGAGCCAGCAACGAGTCGAAATTATTAAAAGTTACTACCGAAATTCGGAGTCAGTGGCCTCAACGTTAAGAGCGCTACATCCAATTTATAGTCGTCATAATCGTCCTAGCAGATCACAATTGAGCGTCTAGTGGACAAATTTGAATCCACAGGCACAGCACAAAATGTTCCCGTGCCAGTGAGACAAAGAGGTGTCCGAAGTGTCGAGAATATTACTGCCGCTGAGGCTCTCACACGTCGTTCTCAAGCGTTGGGCATCTCTCTGACATCGTTGTGGCGAATTTTGCGAAAAGATCTTGGCCTACATCCTTCAAAGATTAAATTGACGCAAGAACTGAAGCCGCTTGACCACCAGAAGCGTCGTATGTTCATGAATTGGGCTGAGCAACAACTTGAAAATGATTCGGATTTCCATCGAAAAATCATCTTCAGCGGTGAGGCTCATTTCTGGCTGAATGGGTCCGTCAAAAAACAAAATATGCGGTATTGGTCAGGCAGCAATCCACACGTACTCCATTGAGTTATCATTGCACTCCGAAAAAATTACGATTTGGTGTGGTTTATGGGCCGGCGGCGTTACTGGGCCGTACTTCTTCCGTGATGATCAAGACCGGCACGTAATTGTGAAGGGGGATCGCTATTGGAAACCAAGTTTGGAGAACGTGTTATCTCACGAAATGGTCCAGTCACTTGGCCGCCTCTGTTGTGTGATTTGACGCCGTTAGACTATTTCCTGTAGGGTTACGTCAAGTCCATGGTCTAAGCCAACAAGCCAGCGACGATTGATGAACTTCGTACGAATATCGAACTTGAAATTGCAGCAGTATCGGCCGATTTATGCTTGAAAACCGTCGAACTTTGGGTTGAGCGTCTGGACTTCTGCAAGCGTGCCCGTGGTGGCTATGCAAAAGATATCGAGTTCCATAATGGCATCAAACGTACTTTCACAGGAATAAAGAGTTTCATTGATATCCAAAACCGTTTTTGTTTTATTTAAGAAAACTTTTGTAGCGCTCTTATTGAAAACCCCGATACAAATATCTTGAATATGGTGGAACTAGAACTTTAATCTATATGGACGGATTGGCCTGCAAATTCCAATGTTATAGAGAATTTTCATGAGAAATTATTTCTATTTCTCTTCTGTTTTGAACGGGTTTTGATATTTTCTATACAAATGCTTCAAGTTTAACTTAATTAAAAATGGCTCCAATAGTAGAAGCTTAGCTGGGAAGCAGAAAGTAAAACGTAACCCCTCAACAGAAATTAAAAATAAACAGTCTAGCGGATAAGTAGGTAATATTAAAGGTCTTATTTTAACAACAACCGTCAGCATAATATATTCCATAGGCATATTTATTCTTGAGCTAAGCGTGCAGTTTTTTTAGTTTAGCAAAAAGTTGGTGATAAAATAAAAATGCTAGTGGAATGCTTATAGACTTCAATCAACAGGTTCTTAGGAATGAAAATATTTGAAAAACATATTTTGATTTTCCTTCGAAAATATAAAAGTTCGAAGAAATTTATTTTTGAAACCAAATTCCCCCTCTTAGTGCCCCCTCCCCCCCATTTAGCCAATCTTATTTTTAAAATTGTTTTATTCCAATACCTATTGGCCTAGGAGAAAAAGTGTGTATGCACAAAACATTAAGCTTACAATTTTAAACAATTGTTTTCATAGGCTCAACTCTTTGTAGTTTGTCCCTTAAGAGATAGAAAGCGGAAAAGCTTTCAAAAGCCAACTTTTTTCATTTTTTACCCGAATGGTTTTTGAAAACTGTGCTGCTGAAATGAATTATGAACAAATTTGAAATGATTTAGAGAGATGAAATACAGTTCTTTCAGATCCTATTAGTAATTTGGCAAAGTGGTTAGTAGCCCAGGAAAATTAGACAAAAAAAAATAGCAAAACTACGAAAAAATTACGACATAGCTGAATTTTGGTAGAGAGCACTTTTTATTTTGTACTGTAAATGGACAAATAACAGTTTTTTGTTTATATCTCAGCCAATATAATTTCTTTTTAAAAACTAAAGATATTATATTAATGCTCAAATTTTGGATAAAAAAGATTATAAGACTGTTTTTCTTAGGAGCAATAGATTTTGAAAAAAACGTGCACGAACGCGCTCATTACCTTTTTTACAAAGGCAAATTGAAGAAAAAAACTCATTATAGTGAAAAGCTCCTATAATTACGTTTGTGTACGTTTTTCTTGAAACATGTTGCTCCTACGAAAAAAAGTGTTATAATATTTTTTGTCTAGAATTTTATGAGCATTAATAAAAACTCATTAGTTTTTTGAAAAAAAAATATATCTCTGAGATATAAACAAAAAACCGTTATTTGTCCATTTACAGTACAAAATAAAAAGTGTTTCTTTGATACGCTATAACATCAAGATTAATAAACCTACAGAGTTTGCTAATAGCTCATTTTTGTTTAGATAATTTTACTGTCTAAATGTCATTTTTTCATGATTTTGTTGTATAAAAGGAAATTTCATCGAGTTTTTGAACAAAAACCAAATCACTTTCTCTTTCAAGATGGCAGTCTTCCCCTTACTCGGGCATCCCAAAATCTTGGTTTTAAAAGAAGAGATGTAGCAGCCAAACTCAAATCAAACCACCGTGACGTTCTTGCGTAATTTTCTCAGAATCTATTGCTTGTAAGAAAAAAGTATGTTAATTTTCAAGTATAGTCCAAAGGGACAACTTTTGTAGTGGAGCGTCAACTGAATAAAACCACTTGACCCCTTGTATGAAGGGCGTGCTAAAAAATCCAAAATTAAAACAAAAGGAGTTAGCTCTGAGCAGATTATGACCAGAGTTCTCCGATATAATTTACAAAAACATCTGAGCACTGAACTGTCATACGATTGAGATGCTTTTAACGCAACATCATTTTTAAGTACTGACTTTTAATTATCATCCGATTGCTATCCAAACAAAAACTTGAAAAGAGTGAAAAAAAGGGCAAAGTTGGCTATTTACTCTATTTGCTCGGTTGTTTTTATTCTTGGCTCATGGAGCATACTCCGAGCTAGCTCCGATTCAAAAAAGAAACACATCTTGAGCGCTCTGAGTGCTCTGAGCTAAAAAAGAAACGAAGATCTTTTTTTTCCAGTTTAGTGCTCTGCTCGAAGCTAAAAAAGAAAAACGTCTATAATTACGAGTATTTATCAATAAGTCAAATTTTGAAGTTTTAAAAGACAAAAGATAATAGAAAATAAGGGATAAATTTAGAAATTCATGTCAATTGAAAAATTTATGTGCATTTGTGGGTAAATTGAAAATTCGACAAAAAAAAATTCGTGGGGAATACAAAAATCTTTTCAATGTATGCATCAAAAATTTTTTTCTTATCAAATTAGAACAACATATTTCACTAACATTTAAAAAATTGAAAAATTACGTAGAAAATTTTCAAATATTTTTTTTTTTTGAGTTTGCGCACTATGCTATCAAAACTGAATATGAGCCTCAGTGGTATAAGCATTTCATTGATTGAAACAGAAGTCAAAAGTGTGAGCATCGTGCGCAAATCTGAAAAAAAAAATTGGAAATTTTCTACGTTATTTTTCATTTTTTTAAATGTCGGAACCGTTTTTGAGAAAAATAAGATTTTTAAATTTAAATATTTAAAATTACTACTTACTTGCAGGTACCGTTGTTCTTAATTCTAAAAAAAATGAAAGAATGTGTGGGCAGAATCACCTTAACTACTTTGTACCAAGTTTTAAGTAAATCGAATGAAGCCGTTTAGGCTGTGGCTGAACAGACAGACAGACTGAATTTCTTCACCCTTTTGTATGGTGTTCTCTATCATCGTACGGTCATGTTTGATTTTTATCTCGATTTTTTTTGCACGAATCGAAAATTTGCCTTACCTTTAGTACTTACCTGTATCCCAAGTAAAAACATATTCTGGAAAATGGTTACACTGACATTTTAACCGAAAGTGCACCTATTCAACATCTATCTCTTAAGACATCAAACCTTATTTAAACCATGGACATTTTCCAAGTAATATAAGACTTTTTTCTTATTTTACTATTTGGCTTAGATTTGGCACCATTTTTAAAAATGGCGTCCAAGCAACAGGATTACAATAATAATAACTCTCAAACAAAATTTCATTCTTAGCATATGAAAAATAAATAACAAACAACCCCCCATAAAAAGCGCAGAAATTTCGGTTTCCGGTTAGAATAAACGCCATTTTACAAAATGGCATACAAGCGACAGAATAACAAAAATGAATTTTCCAGGGTGTAACAAATTAATTTCAATCAAAAAGGTCCCCCCGAAAAATTAATCTATGCCTACCTTGAACATTTTTGAACCGCATTTAGGTTCTTAGATGCTAAAATTAATAACACAATTATTGATTGAAAAAAAAGTTTCGCAAAAGGGCAGAAATCTAAAAACTCAATTGAAAACAACTTCATAAATTATAGGGGCGTGGGGTGCTTAAATTAAAAACAATATTAAAACTTTTAAACGAACTACACTGAAAACCAAACTCTGCGTAGTTTTCGCAAAAAGAAAATATCTTTAATTTATTTCCTCTCAATTTCAATTCACTAAAAGTTTATATATAAAGTCCGGGCAAGTTAATAAGGCAATCTCTTTAAGAATGTTCAATTATTTCCTATTCTTGGGTTACTATAAGTGAACTTCACAATTTCTTCGTCCTGATTGTAACAAACCGTTACACATAGCCCAGATCCATTTTGTGGTTGATAGAGAAGTTTTCTGAACTCTCCCATCTCAAATTATATACTTTCGTTCAAATTAATTTAATTCATGCGGTGGTGCGGCGCGACGCGACGGTGTTGTGGCGACGGCAGTTGTAGGCCACCATTGCTGACGTCAGCAGGAAATGAATGCTGCGGATTTTTTTTTTTTTAAATTACAAGTTCAAAGTAAATTTCTGCGATAGCCCACTTTCTTTCACTTGAGTTTGTTAAAATATGGATCCCGAAACGTGTATTATTTTTATACATATAGTTGCTTTTTGCAAAAAGAATAATAACATTTGCTCTATATTCAGCTGCTTTTGTGGCATTGGAAGGAGCAATTCAATTTTGGTTGTCATAAATCACCAAGATATTACAAGGACTAATCCGAATAAATGTTTGATAACAATTATTATTAAAACACAAGAGAGTATTCCTTGGAGGACGAAATACTGCTGATGTTCGTCTTTGGTTGTTGTTGTTGGAAGAATAAAATATCAAAAAAAAAATGTATAAGAACAACAACAAAAACATAAATGACAGATACAAAATTTCAGGCGTTCAAATTTAACGGACAAACGCCTCCGCGTCTTCAAGAAGAAGAGTGTGAACAAGTAAAACAGATTCAAATGAATGCTTCATTTAATTTATTCCATAAGTGAAATATGTATATATAAATGCAAAGATGGCAGAATAAGACCCAGGAAAGGAAACACGACTAACAGTTTTTTTTTTTATATTTTAATAAAATGACGCTCAGTATAAACCTATATAAAGGGTGATTTTTTAAGAGGTTTAGAACTTTTTAAAAAAAAAACACAAAAAATTCGAAAAAATTAATGAAATATTTATTTGAATCGATAGTTTGAACTTTGCAATTTAATGTTTAAAGATAATTTTATGCAAATGTTGACCGCGGCTGCGTCCAATTTTGGCATACTCTTTCACACATATCGGCCGGTATCTCACGAATGAATGCATGGATGTTGGCTTCCAGTGCGTCAATCGAAGCGGGCTTGTCCTTATAGACATTAACCTTGACATACCCCACAAAAAATAATCTAATGGTGTCAAATCGCACGATCTAGGCGGCCAATTGACCGGCCCGAAACGTGAAATTAACTGTTCACCAAACTCGCCTCGCAATTGCGCCATTGTTTCGCGTGCTGTGTGGCATGTGGCACCGTCTTGTTGAAACCACATATCATGCAAGTCAAGAACTTCCATTTCGGGCAAAAAAAAGTTTGTTATCATCGCTCGGTAGCGTTCACCATTGACAGTAACGCTGCGATTCGCATCATCTTTGAAGAAATATGGCCCAATAAACCGCACCAAACAGTGCATTGGTAGCTGTTGCAATGCTTCTGGCTGATCTTCATTCCAAATGCGGCAATTATGCTTATTTACGTACCCATTCAACCAAAAATGAGCCTCATCGCTGAACACAATTTTTCGATAAAAAAGCGGATCCTCGGCCAGCTTTCCAAGAGCCCATTCAGCAAAAATTCGGCGTTGTGGTAGGTCGGCTGGCTTCAGTTCTTGCACCAGCTGTATCTTAAAAGGCTTTACGCCCAAATCCTTCCGCAAAATTTTCCACGTAGTGCTGTAACAAAGGCCTAACTGCTGGCAACGGCGCCGAATCGACATTTCGCGGTCTTCTGTCACACTAGCTTATACGGCCGCAATATTTTCTTCTCTACGCACAGTACGTAAACGTGTTGGTGGTTTAATGTCCAACAAAGTAAATTTGGTGCGAAATTTGGTCACAATCTTCCGAATAGACTGCTCAGAAGGTCGAGAATGCCGACCATAAAATGGAAGCAGCGCGCGATGAACATTTCGAACCGAGCACGAATTTTGATAGTAAAATTCAATAATTTGCAAGCGTTGTTCATTTGTAAGACGATCCATGGTTAAATTGCAAACCAAATTGAAGCTGTTTGAAAGTGAAACATGGTACTAAACACACGACAGCTGTCAAAACCAATGTTGCCAAAACCAAACCAGCTAAAAAATCACCCGTTACAAGGCGAAGGCAAGATGTGAGAATTAGAATAGCATCACAGCGGATAGGGAAATTGAAAATACGCTGGCTAATGAGGGCTTTAAAATACAATTTTATTCAATGGAAAAATGTTGAATGACATTTCATATATAGACACGACATCCTCCACGTTCCGATTATAATTTGAATGTCTTCGCGTCAAGGATATAATTGACATGAATGACGAGGTGACGCCCATTGGATTATCATTATCATTTGGGTTGGCAGGAGTTAGCGCTCGATTTGGCTTTTACAGTGGGGGTGCACGGGACCACATTAAGTGGGGTTTTGTTTATTTATTTTTTTTTTGTTTTGTTTCTTTCTATTTGTGAAAGGCCTTTTGCTTTGATTCAATTTTGAGTACCATTGTGTTGGTTCTGTTTAAAATTAAAACATAATATAAAATAAATGCGAAATGCCAACCTCTGAGCTTTCAATGCTTTATAATCTTCCCACTTAAACTAATAAGCTCCTATCTTTATTTTTTTTTTTGTCATTTAAGGCTAGGGGTCTTTCGTAAATTGAGAAAAAAGACTATAGGTTGCTGGTATTTTGGTTAAGTTTCTGTTGTTTCTGTTTCTGCTTTTCCTGTAGATATTAGGTTTGTTTGGTTTGGTATCCTTTTCCAAAGAAATATGTAAAACCTATCAATTTTTGTAAAGAGGGGAGAATTCTATCAGAGTTGGGGAAATTTGAAAAAAAGTTTACAAACGCATTGAACCATAAACTGCACCACTTCCTGTAAGAAACGTCATTTTTGTGTTTAAATAGCGTTGCCACCTTGCCATGATTTCAATAGATTTAATGCAATTTTTTCGCAAAAAAAATAAAAAATCTACTACATTTAAATCGAGTCTACTGCACTTTTATTTATCGGAAACGAAAATTATCATTCATCAAAATGTAGTCCACTAATTTTTCAATTCTGTTCTTATGGCTTCAGGCTGTTGGTTTTCTTTGATAACAACTCTGACAGCATAATTAATTATAATACGCTATTTTTACTTTCTTTTGTACTTCTATTTTCAAAATATAAGTAAAAATTAGAATATGTACCTAGATCTTCTCTAGGAAAATTTAATATACAGTATATTTGCTTTGCAAAACCTACTTCGGAAAATTTTCTGATTAGTGGCAACACGCTGTTACAGAAACTGACCACCAAGATTTTTGACAGAACTTGTAAACTTTGGGTACACAGAAATTTGTGTGAAAGAAATTCGCAAGTTTTCCAACGGAGGGGAATTATTTGTTCTCGCATTGCGCTCTCTCGATGCAAATTTTTCGAGTTACTAAACAGGAATTTGTGACGATTTTTGAAAATATGTGAACATTTGTAAAGCTACGAATAGATGATTTGCGATAGTCGAAAATCTTTGGGAGCACTGATGTCACGCGAAGACTCGCAAATACACCGTTAATGCTATACGTTTGACAGTGCTCGCAAAACTGTAAATACACGTCTTCAACTGATTTGCGAAGGTTGTCGCAAAGTTTTCAATTACATTTGCTATCAAGGTGCTCGCAAATAATATCGCAAATTTTGCAGCATATTTGCGAGGTGTTCACACGATTTGCGGCAACATTTGTATATATCATAGTCTTACTCATTTGCAGATTTGCGTGCCTGACATTTCTCTATTGACAAATTTGTTTATTTTTTGAGTTTTGTCGTAGCTATATAGTCTCAAAATATTATATAGGTAAACATATGTACATACAAACACACAATGGTATGTTTCTTATTTATATTTTGGTGCTGGGCTGTAGGTCAGTTTAATTTGTTTTAACTACGTTAAGCTTATTTTCATAAAAAAAGAAAAAATTTAAATCATAAAAATAGTAATAAAAATAATGAAGGTACCTACAACTAAAAACCACAGTCAATTACTTCAAGTGCAACAGCAAAATTCATCGCAAATGTCCGCATTTGCAGTTTTCCATTTTCATGTGTTCGCAAATAGTTGTGACGGCCGCAAATACTCGCAAATTGTCACAAATTATTTTTGTGAGTGTTCACATGATTTGCCAAAATGTTACAAATGCCTTTGTGATTTGGGCCTCTCAAATTATACAAAAATGTTTGCAAAGCTGTGCCAAAGTTGTGTTCAGACGATCGCAAATTGTTAGGTAAAAATGATGTCATATTCGAAAATATTTGCGACTTTTGCAAATCGTCTGCTCGTAGCTTAAAAAATTTTACCTTAACAAACACAGCTACTTAATATTTCAATTTGTTGCAATTTGGCAATAGTTTTAAAAAAGCAGTGTGCAACAAATTTATTTTAGTAAACATTTCAAAAATATGGAAGTTTCTTAAAATGTTAGTATGAATCTTAATACAGTAGACGTTCAATGTAGTGAAGTTATAAGAACCTAGCCTGTTTAAAAACCGTCTAAATGTATAGATTAAACTCACATAAGACAAAAATTGTACCGGAGGGGGGTCTATTTCCCCCCGTTCAGGCGGGAGGGGAAATTTTCTAGAAATTTGGCCAAAATCAGAAAAAAAATATTTAAAAACACGGGAACACTTACAATGCCATGCCCTAATTTTTTTTAAAGCCACGATTCCATTCTATAATATGCCTCCTTAATAAAGTTTTTATTTTAAATACTTTTTGAAAAAATAATTTTTATGTTAAAAAGTTATAATTATTTGTTTTTTTTTTATTTTAAAGTTTGAAAATTATTTTTTCGAAAACTATTTGAAATAAAAACATATATAAACATATTATAAAATGGAACTGTGGCTTTAAAAAAAGCTAAAGCATGGCATTGTAAGTGTTCCCGTTTTTTTTTTTTTAAAGAATTTTTTTCTGTTTCGATCCAAATTTTGAGAAAATTACCCCTCCTGCATAAACGGGGGAAAATATCCAAATCCCAAATCCCACCCAAAACTATTTTTTTCTCGTTTAAATCTAATCTATACCCTCAGATTGTTTATTTCGCGTTTTATAAGAATCACCCTAACCCCATAGTTAGCACCTTAAAGTGAAAAAAGGGAGACCAGCGGGATGAAATAAAAATCTGAGAAAATAAGGATTTTTTTTTTCTATTTAGAACCATTTGATGCCTATTCATCTCAGAGTTTCAAAAAAAAAACCCAAAATAAGGACCACCTTACTGTTCATTTTTTCAAGTGGAAGTTAAAAACCATTCGGATGATGAATTTGATCCAAAATGCACATTTTTTGCGATGTGAAAATTTTACATTTATTTAGGCGCTAAGCAATTCCTTAAATCAGGTTTAGAAAAAAAAAAAAAAACAATGTTAAATTCTAGGGAGAAATTTTTATACATAATACATTTTTATTTTTAATAAATTTGGTGTGTTTGCTATTGTGAATAGTTTACTATTTAAGAGATTCACTAAATCGAGAGTCTACTGTAGTTCAAAGATTTGTCAACATCCTCTTAGTATTTTTTTTTTTATTTTCAAACAGAGTCTTTCATAGATTCGGTTATTTAATTAATTGTCATCAATTAAGGACTTTCAATGATTTCGGTTGTTGACAGGAGATAAAGGTAGTCATATACATAAATATACCTATACCAACATTTACACACAAAACCACTTAATCAGAACTCAAATCTCAAAATGTTAAAGAATTTGATGAAAAACTTATTACATATTCAAGAGTCAACACCAACCCTTGAAAGCAATTAAGTTAGCACGCATTAAGACCAATTGCCACAAATTTCAAATGCAAAGGATATGATTATACAAGTATATATACAAGTATATCAGAATGTATACCATGATAGGTATAACGAAACGACCAAATACCTACAATAAGGACCAAAGAATAAGAAAATAAACACAACAACAACAACAAATATCCAAAATGAAAACAAGTTGTTGTTTAGATTGGGAAATATATAGGTAGGTACCTTTCCTGTCATCTAAGGCATCTCTCTACGTGACTGTAATACATCAGGTACCTTATTCTATATGAAGAGAACAACACTGTGCCAAGAGTGTCAAAGCAAGAAAATGGATGGAAATATCGGGTTGTTCAATAAGAGCGCTACAAAAGTTTTCTTAAATAAAACAAAAATGGTTTTGGATATAAATGAAATTCTTTATTCCTATGAAAGAACGTTTGATGCCATTATGTATGCAACTCGATTTTTTTGCATGGCCACCACGGGCACGCTTGCAGAAGTCCAGACTCTGAACCCAATTTTCGACGGTTTTCAAGCATAAATCGGCCGATACTGCTGCAATTTCACGTTCGATATTCGTACGAAGTTCATCAATCGTCACTGGCTTGTTGGCATAGACTATAGACTTGACGTAGCCCCACAGGAAATAGTCTAACGGTGTCAAATCGCACGACCGAGGCGGCCAAGCGACTGGACCATTTCGTGAGATAACACGTTCTCCAAACTTGGTTTCCAATAAATTGATTGTGACATTCGCTGTGTAGCTTGTGGCGCCGCCGTCCTGTTGAAACCACTTGTCCTCCAAGTCCATATCATCCAATTGGAGCCAATAATATTCAGTTATCATAGAACGGTAGCGATCCCCATTCACAGTAACGTGCCGGTCTTGATCATCACGGAAGAAGTACGGGCCAATGACGCCGCCGGCCCATAAACCAGACCAAACCGTAATTAATTTTTTCGGGATGCAATGATGACTCATGGAGTACGTGTGGATTGCTGCCTGACCAATACGGCATATTTTGTTTATTGACGAAGCAGATCAGCCAGAAATGAGCCTCATCGCTGGAGATGATTTTTCGATGAAAATCCGAATCATTTTCATGTTGTTGCTCAGCCCAATTCACGAACATACGACGCTTCTGGTGATCGAGCGGCTTCAGTTCTGGCGTCAATTTAATCTTGTAAGGATGTAGGACCAGATTTTTTCGCAAAATTCGCCACAACGACGTCACAGAGATGCCCAACGCTTGAGAACGTCGTGTGAGAGACACATTTGGGCTTTCTGCAACTGAAGCCTCAGCGGCAGCAATATTCTCGACACTACGGGCACTTCTTTGTCTCACTGCCACGGCAACATTTTGAACTGTGCCTGTGGGTTCAAATTTTTCCACTAGACGCTTAAGTGTTGATCTGCTAGGACGATTATGACGACCATAAATTAGACGTAGCGCTCTTAACTTTGAGGCCACTGACTCCGAATTTTGGTAGTAAATGTTAATAATTTCGACTCTTTGTTGGCTCGTATATCTTTCCATCATGAAATGGCAAACCTTACTGACGAGAAATGTCAAAAGAGCGGCAAGAAATATGGCATCGTTTGCTGTCCCTGTCGCTCTACTTTTGTAGCGTCCCGTTTGAAAAACCCTTTATATAACAACAAAAAATAATAATAATAATAAGGGCAGATTGGTTCTAGAGGTATCACGTAACGTATAGCAATAGTGGTAGACTATAGGATTCTCTTCATTAAGTTCTTTTGCCAACGTTTTTTTTTTTCCTCCTCAAACGTTTAATAATAATAAATAAATTAAATTGATACTCCAAGCAGCAATTCACTCAAATTTCTAATTTCAGATTTAAAACTGTTGTAACAATTTCAATCATATTTGTTTCGGCATCAAAGTCTTTTTTTTTCTTGTTTTTGTAGTATTTTTATCTAAGTATGTATAGGTTCGTTGTTGGTTTTGTTAATGTATACAGCGTACATTTAATAAGCCGACTATAATAGGGGAGGTAGATGATATAAAAGTTTTTCCAATGCTTATAAACAAAGAAAATATTTAAGTATTAAGAAGGTAGGTATACCAAATTTTTCCCTACAAATATTAACCACGAACAACAAATCAATAGAAAATAATTCAGTTTCAGGAATGAAATTAAAGCTTAGGGTAATTACTTTAGTAGCAAAAAATACACAATAAAATAAAGGCATGTTACGAGTTATAAAGGATATCTTTTGATTTTAAAGGAGTACGATGTAAGTAAGTAGTGAATTTTTTTCACTTCAAAGGATTTTTGAGTTTAAAAATTTCTGAATATGAAATTTAATTTAGATATTTACAAGTTATAACACATATTAATTTAATAAAGAAGAATTTTTATATTTCCATGAAGAAGTCCATATTATTATAGTCTCGTTGAATTATATGAGAAACATATTTTATTAAATAAATTACTTCTTGTTTATTCAAATAAATTATACACAAACACCAGAGTTGGGAAATAATGATTACTTTTTGTAATTTATTTCAACTTTCATTTCAATTACATGTAATTGGTAATTGAACTTTTTTCAATTACAATTACACATAATTGTAATTGAAAAAAAAACATGAATTTCAATTACTTGTAATTGTAATTAAAAAAATTTACCTACAAATTACATGTAATTCAACATAGTAATGGGTTTTCGCAAGTAATTGAAGGTAACTCAGTTTTAATTACATTTAAGGTAATTGATTACTTGGATTGTATTTCAGTACATGTTTTTATTAATTAAACATAATATTAATAATAATAAAAGTAAAAAAAAGGTATTCTTACTACCAAACTAATACAATATATTCATTTTGAAGACTTTAAAATGCAAAAAAAAATTGATTAAAACATTCTAATCTGAGGAGTTAGAGCAAACAAATATACAAAAGCCAGCCATACTAAAATGACTTCTTTTTTGAGTCGCTAGCTCTCGTCCTATGTGCAATTTAAAGAAAAATATAATATATAAAAATATAAAACAGTAACAGTAACAGAAAAAAGTAGTCATTACAGACGTTTTGACGATAACTTTTGTTTGCAATTACATAAATGTAATTGAATTACAAGTAATTAACACATTTCAATTACATGTAATTAGTAATTGAATTTCTTCAATTACATTTAAGAGTAATTGAAAAAAAGTGGTCGGAGATTTCAATTACAAGTGATTGAAGTTGAATTTTTTTTTAACATTACTTCCCAACTCTGACAAACACTGTTTAAGAGAACTTTATCAAGTATTTATAAAATAAAGCTAATTTTAGTTATTGGACAGCTATAGATTCTTCTTTAAAATGTATTAAAGTTTTTTTTTAGGCTTAAGTAGCCTGAGATTCTCCAACTGCGTCTGCTTAGTCTGACAGGTCTATTCTATTCTATATCCAAAGATTGTGTACTCTGTCAAGTCAAAATATATATTTTCTAAATCTTTACTGGCAGCAACAAGTCACCACATCTCTTCCTTTTTTCCAAATGTAACCATTTTTGTTTTATATTGTTTATTTATTGATTTCTGTTTCTCTTTTAATATACTTTTTCTCTTCTATTTTGTTCTACACAATTTTTCTGTTCTTTTCTTTTCTTTTCGTTTCTTTTCCTTTCTTTTCTTTTGTGCCTTTCTTTTTCTTTTGACTACACAATTTTATACGCTTCTCTTTTCCTTTTATTTATTTAAATTTATTTAATTTCACTCTACTCCACTTTATTTAATTTAATTTTACTTTACTTTACTTGACTTTATTTTGTTTGATATTTTATTTTATTTCGGTGAAGTCACTTTACTTCAATTGACTTCAAATCAATTTATTTTATTTTATTTTAATTTATTTTATTTTATTTTATTTTATTTTATTTTATTTTATTTTATTTTATTTTATTTTATTTTATTTTATTTTATTTTATTTTATTTTATTTTATTTTATTTTATTTTATTTTATTTTATTTTATTTTATTTTATTTTATTTTATTTTATTTTCTTTTCTTTTTATTTCACTTTGCCTTTTTTGTTTTTTTTTTTATTTTGGTTAGTTTTATTTATTTTTGCCTCGTCGCCAATGTTGTAGCCTGGAGTCCTCCGACTGAGTCCATCTAGTCTGAAGGCTGTCATATGACTGACTGACACTGACACGTCCGTTCAGTTTGACGGATATCCTTAAACTGAAAGATTGCATGTGTACTCTGTCAAGCGATAGGTCACCACAAAAGCTGATCTTTAATGACTATGAAGTGAAGTGGCCTTTCAAATTGAATACTCTTTATTTTATATGACCCAAATGAGTTTTTTTGTAAACTTGAAATGAATTTTAAAAAGAGGCTGGATGCGACTTGCACTGGTAACTTCCCATTGCATTGGTGCTCTCGAAAACAAGAGGCCCGATGTTATTTTATTATTAAAAATTCTACAATTCAAGATCTTCGAAACCGTTTGCAGGTGTTTAATATAGAATCAAGTGATAAAGACCATAGACAGACATCATGAGAATTATAAAGATATTTGAATTTTTAGTAAAATCAAAAAACTTTGAATCATTTAACAAAACCTACCAAATATCAATTATGAACTAGTGTATAGAATTTAGTTTAACTGAAGCCATTTTGTGTATTCTCAAGAATACACTGCATTCTGGATTTGCAAAATGTCCTTAAACGCAGACTGTAAGAGTCTTCTGTTCGAAAACGCCAATTTAAATTTTACCGCATTAACATTTTGTTCGATAACGCAGCTTGCTAAAGTCAAATGTTCGAAAACATCTTCTGCGGTGCAGTTGTGCAGTAAAAAAATGGAGTTGACGAATAAAATATCAAAAAGTCGGAGATCGTGTTCGTAAAAGTCAAATGCGTTTGAAAGGAAATTGGCTGATGTTGATCAAATCGATTTTGTACAGGTATTTGAAAATATTAAGATCATTTGACGATCAAATTGACTTTGATTTGACGTTTTTGAAAACAGCTACAAATGACCTGGCGAGCGTGGCTTAAGTGGGAGAGTCATCTGTTTGGGTATTGGCAGGCATTTCAATTAAAGACTAAGGCGAGCAGGTTTTTGTAGCAGGTATGGTGATTGTGGAGGAGGTTTAACTTCTGACCGGTATATCTTTGATATTCTGGTGGGTCACGTCGTTCCTTTTACTGAGTTTATTTGTTAAGAATTTGTTCTAATGCACGCAAACGCTCTATGCAACACTGTGTGGGGAACAGAATCCTTAGGGAGATCGGTATTGGCTCGCATTAAACCTCACCAGCTTAAGCGAAGGGTTAGTTCCAGAAAAATCCAGCTCTTAAAATAGTAAACTTAAATTATCACTGGTTGACAAAAGGGAAGGAATCCCCCAAAGGTCAATGAATTAATAAGTTGCCGTCATTTGTTTATTGTTTTCTTTTTACAATTTAAAGTCCATTTTTTTAAAACTGCCCCTTCCGTGTAAACAGGTGTTGAAAAGCCCCCCTCACACACAATTTTGTCTATTGACCTTTTATCACTCATTTTACTAAATACCCCGTATATGATAGTATTTCACTGTGGACTATGGAGGCCACATTATAAACATTTCGAGGAATCCCTATTTTATTCACTCCATTAAAATAAATATTTTTCTTCTACAAAAAAATTGTAGGTGATTTTAATTGTGTAAGTGCATATTATATTTATTTTGTTTCAAACAGCTTATAGAAAGTTCAATTGCAGGATATAATTTATGAATTATTCCCGGAAAACAAATGGCAGCCATATTCGCATCTATAAACAAAAACATATTGTCACCTCAAAGGCTTGAATATTTGTTTTATTTTAATTTTACTCGTTATAAGAGTCAATATTTCCATTGAAAAATATTATTACCTTTTTTCATAAAAAAAGTCCTTGAACACATAAAAGTGAGCATAAAAAAAAACTTTGAATTGCCAAACTCAATTCTGCTCAATATAAATTCTTAACTTTCTAATCATTTAATAATAGCATATGGAGTTGAGCTTATTTGAACTTTTAACTTGAATTTCTTTACTAGCTTCATTTTAATTTATTTATTTTTTAAATATGAACTTCTCTTGCTACACGTTGTATTTTTAGTGCAAGACTATAAGGCACATAGCATGTTTGAAACTAAGTGATATTGTAATTTGATGCATGGATAATTATTGACAATATATAAAGTAAACCAAAATAAATTGTCTTCATCTCATAAGGTATGTCACATTGCCTCAAATATGTGAAATTAAATCCTTTAAATTTTTTTAATCAGAGCTAAAAGAGTCGTTAGAGGCGAAGAAAGCAACAAAAACAAACTGGAAAGTATCCTAGTTTTCATTTGCATCCCTATACATATATCAGACCACGGACCACCTATCCAATCTTCATCCTAACCAACATAGTATGTACAACATCATGATATTGTATATAGGAAGAACGCTTGTTTTGAAATAAATTCCTCACCTTGAAAGTATAATCAACAGCATTGAATAATACAAGGCTCCTAGCTAAAATTTAAGTATCCTTCTCACACACATCCTTGCGCGCTATGAAGCAAAAAAACCTTGATTAAAGTAACTTCGCAATTCGTTGCTTGTGGCACGGTCTATACACTATGCACAGGTTTGAAAGAATTCACTATACAAAGCTGCTCTCTCACGCAAAATAACTTTTCGAATTGCATTGAAGTTCAATAAATCACGTTCTTTAAAAAAAAAAGAAGTTGTAAACCACATAACCTGCCTAATATAAGTTCGCAAATGAACTTGTTCCTTGGGCTTCGCTGAATACATCAGAGATATAGAGAACATCAGTGAAACGCGTGCTTTGCTACGCAACCACTGTATATTTGAGATTCAAAAGGCAAAAATAAAAGTCATAACAAAACTCACAGATCCACGCCACTGCGATATAAATGAGGATGGAGGATACTCGCTGCTTCATCATGATATAGTCAAAGCCGAATACTTCGAACCAAGTATAGAGAACCATGGTTTCCCCAAACGATAACACGCATAGATAGGTACTTAGGTGGAATTCAAATTTTTCATGACATCACGTTTTTTCATAAACATAAAAATTGACTCTCTAGCGTTTGAATAAAATATGGTAGTGGCATCTTCTGCAAGCTCAGGAAATAAAAAATAAACACACAAAAATTGAGGTGCCCGACTAGGTCGCATGTATCTACTTTTTTTTTGATTGATCTAGCTCAAAATGAAATATTTTAAACAAAATTAATAATAAGTGGACGTTATCTAATATTTCAAAAATTCTTTAGATAACCAACACAGAGCTTAGGATATTTTTAGGTTTTACAATTTTAAATAATTTAACCATAAACTTAAGTTTATTTTGTATGACTTGCCAATATAGAAAAAGAATCGACTGAAACACTCGCCGGAGCCTTTTGGACTTAAAGTTATAAGAAAACTTAAAATTTGAATTAGATTATTTTACTGTCTAAATGTTTGTTACCCTCTTTTTTAAGATGGCAAAAGCTATCCTCTTGCCCCGCGCACCTCAAAAGCTTACTTTTATAACAAGGAGATGTTTGTCAAACACATAAATCGTACAAAAAATTTCACCCATCGATCAATACAATTTTAATTAATTGTTTGACTAAACTTGCTCCAGCATGAAGTTCTAATGCCTATTTTTCTCTTAATAAGAAAAGATTAGTATTATATTTTGTGTGTAGAATTACATCAACTATATTTTTTTTCCAAAAATTACTGAAAGTTTTCGAGAGATAAGCAAAAACCTGAAACCCCTCCACTTAAAATTTTCAACATTGACCAAAATTTAAGGTTAATTTTAGATAATGCTCAAGATGTCAAAATGAAGTTCATCAAAATTTAGCTTTGTCGAAATTTTGTCATAATTTGCCATTTTTACTTGTGGCATACAAGCTTTGTAACACAAAGCAAATTTTGGATTCGTGCAAAAAAATATTTTCGATATAACAATAAAAACATGTCATTACGATGATAGAGAACAAAAGTGAGTGGCAAAATTCTGTCTTTCTATCTGTTCAGTGTTTGGCTACTTACAGTCTAAACGGCTGGATCGATTTTCTTATGTCGTTTTCGATTGGACGTTCAGAGTACTCTTTTTCTACTCCATTTTCACTACAAGTTTTTCCAATTTTAAGAAGAAGTAGGTTTGGGACACACGCATACATACAACAACTTTTCGTTGGATTACTTGTCAGAAGTGATAAATGCTTGAAGAAGTCATTTTTTTAAAACGGTGTTATTTGGTAGTGTAGGTATAAATTTAACAACGTGATGTGTTCATGGAACAGTCAGAAAATCTTATGAAAAACGACATTAAAACTTGGTACATAGTGCATTTTGGTAGATATATCCCCATTTTTTATATTTGATTTTCCTCAAAATGATGGTTATTTTGATTTTGATAATTTTTTTATACAGAAGCTTATAAGCAATGTAAATAGTTTTTCTTATTAAATTTTCAAAACAAAAATTTGGATTGTTAACGTTCAATTCGTGCATCGGTTAATTTTGGAATACGAGCAGACAAAATCCCTTTTGCTCATTGGAGTATTAGTGTAGGTTCTGCTTGTGTAGCTCCATGAGTGGCAGATGGATTGATTTAATTTTACATTCCATATTTGACCATCCATAGGTGCTCATTGAGTTCGCGCCGTGTTGCAGAATTAAAATCGTTGCGTGTTTAATAATAATAATTTTCCATTTCTAGCTATGTTATAGGATTTTATAAAATGTTCAAATTTTTTTTTTTGCAAAATCCAATACATATTATGTAAACTTAATAATTTCTTTTAAACTCTGTAAAGTATTTTATAAAAAAAAACTTACTTTTATGAAAAAATAACGATACTTTCCATACAACTAGTATACGTTTATTTTTTATTTTAAATTTTCTCACTATCGGCTTAGCAGATTTTGTATTATTTTTTTTCTATACTATTTTAAATAAGATTAAAAAATATTGCATATCAAAATTTTCGACAAAAATGTTTTTGAACTTTTAAATAATCGATACTTCAAAAACAGGTAGACAACACCAACGATTTGCATACCAAAAATTTTCCTTAAAAATGTTTTAAAAATTTGATATTATTTATAAATAGATTATTTTTTTAAGAAAACCGTTCCAACGATTTTTAATATTTTTCCAAACAGTCATATTCAATCAAGAATTAAGATGGCGTTCTGTTTTTTTGTTTATAACTCTCAAAGAAGTTATTTCAAGTTATTTATCTATCGTATTTTATGCTCACTTTTTTCTCTCATAAATTTCCATGGGGCATATTTATAGATGTTGTTCAAGCTTTTGCTCAATAAATCCAGATTTTACCTGATGAAGTTTCCATTTGATAAACTCTAGATTTGCTCAGCAACAGCTGCAGCGTTCCTAGCACTTTGAACACCTGAGGCAAGCTTAAAGAAGCTAAATTTTTCACTAAAAAAAAATTTAATACAGAATTAGAAAAATATCGAATATTGAATCTTGTACTCCCACCGTTTTTAAACTGATTCAAACCCCAGTACCAACATATTTCAGTATAGGTTACGTAAGAATACATTTTCTGATTACTAATTCATAAAATTTTTACCTTCGAACTTAGAAAAAAAGTCAGTTGCCGTGAAAGAAAGTCGAGAAAAGTATCGACTTTTATCGACTTGTTGATATTTTTTTCCCATACATACAATAAAGTTGATATAAATTGACTTTTTAACCTGTCGACATTTTACCAATTCAAAGTGAATTTGGTCGTCAAGTGACCGTCGTTTTTTGACGCAGATATTGTTTGATGACAAGTAGTATGCAACCGTCCTGTTTGCAGAAAATTTGTTTGATCAACACCAGTCAATTTACTTGCAAACGCATTTGACGTTTACCATCACGCTCTCTGGATTTCAATATTCTTTAACTCGATTTTTGTACTGCCTGCTCAGTTGCACTATAGATGATGTATTCAAATATGTACGTGACTATAGCAAGCTTGGTTATTCAACACGATGCTAACGCAGCAAAATTTGTATTTACATTTTCGAACAGAAGACTTTTGCAGTTTTCGTTTACGAATATTCTGCATACACATTTTTGAGGCATATGCGAACTGACGTATTAGAAACCGGCCATGACTTTCAAAATATCGACCTTTAAATATCGATTTTTGAAATCTCGATTTATAAAATGTCGATCACAGTAGTAACTTCGGTGTAAGTCTGTTAATTTTTAGTTCAGTCGTTCTTTAAACCTCTAGAAATTTTTGCTGCTGAGATTATAAAAATCGACCTTATCGTAATATCGTATACCTAAATCTATTTCAGTGGTTGTTCAATATAATAGCAATAATTAACTTCTCAATTTTTTCGAACGTGGTGAGCCATTCGCAGTACGGTATGGCGCCCTTTACAGCAAGGCGCCTGGGGTGATTGACACATTGCCCCACCCCTTAGCACGGCCCTGACAACATCTATGAATATGCTCACATGTCCTTACATATAATGTTCTTGCACACTCAGCGACTTGTACATGCATTTTATTTCGTCTAATTTTCTTGGGCTCATAATACAGGCATTTTATTTTAAGAGTTATAGCCTTATTTATAAACTTGATTTAGCGACGACGGGGTAAAGTTACTCGCGCTTTAAGACGCATCCTATCCTGAAAAACTTAATTATACAAAAATACACGAGGAATAGAAGCGGAAAAGGCTAAAACTGCTTCATAGGAGGTTTAAGGCCGTAATAGAGCCCTTTTAGTATATAAATGTAAATTGGAATGACATCGTGAGAAATTTATAAAAAGGAGTGTAAAGGTTCTCCCAAACCAACGCGAATGCTTAGCGACGACGAATTTGTATTGTTGTTTAGCGTTGTGTATTTGTCATATTTTGTACTATTGTCAATGATTCGGTGCGAACGGCTCAGCATTCGCGTTGTTTCGGAAGAGACTTAAATGAATTTCTTTTAACCTTTTTTACTCATAACGTTTTATTTAATTTTTCTAAACCATTTATTAATTATCAGTCGTATTTATAAACCTTGTCTAACTTTAGACAGCCATCCAACTCCAAAAAGATATTAATGAATTTTTGTTTACTGTTGTTCCTTTTGTCCTAAAGTTGTATAACTTGGACAACGACATTGATTTCCGATGATTTGTCTAACTTGACATTTTATTTTATTAAATAAAGCACATTTCCAACTATAAAGGACTTTTAAAAAAATGTGTAACTAGTCAACCGTCTAAAAAAATTAATAAATAAGGCTGTAGAACTTTACCAACATTTAACCAAAAATATTTAATTGTATTGAATAATTGTGGGAATTTGCTAAGGTTTGTTTATGTTTTTTGTAACCAGCAGTACCTCAGAAAAAAACATTTCTGCTTTTGATGGCAGCAGCTGTAAAGCAAGCCCAGAGGTTTGGCATGACAGTTCAACGTACTAACCATTATGACACGAGCAACTAGAATTTTACGTTACGTCCACCAAAAAATATCAACTTTCAATTATTTCAAACAAAATTTATGAGCCAACTCCACTCAATTAAAGCGCTCGTTGTGCAGTATAAACTCCTTAACTCATCTTATTTTATTGTAAAATATTTTCAATTTTGTTTATTTAATTTTATATTACTCGTAGTATGAGAAAGCTGCTCACACTGATATTTGTTAACTTTCGTAACTTTAATTGAATATTTAAAAAAAAAAATCAAGACAACAGTGATCCAAAGTGATTAACCGAAAAGATATTACATTACCGTGTTTCTCTCTGTAACTTTTTGAGTGAGAAAAAATCTGTTCGTGTCAAAACAATATCTAATTTAGAAATATTGCCTGCACATGTCCTTGAAATTTATTTAAGATTACAAAAGGTAATTTTTCGGTCAAATCTTTGACGTACCCTTAGTATCCTTGTCGAGACCAAACTCAAATTTAATTTACAGGATTCTCAGATGATGGAAGGGCCAAAGGGTGTATATGATACACTTTCTATACCTCGCGCACCCATCAGCCGTCCTTTTTATATATTTTTTTTTTCATTGCCGGCGGTATATATTAAGGAAATTTTTCTTCGTTAAGTTGTTGCTGCATAAATGTTTTATTGATAGTACATGTACCAGCAACGAAACGTGGGGAAAGTATCTTATTTTTCATCCATCCATCCATCCATCGTATCGTAATGTTAACCGTGATACAAGATATACAGTGTTAGCTATTTTGTATTTTTTGTGCGTTCATAAAAGAAAATTTATGTTTTAACAAAGATTGAGTTGAAAAGTTTTTCGAATTGAATTTTTGGTAAGACCATTAAGTGGTACAACTCAAACCAATTTTGAGTAACTTTAAAACAAGAAGAAGCTTTTGAAAAGAAACGTCATGTACTTCTAAATAATTTTTTTTTTTTTAAGGAGTAAAAAAAATATTATTTAAAAGTATTTAAACGGTAACACATCATCATTCAGATATGAGAAATGTTCAACTTGACGGTACTCAACGAATGATTTTTCATTTCAAATTATTGTACTGTGAATTTACAATGTTATTTTAACTGATATTTTTGTCTACCTCAGAGGTGTGATTAGTTCCTTACTTAACTTTAAAGACTATATCACACTTTAATCCAGAGGAAATTCCAGTACTAAAAAGTAATCCTAATTCGTTCTAACACCTAAGCCTAATGTATGTGTCTTGAGTTAACCCTTATTTTAATCAAATGCCCCGTAAACAGCCCATATCTACCCAAAATAACAATCCCTCTTTTATTATTTTTATTGTTGATAGAATTTATATGGCCTTAATGTCAATTACACAAAAGATTAACTTTATTATGGTCTTCACCTAATGATTTTCATTCCACACCTTTCTTTCCCAAAAGGATTGAATGGCGAGAGGTTCAAAGGCTTTTTATACTAACCCCATTTAATATAGGTAAGGTATATGTATATGTAAGCCAGTTGGGAGAACTTTCAACACTATAACATTCACATTTTCATACTAAGTTATCCTTTATAATCTCCTCAATGCCAAATATGTACTTTCAGACTTTGGTTGTGTGCAAGAGAGACGACCCATTGTAGTTGTATCCCAGGTGAAGCGATTTAGCTTTTGATCCAAAATCGATTCCTTCCATCGACACCCCAGTCCCATATATACCCATTTACAATATATGTAGGTACTTTCCTAACCTACTGTTCTTAAATCTTTTCTTTTGTCAATACACTCACTCCTTGAGCCATGGATATAATCCTTTGTCGTAACAGCAGCCACCTATTCTTCTTTAGCGGACCTATCGAAGGAGAAGGAGTGCAAGCAAAAAAGTATGTACATATATAAATCGGAGACGTATCCTAGCCATTGAGAGGAGAACTACTTCTTGGAATGATACTTCTTTGCTAAGTGCTAATTCTACCTTAGGGTTTTGGACATTAAGACCTGCTAAAAAAAAATTGAGGAGAATCTCGTACCTCAATTTTTTCGGTGAAGGGAAATTAACATTAAATAGGGTTGAGGGTTTTTATGAGGTATTATATATAGATATATAGATTTATTAGAAATTTGAATCATTTTCTTTCTGGTAGTGGTGGAGGACGGCTCTACCTGCAAAATGACCTTCCCAATATATATGTATTGAAAGGAGTGGTAGTTTTTGAGAAATAAAGAGCTATACAGATATTTATAAGAGGAGCAATAGACATCAGGATAATAGAATTTCCTTTTAGTAAAAAAAATTCAAAAAGGGGCTCTGGATCTTTGGCACCTCATATATGGGAAATTTAAAAAGAAGCTAATGACATCTAATCAAGTAGACCTTTGCTATAGATCTAGAAATCTCTTAGAGGGTATACATTTTTTTGTTAATTTCCCATAAATGAGGTGCCAAAAATTGTGGGTGACCTTGCGTGACCTTGAGAAGTGTTATGCCTTGATAAAAAGTTATCTACGACAAACCAGTTTCCAGGACAAGTTGAGCTTTTCAGACCAATTACGTGACATTTTCTTTCATTCAAATTTCCTTTATATGAGGTGCCAAAGGTCCAAAGCCGAAGTTCGTTGGCTTTCAAACAGCTATTAATATATTTTTTGCTCTAGAAGTTGGATTGCAACACAGGCATACTTTGTGCCCTAGTGGAAAAACTCTTAATGCTTCACAATATTCAAAAAAAAAATTGCATAATTCACAAGAAAATATTGCATCAAGCGTTCAATTGTTGTTCATCTTAAAATTTTGCAGAGAAATGTTTAAAGAACATTTAAGAACATTAAGATGAATAACAACCATCGCCGACTTTAAACTTGCTTTGATTAAAAAGGAATCTCATCACATGAAATTCGGCATGACGTTCGATCTCGGCCTGTCGATCAGAAGCAATTTGGCGCATTTATTCTTAAAATGCATCTTAGCAGCATGTTTTTCTATCTCTCGTGTCGATACTTTACGGGTAGGTTTTCTTTTCGAAGGATGTTGCTGATGAGTTTTTCGGAAGAAATCCAAGCAATAGCTGACGAAACCTTTCGTGTTTTAGAAGCCTTTGAAAAGATGTGGGAAACGGAGTCGTTGGTATATGTGCACATTATATATGGACTTATTTCTTCGGTTTCGGTGCAAGGCGATTCAATTTGAGAAAGTGATTCTTCAACTTAATTGACAGATGCAAAGTTGTGGGTTGATTTGTAAGAATGAAAAAGATAAATCTGACGGTGGATTTTCATCTGCTCCAGTCCGAAAATTTGGCAGGGTGTCTTTGGCTGCCAAAAAATTTGGAGCATCTGACCCACAACTATCAAACCATCAAAATAAATTTCAACTGCTTTGGTAAAACTACAGGGTGGAGCACGAATCGTGCTACAAAAATAAAACGTAATAACTTTTTTTCTGTGTGAGTAATCGGCTTATTTTTTTTTATTTTGTAGGTTACTATTTAGATTTATAAAAATGGATGCTTGGGATACGGAGAAAAGAATTTGGATAGTGCAACGGTACCATGCTTTGCAGTCCGTCATTTCCGTCCAATGGGAATTTAGGCGGGAGTTTGGCGGTAATCCCCCGAGTAGATGGACCATTATGAGGTTTGTAAACATGTTTGCCGAATCTGGAAGCATCGCACGAAGGCCGTACCATCGAGATGCCAATGTTCGGGTTCAGGATACAATCGCAGCAGTAGCATCTGCAATACAGGCCAATCCGAGCGTTTCGATCCGAAACTTATCGGGGCAAATTGGAGTTAGTAGACGGTCATTACAACGGATACTTCATGACGATTTAAACTTGTTTCCGTACAAAGTCCAAATTACTAGCATGTTAAACCCTCAGGATTTGCCTGTTCGCCTGGAATTTTGCCAAAAAATGATATCAATGGCCGAAGAAGACAACACATTGATCAATTGTTTGTTCATGTCTGATGAGGCCCATTTTGATCTTAACGGCAATGTAAACAAGCAAAATTGCCGTATATGGAATGAGTCTAATCCAGAAATGCTCCATGAGACGGAACTGCACCCAGAACGAGTCACTGTGTGGTGCGCAGTTTCATCAAGGTGTATTGTCGGGCCGTACTTCTTTGAAGAAAACGGTGTAACCGTTACTGTCAATGGGGACCGTTATTTAAAGATGTTGAAGGAGTTTTTTTACCCAGAACTGCGCCGAAGACGTATACCATTCAACAGCGTTTGGTTTCAGCAAGATGGGGCAACTGCACATATAGCCAGACTAGTTATGGCGGAGCTAAACAAAAAATTCGCAAACAAATTAATTTCTAGGAACTCCACTCTTCGCTGGCCCCCAAGGTCACCTGACCTGACCGCACCAGACTTCTTTTTATAGGGTTATATCAAGCAAGAGGTGTATAAAACGAAGCTCAGGAATTTAACTGAATTAAAGCAGTCCATAACGACAATAATTGAGGCGATCCCAACTTCAACTCTTCAGGCCGCAATGAATAATTTTTTGATCAGGTGCCGCATATGCGTGGGAGAGCGTGGAGGTCATTTGCGGTCTATAATCTTTAAAAACAACTAACTATTTGAAATAAAATTTAATTTTCTAACCAATAAAAAAAATAAATGAAATTAAAACTAATTTTTATTTATTTTTAAAGAACTCGAAACTAAACTTGTCTTATCTAAAAGTAGTTTCATTTCTAGTCTAACAAATTCTCAATAAAAAGGTTGTAAGTAATACAAATAGTTTTTCTCACAAAATTTTCCAATTTTTTTTTTTTTGATTTTTAAGAACTGTTCAAACATTTTTTTTTTAAACCAAATATTTTGAAAACAGTATTTTTGATTTTTATAAAACTCTTTCTTAATGCAAAAGTCTACCGATGAATATGGGTTGCTTTTAAAGTTATTCAACGTACAACATCAGCATTTTGGATTCTTATATAATTCAAATGAATTATGCAAGCAAAATCGGTCTGCTGACTTTTGCATGATTATTCGTACTGAAAAAATGATTGCTTTTCAAAATTTCAACTTTGAATTTATTAAAAATGGACATGAATTTTTTCCTCCGGTAGTACCTAATAAACGGAAAATCTATGTTTATAGGTATGCAAAAAAAATTCTGATGTTTGACCTTGAATAATTTTCAACGCAAGCTAGATTCATCTCTAGACTTTTGCATGAGTATTTTTAATAGAACAATAAAGATAGTTACGATCAAAAATTTTAACTTGAAACTATCCTTAAATGAAAATTCATTTTTCTTGGGGTGACGGTGCGGATCATTATGGGCTGGAAAATAATATTTTCAAAAATCGACCCTTTTTGAAGTCTCAATTTCTTTTTATTAGGGCCTCGTATTGAAAAAGTCTTTATAAAAGTTCTTAATAAGGAAATATTATCTTCCATAAAATGAGGATAAAGTAGTTTTTAAAAACTTCACCATTTAAGGAAAAAAAAACGCAAAATACCGTAATTTTTGGCTTTTATCCATTTTATATAAGAAATACATGTTTTCAATGAAAGCCCAATTAAAAAAATTTTTAACATTTAGCGTTTAAGAGTGATAAGTGAAAAATGTTTATCCTCGATACTTTACCCTTAAGAAGTATAGCAATATCTTGTTTCTGGTCATTCGTATGGAAAAAAGTGTTTTAATACTTTTGTTGGATTACAATACAATCTGTAAGCTGACCAAAAATTATTTGATGACAGCTCCATTATTTAAGAATTAAACGCAAAAATCTGTAACTTTTAGATTTGACAAAATTTGTCGATTAATTTATAACAATTAACTCTTAGGAAAATGATTAAATTCTTTTATAGAAAGCAACAAAATGCACAAACAAATGTTTTCGATAACACTCATCATTTCTGAGTTATTCGCAAAAAAGGGATATTTTCGTAAATTCATGTTTTTTGAAACACCAATATCTTATGTAGAGAATCACATTATCTAAAAATTTTGCATACATTACCCTTCAATACCATGTACCGTTTCAATGTTACACGTGAAAAACAAGTATTTTCGAGAAAAATGAAGAAAGTTGCATTAAATTTTGGAAATTTTAGTTTTTAAAAATAGTCTTTCTTACAAAAAATTTCAAAAAAAATAAATATTTTTTGGATTTAAAAAAAATAAAATATTATGAAAACTACATGGTTGAATTTTAAAATATTTTTAGAAGATATTTTGCTTCTATGAAAAATAATGGAATATATTTTTTTCTTAAAAATGGCTCCTGCGATTTGTATAGACCTTTTATGTTTGCTTCTACCAAAAATTAAAAAAATCAACTATTAATAGTACCTCTAATAGAACTTTTTTAAATTTAAATTTTTTTCACTATCGGCTGAAAAGATTTTGATAAATTTTTTAATTCAAATTTCCTGTAACAATAAAAAATATTGCATATCAAAATTTTCAAAAAGAAATTTTAATTTATTTTTGAACATTTGAAATCGTAAATGTGGGTTGTTTTTTGAAATTTAATTTTTATTGTGCCTATCAAAAGTTTAAAGTTTTCCTTAGAAATGTTTTAAGAATTTGATTAATGAAAAATTATTTTTAAGGAAAACCCCTCAAACGATTTATGTAAAATTTGTTTCCATACAATTATTTTTCATCAAGAATAACAAAAGATGGTTTTATTTTTTTTTTTCATTTCAAACTCTCAAAGAAGTTGTTAAGCTAATTTAAATATTGTATTTCATCCTTTTAAACATTTTTCCCTCATATGATTTCTAAATCTTTACACACAATGTTCTTAGGCCCTCAGTGCATTTATTTTTTTTTTTTATTTTATTCATTAAAAATTCATAAGAAATTGTGTACTTATACGTCCTTTTATGAAAGCAAATTGGCCTTTCAAATGGCATTATTCTTATTTTGAAGTGACCCAAAAGTTTTATTAGTGACTTTAAAACAAATTTTAAAAAATTCATAGAAATCTTAAAAAAGTTGACCTTTTATCACTATCTATAGATCTTTTGGGTTATATTCATTTTTTGTAAATTTTCCATAAATAATGTGCCAAGTTATCTAGGGCTGACAAATTTTTGGGACTAGTTGACTTTTCTAACTAATAACTGACCATTAAACTGACAATTTTTTTTTTCAATTTTCCCATATATGAAGTGCCATAGGTGCAGAGCCTCTAAAGTCATGCTTTCCAGTACAAATTTGTATGGAATTCGTTCGCTCAAATTACTTCGGCACTCAGAGAAAAAAGTCAGATAAATAATTGACCGGGGCCCTGTTAAATTTACAAGGTGCATAATCCCATATAAAGTTACAGACATTTCGCAAATTTACCTGATTTTAATAACCCTATAATAAGAGTCAAATTAGCCTGGTGGCCTATACTACCATGTTCAAGTTGATTTAAGAAAATGAACTGTTATTTTAACACCGAATTCTGGTAAACAAGAAATTTCTACAAGAATAAAGCGCTAATTTTTACTGAGATCGGATTTTTTTTAAACTGCTTGTTATGAATTTCTATTTAACCATAAATCAGGTTAAAGTAACATTTTATATGGTTATTTTTACAATGTTTAGCTGATGAATTTAACCTGACCTCATCTTAAAGAAACACTCTGCCAGTTAATTTCAACGTGACACCAGTGTTAAAACACACACAAGCCATTCAAACAAGGTCAGCTTCAACTGATATTTGGCACAAATTTCTTATGCAGCGAAGTGGCCCAGGGGATGTAAGAGGTACCCAGTTCAAAACAAAGTAAGTATCACAAAGTATTTTTAAAATGAAATAAATATACATAGTAATAAATTTCTATACTTTCAGAATAATGCAAAATAAATTGGACGGTAAGCAGCGTTAGAGATGGGACCGCAAGCATGAATCCCAGACATAATAATCACCGGATACAGGGTTGATTCAACATTGAATCATGTTAAATTAACTAGATCTTCATGTTAAATTAAATTATATGTTTTTGAACTAGACTTTCATAAAAAGTTAACTAGATTGGCAGGTAAAATTAGCAGGATTCTCAGGTAAAGTTTACAGTTTTACTTTTTTAAAGGCAGTGTTAAATTAGCCTGAAATCAACGTTGTTTTAATTTGACACTCAAATCAAGTATCAGGTTAAGCCGTTAACCTGATGCACCGAGTTGAAAAATAACAACCTGAAAATCAGGTATAATAAACCAAAAATTGGTTGGTTATACCTGCTTTTTTCTCTGAGTGTGGTATTCTATTTTTTTTTTTTTTTTTTTGTTATTCTTAATTTACATTCAATTTTACTATTCATAATGCATGCATACCTGCATACATGTGTGCATTCCCTTAAGATAACTGCTTAATTTGACCCTTTATAGTTTAAAGAAATAATTTTAAAACAAAAACCAACAGGAAAATATTGAAAACAATTGTATCCTATTTTAGTGTTTGACTTACAGTAGGTATACGCCACAGTGTTCCATTTTAATAAAAGCCTATAATAGCTTTTTTGTATGGCAGTTCAAAAGTCAGTTGCAGTTAATAAATATGTACAGTAATAAACAAATAATTGTAATGGCATCTCATCCAAGTCTTGGAAACCTAATGCCATATAGAACCTTAACTGGATAATTGCCTTGAAAAAAGACGGAGGTTCAGCAGCAGGTGAACGAGTTGGTCAAATTTTAACTTTTGCGTTCAGTTCCGTATTAAATGGCATACTTCAAATTTTCTTAAATACAAAAAAAAATTTTGTTTATTCACACGTAAAAAAAAAAAATATTGTTTCAATAAATTTTCATATTGAAAAAGTCTCCGCTTAAGGCAAAGGAAGTTGCTTACACCATACACAACAATCTACAGATTGAATTCACAATACTGATTGTTTCATTGGTTATACTGATCATGAACATGAGTCAACACCACATCCGGTCTCTCTTTTGTATAAGGCAGTTTCAATAAATTTACAAATTAAAAATAAAATCGAGAAAATAAATCGTTTAGAGAGGATGCATGCTTTCGTGTTGCCAAGCATTGCCTTATTGTCAATTTATAAGAGAAAAAAAATCCGTACAGGATGTTATCGTATTAACAACAAAACTTTAAAGGATTTCAATCCAAAAATAGACAGTTTTATATATTTAATTAACAAGCACTGACTTTTTTTAATTGTTATATTTTAAAAACACTATGCGAGCGTATAGGAAGATCTTGAAAGCTGAGTATGAGATATGTATTATTTGCTTGTTAATGTCTGAATATCGAAATTAGTAGGATAAATTGAAGCAGGTTAGTAATTCTGCATTCGTGTAGTACAGTTTGAAAAGAATCTCTGTCTCAAATGCATACCAAAAATAAGCTTCAAAGACTCATTTTATAAGAACAAAAACAAAAGTTTTCCCACATTGTTGGCTACACATCTCTGACTAGCGTAAACTCATCATACGTTGAAAGACCTACAGGGAAAAGGGACTTGTAATCAAGGTTGATTTTTTGAAAGAATAAAAACTACAGATACAAAAGCAGCTCGTGGAATGATCGTTAGTTTCTTGAACTGTCGTACCAAAGGTCTGGGTTCAATTCCCAACCACAGCCCGTTTTTCCCGAGTTACTCTAAGTGCTTACTTCTCATGAATAAGTCATTCTCATCTAGCCATTTGGACTAGGCAAAAAATTGTAGGTCCCCTCCATTCCTACCATACAACACGCATACAGGAATAGTTGAGAGTTGTTAGTCACTAGGCCCTGGTTCTGCACAAGCTGTTGCACCACCAAATTAATATATTTTTTTTTTATTTTTAGATACATAATTAAAAAAAAAACATCCAGAAGTCTTACGAATCTCAGCATTAACACCCTGTACAACATGTAGCAGATACATACATACATACATATAGATGCGGAGTGAATTACAATACGCGCTTTTGTTTTAATTGCATCTGTAAATGGGCTACACATTTCAACCAGTCCAAAGCGATTAATTAAGCTGCTGATTTGCTTGACATCGGCAACTATATGCTTACACGTACCTAAAGCTTTGCATTGCTGGCATCAGGAAAAAAAACGAAGGACCCGATGTGGAGGGTTGGCTTCAGTGAATTGGGTTAAAAACGCCACCGGTTAACGATAAGCTTGCGACAGTATATTTTTCCCATTCTTGTGTTGTCGTCAGTTTTTATTGTTTACAAACTCCCCTCTTGAATTGCCTTGGCAATAACAGAGTCTCCCAGCTCAGCACAGCACATACTATAGGTACCTACAATCACAACAATAAATTTTGAATTTTCACATTAAAGGCAGAAAAAAAAAAAACGATAAAAAGCCTAGCAAAGGCAGCAACAAGACATTCACAACAATTTTAACAACAAGAGCAAAAACGAAATAAACCTAAAGGACCTCTGAACTTCGCCCACCGAAGAAGAGGTGACAACATTAAACAGACGTACTTTGTGTTCTTTTTGTTGAGTATATACAGGGTATATAGCTGGTAGCGCGGGCAAGGTCCTTGTTCTTTCCTTTTAACATTTTGTTGGCCCACAGTCGAGAACCCAAACGTGAGAAAATTAACAAAAAAGCCTTTTGCCTGGTTACTTTGTACTTTGGTGTGAAATCGTGAACAATTAAAAAGTAAAAGTTGCCGGCAAAACGTTAAACTCGTTTTCGGGTTTCTCATTTGTATCCTGTTTTTGAGCATAATTTTTACGGTATAATATTTCGTCGTTTTGCAGCATCATGCCTTACAAAGGCAGCACGGGCTTCCATTCCACGTAAGGACGTGAGTTTAAATTAACTTTAATCTTTTTTTTTTATAAATGGTTTTTTTCTTTTTTTTTGGTTTGCTCAACCTTTTTTATTTGAATATTTTTTTGTGTATTCTTAAGGCAGCAGTTAAAAAAAGGGAAGAAGAAAATCAGGCCTAAATAAACCAGATTGATTTTCAGCCTAAGGGCATGTTTGGAATAACAAAAAAAAAAAAAGCTTGAGAGGGGAAAAAGGATTTGGTTAGGTAATTATTCATTTAGTGTGGTTTTTATGTTATTTAGCGGTGTTAAGATGATTTTTTATTGACATTTACGAGAGGAGGGTGACGGTTAAAAGGTTTTTTCTCTTTTATAAAATGGTGATGAGCTGGAGACAGATTGCTGATGAGGGTTCTTGTCAAAAGGTATAATGGGAGTAAATGTTTTTGTTTTTAATTTAATTGTTGTTCAGTTTTTGACACTAAGATTTTTATTTTGTTTTCCAAGACAGGAAAAAGGCAATAAAGTGAAGAAACTGATAGGAATAGTCAAAAACTGGAAATGCTTACCAACGTATTTTTAGTATCCTGTCGTATTCTCGCACCACTTTTTGTACGTAGTCTTCAGGAAGAACTACAAGCCATCGTAAAGTATTGCTTTCCCTATCATTAATATAAGGGTGCTTAAATGGACAAGCATGCTTGACAACGGTCAGCCATCAGACGAATAGGGGGAATAACATGTAGCATACGAAAACATGCACGTGCCGTAACTATTCGGGACTGGTGGAAGTGTGATCATAGCCTCTTCGCGGCGGCCGCTAGAAACAAGCCTTTTAAAAAGACTTGGCTAATATGATCAGGCTGGTTCCTCAGGTTGGCGACAGGTAAATTCCCTGTCCCGTAAAACTAAGAATTATGAGACTGACAACAAGCCTCGGAAACGGACAGATCTCACGACGACAACCTTTGCTACGAAAACGGACACACGATTTACGAATTTTTTTATGGAACGTTCGCTCGCTCTATAGAGCTCGAGCTGTTCAGCAGCTAGCCGATGCCCTGTCAGAATATAAAGCTGACATAACAGCATTACAAGAAATCAGATGGACAGGGAATGGTGTTCTACAGAAGAAGGAATATGACGTATATTACAGCTGTCATACAAAACACCATGTGCTCGGGGTAGGCTTCCTAGTCAGCGAAAAAATGAAGTCTACCATCCTCGGCTTTAACTCTATAAGCGAAAGGCTATGCACTCCCCGCGTGCGAGGTAAATTTACAAACATCAGCCTCATTAACGTTCACGGACCTACGGAGGAGTCCTCAGACGAAGAAAAAGAGACTTACTACGAACAAGTCGAGAGGGCCCTCAATGCCTGCCCAAGGTATGACGTCAAAATCATCCTTGGGGATTTGAACGCAAAAATAGGTCGGGAGCCGGTACGCAGGCACCCATAGTTTGCATGAGAGCACTAATGACAATGGACTTCGAGTCTTAAAATTGGCAGCATCGAAAAACATGGTCGTTGCGAGTACCAGGTTCCCGCGTAAAGATATCTACAAAGCCACCTGGGTATCACCTGATGGAGTCACTCGTAACCAAATAGACCACGTGTTGATAGACCGTCGCCACTACTCGAACCTGATGACGGTACGTACGTACCGAGGTGCCAATATCGACTCGGATCACTATCTTGTTGGTATGGTTTTCCGAGGGCGGATTGCCTTGCCGAGACGCATTGCATCCGCCGATCAGGTTCGAATCAACACGGCTGCCCTACGCAATGAAAACACCAGTAACATCTTTGGTAATGCGTTAGGACTCGCCCTAGAATCACTCGATTTAGGGAGAGTAAGTCCTGGAGCCAGTATGCTGGGCGTAGATGAGAAGTGGACACGCCTTAAGAATACTGTCATTAGTACTGCCAACTCCATCTTAGGCAGCAGTCGTAGAAATCGGAACGACTGGTTTGATGATGAGTGCAAACTAGCGACTGAACGTAAGAATGTTGCGTACCGAGCTATGCAACAATCTCATAGAACGCGGGCACGCGAAGAGGAATATAAAGAGCTCAGAAGAACAGAAAAACGGCTTCACAGACAGAAAAAATCAGCCTGGGAGAAGAACCTAATTTGTGAAATAGAGAACAGCCGAGAGCGAGGTCCGCACCAGGCGCGGAAGTTCTACCAATCCGTCCGAAACATGACGCAGTACACACCACGCTGCACATACTGCAAGGACGGAGAGGGAAATCTGTTCACCGATCTACAAAGCATACTGGAGCGATGGGAAGTGTACTTTAATGAATTGCTAAATGGTCAGCTCACAGCAGAGGTGGAGGCTCCACTACTTCAAGATGAACACCCTATGCTACCGCCACCAAGCAAAGAAGAGGTTGAGAAGGCTATAAAACGGCTCAAACGAAACAAAGCCCCGGGAGCCGATGGCATACCAGCCAAATTATTCCACCACGGCGGGCCAGCCTTACGTCAAGCAATTCATGATATCATAGTGCACGTATGGGAGCATGAAGAAATGCCAGAAGACTGGCGAAAAGGTATCATATGCCCCATACATAAGAAGGGAGATGTCACAACGTGCAGCAATTATAGAGGTATCACGTTGTTGAGTACCGCCTATAAGATACTCTCCTCTATCCTACAAGACCGGATAACCCCATACGCTAAAACAATCATCGGCCAATATCAGTGTGGTTTCATTCCAGGCAAATCAACAACTGATCAGATCTTTACAGGCGATGGAAAAATGTCTTGAATTCAACATTCCAACATACCATCTGTTTATAGACTATGAGGCCGCCTATGATAGCATATCCAGGGTAGAACTTTACAAAGCCATGAGAGAATTCGGCTTCCCAAATAAATTGACACGACTGTGTAGGTTGACCATGACCAACGTAACAAGCCAAAACAGTTGGTCAAACAATCAAGGTAGCGGGGCACGAATTTGAAGTGGTGCAATCCTTTAAATACCTTGGGTCAACGGTAGCAGCCAATAACAATATAGAAGAAGAAATACGCGGGCGGTTTCTCAAATCCAACAGAGCCTACTACAGTCTGGCAAAGCTATTAAAATCTAGAAATCTAACCATAACTTCAAAACTGCTGCTGTACAGGACCATGGTCCTGCCAGTACTCATGTTTGGATCCGAGACTTGGGTGCTTAGCAAAAGGCACTGTGACCTCTTAGCCGTCTTACGGAGAATTGTTGGCCCCATATGTGAGGAAGGACGATTCCGGAGACGGTACAACCATGAGTTGTACGCAATCTACCTTGAAGCAGACATAGCGACAAAAATTAAGCTCGGTAGACTCCGGTGGGCAGGGCACCTAGCTCGAATGAGCGAAGAGGAACCTGCTCGGAAAGTCTTTTGTGGCACATTCTATGGTAGACGGCAGCGTGGTAGACCATGCTTGCGCTGGAGAGATGGCGTAGACCAGGACGCCCGAAGCCTTGGGGTGCGCAACTGGATGGCGTCGGCTCGAGACCGGGATAGGTGGAGAGACTTGTTGAAAGAGTTATTTAATTATTGTTTCGGAATTACGTAATCTCTCAAACATATAAAAATTAAAAGAAATGAAATTTTTTGAAATTTTGTAATCTCAAATTAATGGTGTTTTCATTTCTTTTAATTTTTATTTGTTGAAAGAGGCCAGGACCGGACCCCGGTTGTCGAGCCGATGATGATGATGATGCTTGACAACATTGTTTGACCAGCATCAAATTTGATTATTTTTTCGCAAGAAACAACAGCTTGAAACACCATGTTGTAAGATTTTTAAAATATTTTGAAAACTTGTTCCGTTTATCACTTTCCACCAAGCAATGTTTTCAAGCATGCTGATATGAGCCAGCATCCCTTACTGTTAAAAAAAACTGATAGTAGTTATATTACTTAATCATCTATCTCTTTCTTGCTATCGTTATTTAACTAAAATGTCAGTTTCTCTTCTATGACGTATTATCAGTTGGCACATTTCTTAACAATGAAATTTTTTCCGAAGAGACCGAGGCAAAGACCATATTTTTTAGTCTGAAATTTGGGTCTGGACCTTTGGGACCTCATATATAGGAAATTTTATATTGGTTAGTAATTGGTCAGAAAAGGTCAAAACTAGTCCCAGAAATTGGTCAGCCCTAAATAACTTGTAATTAAGGCTTTAAGTTTTTCAAGGTCACTTGAGGTCACGCGTGATTTCTGGCACCTCATTTAAGGAAAATTTCCAAAAAAAAATAGTATACCATCCGAAAGACCTCTAGATCGTGATAAAAGGTCAACTATTTACAGTAATTGGTCAACAATACATATTTTTTAAAGAATTTTTAATGAATTAAAAATAAAAGTTCAAGGTCATTGCGATTTTCGGCACCTCATTTATGGTATATTTGCAAAAAAAAAATGATACCACCTGAAAGGCCGTAAAGTCTATATATAAGGTCAGCTAGTTTCAGTAATTGGTCGGCTGTAGATTCTTTTTTTTTTTAATTTTTTGAAGTTTGTTTTTTTTTAAGGTCACGAACGTTTTTTAGCATAATGATAAAAATTCATAACAAAACATCTTTTTCTGACCAATTACTAAAACTAGTGGACCTTTTATAATAATCTAGCAACCTATCAGAGATCATAATTG
The DNA here is from genome assembly GCA_946251815.1 of Dasysyrphus albostriatus. Taxonomy (NCBI): domain Eukaryota; kingdom Metazoa; phylum Arthropoda; class Insecta; order Diptera; family Syrphidae; genus Dasysyrphus; species Dasysyrphus albostriatus. The sequence goes on along the minus strand of OX276337.1, from coordinate 40,218,938 downwards.
TTTTTTGAAATTACCCAAATGAGGTTCCAAAAATCATTCGTGGCCTTGAGAAAACAAACTTTTAAAAATTGTAAAAAAAAAATCTATAGCTAACCAACTACTTTTTTTTTTTTTTTTTTTTTTTTTTATTATCCGATGGAAATCTTCAGAAGACACTCGGTAAGAATCGGTACCAAGTAGTGTGGGACTCTTACCGCACTAAAACCACCGGTGAATCAGGACCAATCTATGAAAGATCGACAAATGATTTTTCTTTCTTAATTTATAAATCGCATTGTGGGAAGTTTAAGTTATAACACTTTCCATAGCTTTTAGACCATCAGCTCATGAGGCTTGGTTCTTCTTAGTCTCCGAACATTGCCTCGTACATTTAAGACGGTCTCCATTTCGGAGTCGGTATGACTTTGCAGTCGCTGATTGTGTGATACAGCGTGTTTTTTACCACTTCTGTAACCATTTCAATTTGAAGGTCACGATGTAGATCGCTATTTCTTATATACCAAGGGGCATTTATTATTCCGCGAAGGACCTTGCTTTGGAATTTTTGGATGGGCTCAGCATTTGTTTTCTTTGTACAGCCCCATAGTTGGATGCCATATGTCCAAACGGGTTTCAGTACTTGCTTATATAACATTAGTTTGTTCTGGATAGATAGGTCAGAGTTCTTTCCTAGTAACCAGTACATTTTTCTGTACTTCAAGTTTAGTTCGTCTTTTTTCTTTTTGATGTGCTCTTTCCATTTAAGCTTTGCATCCAAAGTCATTCCAAGGTATTTGGCAGTATTGGAGTAAGGTACTGTTGTACTATTTATAAGAATTGGAACATTGTTTATTTTTTTGTTTGTAAAGTTTATATGCGTCGATTTTGTTTCATTTCGTTTGATTCGCCATTTTTGCGTCCAATCACTAACTTTATCGACTGCATTTTGCAGTTTTTGTGTAGCCTTCGTAACGGATTTATCTGGCACCAATATTGCAGTGTCATCAGCAAAGGTGGCCATGATAGCGTTGATGTCCACTGGAATATCCCTTGTATATAACAGATACAGGGTTGGTCCTAGGACACTTCCTTGTGGTACACCGGCTTCAATTTTCTTTAGTTCCGAGTAATTTTGGTCGTACCGTACTCTAAAGAGTCGGTTCGTAACGTAGGATTTCAGTATTTCGTAGTACTGCCTGGGAAGATCCCTCTGCAGTTTGTACTCAAGTCCCAAGTGCCAAACCTTGTCAAAGGCTTGAGCAACATCTAAGAATATAGCCGAGCATACTTGTTTTTCTTTAAGTGCCTTTTCCACAACATCCGTAATCCGATGCACTTGGTCTATCGTGGAATGTTTATTTCTAAATCCAAACTGATGGCTCGGAATTAGTCTTCTTTCTTCTATTATTTTGCTTAGTCTTTTCAGAAGCAGTTTTTCGAAAACTTTTGCCATGATTGGTATAAGCGAAATCTGCAATTTTCCAATGATGTGGCACATATCTTTGTTTAAGGCATGCATTTATAATAAATTGGAGTTTTTTGAAGGCTGTAGAAGGCATTTCTTTCAAAACCTGAGCAGTTATTAGATCGTACCCTGGTGATTTTTTGTTGGACATCTTATGTTGACACATACTTCTTACTTCTTTGAGCGTGACAAAAGGAATTTCACATTCGTCGTTTCTATCAACAAACTGTAAGAGATCTGTAGCTGTGCTTGCTGGAAATGGCTTAAAAACATTCGCGAGATGTTCAGCGAAGAGATCAGCCTTTTGTTTTGGGTTTCCGATCCATTTACCATCTTGAGATTTTACTGGCGGGTTTTGTGCCTGTGGTCTTTTTTGGCGCTTAGCTGCTTTCCATAAGGAGTATTCCGTAGAAGCATCCGCCGTCAGACTATTCAGGAATCTACTAAGTGAATCACTTTTACACTTTTACATGAAACTAGAACTTAAGGCCTTTCTGGTGGTATTAATTTGCTTTGCAAATTTTCCTTAAACGAGGTGTCAAAAATCGCTGTCACCTTGAACAGAAACATAAAAATGATGACCTTTTATGACCATGAAGTAGCCTTTCAAATGCCATACTTAATTTTTTGGAATGATCCAAATGAGGTGCCAAGATTTTTTTCAGTGACTTTGAAACGAATTTTGAAAATTTATAGAAAAAAAAATTATGGCTGACCAAACTGCTGTAAATAGTTGAACTTTTATCACTATCTAAAGATATTTCGGATAGTATAGTTTTTTTTGTAAAATTTCCCTTGTATGAGGTGCCAGAAATCGCACATGACCTTGACTGGCCTTGAGAAACTTTAAGCCTTTATTACAAGTTATCTAGGGCTGATCAATTTCTAGGACGAATTGATCATTTCTAACCAATTACCGACCTATTAAATGGAATTCTCAAAAATCAAATTTCCCATATATGAGGGTCCAAGGCACCACAGCCCTAAAATTTACCGAAGAAACTCTTAATGTAATGGTAATGTGTTATGGTTAGTATGTTTGTCTGTTTAACCGAAGAGGCCCACTTTTCTTCAACATCAAAATCATGAGAACCTTCATTTTGCTGATAACGCATTAACATGTGTATTGTTCATCATTTTCTTCATGGAAAGCTGTCTGACAAATCTAGACTGACAACCACAAAATCTTCAAATATTACTCCAAACGGGCTATCTGAATCAGCTTATCCAAATCGGAGCTTGTCTGTTTCAGAAACTAAAGGCAGAAGCAGTTACTCAACTGGAAGCTGCAGAAGCATCCTCAATCAGCCGATGAAAAAGAGAATTGGACTTAGCCAGCTAACAAAAGTTCTAATCTAGAAGCAACTCCTATTACATTTCCAGTTTAGTTCACAATCTACAAAACAACTTTGAAGGAACTGCACAAATATGCACTTTACTTCAATCATCAGCATCGTAAGCACTTCTAGAAAGAGCAACTCTAAGGCCAAGGAAACCCTTCTAGACGAGTGCTTCCTCTTTCTCCCTTCTCCACGTTAAAGAAACTGACAAATCTCTTAGGAGAATTTCTCGCTTCGAAAAATTTCCTCTCATATGTCTTAATAGCCTTGTTTTTTAGTGCATTTTTATCTTAGCTTAAAAAAAGTATATAGTATGTTAAATGCAACAGCAATACAGAATTAAACCAAATTGTTGTTGTATTTACATGCTAATTATCTTAAGTACTTATAGATAAAAATGCACTTAAAAATAAGGATATAATTCATTTGTATCTGACAGGAAATTTAAAGTATTTTGAGCAAGAAACTCTCTGCTGTTTATTCACCTTATATTGACGCTAAAAATCAATGGTGCCAGTTTCAATACTAAGTCAAAGAAGGCTGTTGGAACTACCATCCTGATCAGCGTTCACACCTTACTCCAATCGAAGCATATTTACTCCAATTTCAAGGAAGAAAAAGAAATCTATTCCGCAATTTCTCGTTTTTGAGATCTACTGCTTTTTTTCCCGCACTAAAAAAATTTTAGCCAAACTACTTGAAATTGAATGACAACACTGTTTTATTCAAAATTTCAACCAATTCTGACTTTGAAATCCGAATGTTTAAGAGTCTACATGGAACGGAATTTTTCATTTTTGTCTTACTGTGTACCTTTTCGTTATTTTCATGATTTATAAAACTTTTTTCGGCTAGCCAGTTTTCTTTAACTTGAATTATTCCTTCATTTTTAAATCAGCTCCGGAAATAATTGATTTACTCCGAAATATCACTTCTGTTGTTCGAACCCTGATCCTGAAGTTATAACCCGTGGTTTGATCCTAAAGTTATAACCCGTGGTTTGATGATGAATGTATTAACTGAAAAAAAGTGGAAAAGATTCCCGCAAAACTAACACCGCCATTTTCAGTGTGCTTAATTTTTAATACCATATTCAAAAAAAATCGTTCCATGGTTTTAGAAGAAACCCATTTTCTTAATTTTAAATTTTAAATTTTCGAAAAAAAATGTGCTGTTTGCGCTAGATCGCAAATTTTACAAATGAAATTTATTTGAAATTTTAACATTTAAAAAATACATATGTGCCGCTTTATGCCAGCTGTTTAAAGCCAAAGAGAAACAAAATTTTGTTAAAATGAAATGTGCTCTGTTGGTGCTGCCATTCACCGTTAAGTCCTAACACTAATTTATGTTTTTTTTTTTAAGTTTAATTTTTTTCTTTTTTCTTTGCTTTTTTGTGTTGAGTTTTTGCTGCCATATTCCATAAGTAGAGAAAAAAAAGAACTAAGTTTATTTGCAAATTTGACAGATATAATTTTTTTTAAACTTCGGAAATTCCCTAAAAATGAAAATGTGTTATTATGTGCTGCCTTGTGCCGTAAACATTAAAAAAAAATTAAAATTTGCAAATTTAACGGATTAAATTTGTTTAAAGTCTAGTAATTTTGTAAAACTGAAAGTTTGGCTCAGTTTGTGCTGCTATTTACCATAAATGCCAAACATTAATTTATGATTTTTTTGTTTGTTTTTTTTTTTTTTTCTTGAAATCTTAATTGTACTTATAAAGGGTTTTTCAACAGGGACGCTACAAAAGTAGAGCGACAGGGCAGCAAATAACGCCATATTTCTTGCCGCTCTTTCGACATTTTTCTTCAATAAGGTTTGCCATTTAAAGATAAAAAGATATACGCGCCAACAACGAGTCGAAATTATTAAAATTTACTACCGAAATTCGGAGTCAGTAGCCTCAACTTTAAGAGCGCTACGTCCAATTTATGGTCGTCATAATCGTCCTAGCAGATCAACAATTGAGCGTCTAGTGGAAAAATTTGAATCCACAGGCACAGTACAAATTGTTCCCGTGCCAGTGAGACAAAGAAGTGCCCGTAGTGTCGAGAATATTGCTGCCGCTGAGGCTTCAGTTGCAGAAAGCCCAAATGTATCTCTCACACGTCGTTCTCAAGCGTTGGGCATCTCTGTGACGTCGTTGTGGCGAATTTCACGAAAGTATCTTGGCCTACTTCCTTACAAGATTAAATTGACGCAAGAACTGAAGCCACTTGACCACCAGAAGAGTCGTATGTTCGTGAATTGGGCTGAGCAACAACTTGAAAATGATTCGGATTTTCATCGAAAAATCATCTTCAGCGATGAGGCTCATTTCTGGGTGAATGGGTTCGTCAAAAAACAAAATATGCCGTATTGGTCAGGCAGCAATCCACACGTACTCCATGAGTCATCATTGCATCCCGAAAAAATTACGGTTTGGTGTGGTTTATGGGCCGGCGACGTCATTGGGCCGTACTTCTTCCGTGATGATCACGACCAGCACGTTACTGTGAATGAGGATCACTACCGTTCAATGATAACCGAATATTTTTGGCCCCCATCGGATGATATGGACTTGGAGGACATGTGGTTCTAACAGGACGGTGCCACAAGCCACACAGCGAATGTCACAATCAATTTATTGGAAACCAAGTTTGGAGAACGTGTTATCTCACGAAATGGTCCATTAGCTTGGCCGCCTCGGTCGTGCGATTTGACGCCGTTAGACTATTTCCTGTAGGGCTACGTCAAGTCTATGATGTATGCCAACAAGCCAGCGACGATTGATGAACTTTGTACGAATATCGAACGTGAAATTGCAGCAGTATCGGCCGATTTATGCTTGAAAACCGTCGAATATTGGGTTCAGCGTCTGGACTTCTGCAAGCGTGCTCGTGGTGGTCATGCAAAAGAAATCGAGTTCAAGAAATGGTATCGAACGTACTTTCACAGGAATAAAGAATTTCATTGATATCCAAAACTATTTTTTTTTTATTTAAAAAAAAACTTTTGTAGCGCTCTTATTAAAAAACCCGTTATATTCCAAAGATATATGAAAAAATAACATATATGCAAATTTTACGGTCAAAAAGCGACTTGTAAATTTGCAATTTTCTTAATATTTACGGCACAAGGCAGAGCTCAAGTTGAGCTCAATACAGCACAATATTTTTTTTTTGAAAATAGAAAAAAGGTACTAACTTCAAGCTTATAAAAAATAGTTTTTAATTTTTTTTTATCTCTAAGAAGCATATGGCAGTATAAACTGAGCAGAAAACGGCACTGTTTTTACTTTTAAAAGATTGCGTAATATTTGCAAATATGCGAGTTTGTTTTTAGTTTATACAGTACAAGGATTCACAAGTTGAGTCCATTACAGCACAACTTTTCAATTTGCAAAATTATTTTTTGTGTCGTAAAAGTTGCAAATAGTGAAGTGAATTGATATAGTGAAGTAACAAGAAACAGACTTGTTCACTCTTTCGAGACTGTTCACTTTTTCAAGCGGAAATTTTAAAAGGCTTTCTAAAAATGAGTTTGACCCTAAATGCACACTTTGTTTAATTAAGTGTTTTTACATGTAATAGTTATTCAAGTTTTAAAAAGATTTTAATGTGGCCTAACAAAAAACATAAGCAATTCCTCAGTGTCCCCAAGCAATTTAAAATCCTTGTGAGGCTTTTTAGAAAAGATTAATTTTTATATAATTTTTTTTTTAATTTTTCGGTATATGGAAGAATAAACAGAGCACAAAATAGAACAATCAAGTTTTTAAGAATAATGTAAAACTTAAAAAACATAAACTAGTTTTTGGCCTTAAAATTTCAAAAAAAAAAAGAAAATCATTCGTAATATTTGAAAATTCGCGATTTTTTTTAGAAAACTGAGAATGGTGGTGCGAATTTATTAAGCACATATATCCATAACATGTGATTATCATCCACCGCAAAAATATTAGTGAAAAATTGTTTTAAATCCTGGAAAAAGAAGGAGAAGAAGACCCTGCAAAGAGAGAAGAAGACGTACGTAGAGACCTCTAGGTTTCAGATCAAGGAGATCGAAATGTGTCGCGATTGAAATAATATAATACCCTAAGTTGTTGTTGTTGTTGCTAGAAGAATATTGTGCAAATTGACCAATATAGCCAGAAATGAACCACATTTTGTGAATGAAGAAAGCGAGTTCCCTTATCCAGTGTTAAAGAAGTAGACTTATCTACAGCAAAACTTAACAACAATAAGGCCACCGAATTTGATGGGATACAGAGGAATTTTTCAAATATGGAGAGGATGAGTTAAAAGGGCACATAAACTAGAACATCAACCAAATATGAGTGCCCTGTTTCTATGGGCTATTAGCTCTTTGCCCTTGCTGCAAAATAGGCGATCCAATATCATAACAGAGCTATCATGATTAAAGTGTCGCATGTAAAATTCAATATCAACTATTTAATAATCTTAAACTGGTCTGCTAGGCTTCAATAGGCAAGTATCAGTGCAATGACTCTTAGAAGAGATCCGCTGCTACTTCCGTTTGGCTCTACTCTCAATACCCGCATGTAAGGAAAAGTGCACGCTCCCTCATACTGCTAGTCACCAGCTTAATGGTTCCAAGTGTTTGATATTTCAGCAAAAATAAAATTCTTCGATGGATATTTTGTGCTGTATGCAAAGAGGGTAAATGAAAGAGAAGATACAACCAAGAACTCTATGAGCAGATCCCGGATGTGGATGTAGTCCAAAAACTCAAAACATATCGGCAGGATTTAGCTTTGAAACATCAATCGAATCGACAACAATGCTCTACCGAAGAGACTATGTGACTGTTTTTTTTTTTTATTAATATTTATGAGTTTCATTTCAGAACATGTCTCCAAGTAACTAAGTTACTTCACTTCAAACTGTTTTATCTAACATCAGCTCAATATAGAAACTAACTAATAATACAAAAATTCGCTTCCGTTTGTGTTTTAAATTTTGACTTAATTCAATGACTTTTCCAAACAAACCCAAGATGTCTAGATTATCAAATAAATAAACCCGTAATTTTTTTTTTTAACTTTCAAAGACAAGAAAATGTTTCTTATTTCCTTAACACTCGAACAATCTTATCAAAATTTATTGTCTTAGCACAAGTGCCACATTTGTTTAAAAATTCAGGCAGAATATCTTCCCGCACTCAAATTTTAGATGGTTTTGTCCTTAAGAACTGATACATTAACATAAACAAAGTTTGCTCATTATTTACAATAAATTTAGTTCCTTTTAGTTTTAACATCTTCGTCTTGTTTCATCTAAATAACTTAACTAATTCCTCCCATTAATAATGAATATTATTTTTAAGTTTTTTTTTTCACTGTTGTTAAGAAGAAAAGTTCTTTACATGTATGTATGTATGTATGTATGTGTGTATGTATTTATATAAATTTAGTTTTCAAATGATATTTAACTCACTCTTTTAAGCACCCATGTTTTATTTTCCAGTAACAACAATCTTTTAGTTTTCAAAAGTTTCAAGTTGTTCGTCCTAGTTTTTAGATGAGTCCCTCTGACATACATATCTATGAGGAAGAAAAGGAACGATCCTTATGGGGCCTGCTACCCATTCAACTTCCATTAACTTTTTTTTAAAGGAATTTACAATATGGACGAGTACAGGGTAAAAAGATAGTTTTTTTTCGCTTTATACATTGAAATATAGAAAAGAAAACTAACGATAATAAATTTGGTTCACAAATCGTATGTGTTTTCCTATTCTCCATTTCTTCAGCTTCAAGCAACATCATCTTAGATTCAAAACTATGTAGCATCAATGAAAAAAATGGACATACCTATATACATAATGCATATGGCAAGAGGTTTAGATTCAAAAGACATCGCAAAGGATAACCAGACGAGCTCAACAAACTAGGTCCTTTAACTATATTTTTCGTCGTTGTTTTGGCGACCGATTTCTTTTACTTTCTCTCTTTGGGTATTCATACCTTGTTTTTTTCTCTCTCTCTCTCTCTCTTTGTCTTTGCAATTGAAAAAGATTTTCAGTTCACAAAAGTTTTCGTTGCCCTTTGCTTTTGATGAGAAAAGAAATAAAATAAAAATACAAAAAAAAAAAATTAGAGAAAGGACCTAAAAGGAAGAAACAAGAAAAACATTGATATCATTTTGTCAGTCGTTTTGTCTATATCCAGACATTGTGTCTCCAATTTTAATGTCCTTTCCCTTTCCTGCTGTGACACTGTAAAGTGTATCAGTCTTGTGTCCTGTTGTTCATGTTTAGAATGGGAATGGAATACTTTGTGTGTATGGTCGCGGCTGTACTAGGTCAACAAGAAATTGTGAGGCAATACACTTTTTATGGGAACTTTGTTTTTTGATGAACCATGATTTACGATTGCATTCAATCTTCAAGACCTGTTTTGACACGAATACTTGAGCTTATGGTCAAATGGTATGTGGTTGCCTTTAAAAGACAGTAACTTTGAGTTTTACCTTTTTTATAAAAACCGAATTGAACCGACTTTATATTGAATTGAAATGAGGTCTATGATATTTATACCAAATTCAGTTTGTCTGTACTGGTTACATTTCAATGTATATACCGAATTAAACTTTGTAATATATGTTTTCTCAATTTATAAATTCAGGGATCAAACGTGTTTTGAACATAGAAAATATATTCAATACATTTGTTTGAGTCAGTAGCTACAGTGAATTATGTAATGAGAACAAAGTATATGTGTAAAATCTGCCATTCAAAAAAAAAAAAATGTATTTATAGCTCAAGTCTTGAGCTGAGATCAAAAAATGAGCTCTGAGCAAATGTCTATAGAATCAGTCTATAGAAAACGTATCACGTGTACTGAATACATACAGTATGTACTCAATACATTACTATAGAACAGCAATAGTGTAATTAGTAGTTACTACATAAATATTTAAAACCCACTATCAAAATTGGAAAATGTAAGGTATGCGGTTGTATGTATACCAAATACAGTTTTTCTGTAGGTACTGGTTGCATTAAACTCGGTACTATGATTAGTTAGTGCATATATTCTGGAATCAAACGTACTTTGAACCCAGAAAACAAATATTCAGTAAATATATCCATGAGCAAATTGTTAATGTTATATGTGATGAGAACATAGTATATATTTAAAAACTGCCATCCAAAACAAATGTATTTATAACACAAGTTATGAGCCGAGCTTAACAAATGAGTTCTGAGCTAATGTCCCATGTACTATATACATACAATATCTACTCAATACATCACTATAATCCTGATACAGTGGAATTAGTAGTGACTATATATGTAAATATTTAAAACCAACTACCTAAATTCAAAAATAAATTTATTACAATGAGATATGTAATGGATATAAGGCAGCGTGTACTAAGTGAATCAAATATGTACTGGGAACAAATTAAACTTGTATACACTGTGTTTTTGCCATAAGAATTTAAATTAAATTAGACTTAAATTTCTACTCATTGATTTCTCGCAGCAGTATTTAGCATTAACAATTGACCCAGTGATAACGTTCCCATTCAGTGTCTGGAGAGACCCAAGAGAGAAAAACTTGACCTTTTCTATATTACAATAAACGTGTATCCTTTCAGAGATAAGTCACATTTTATTCATTGAAATTAAGAGACTTAATATATTAACGATAGCATCTAACTGATAAGCCCAACTGTCTTACCTGGACAAAACGCAATTGGACTAAATATCATAAAAATCTCTAAGCATGATACTTTAAATAAAAATATGTAGTGAGTACAAAAACCTGTACTCATTACAAACGATTATTAATTATATAAATTTGATTTGGATTTATTGTAAAAAAAATATAATAGATTTAATCTTGAGCCTCAATGAATTTTAACATTTTACCAAAAAAAAAATTGTTATTTTGTGTGCTTTTTTTTTAATTAGGGTTACCGCCTGCAAGAACCAGTCCAAATTATTTAGATATTGTGTTCTAGTCTACAATTATTTATTGGTTTTGAGCTTAAACCTTATAAAATGTATACACTGCAGCTCAAGAATAAGTGTGTTTGGTGTAGTTTTTTAATTAACCAGGGTTGCCATGTGCAAGAGTAAGGAACAAGCAAAAGTAATTTATAATTTAAGATAGAAGTAATTCCAGTAAATATTAATTAAAAGATGGTTTTGAGCTTTAAATTAATATTACACAATTTTAGCCCAAAAGGTAGTGTTTTGATGTATTGAAACAAAATAAATCAGAGTTGACATATGTTTGAATTAGAGATAATTTAGGATAAAAAGGATTCTAGCCAACAGTTTAATTTAAAATTTTAGCTTCAGATCCAAAAATTGTATAACCTTTTATTAATACAAAAGTTCTTTTTTTATTTTGCACACAATCAGGATTGCCACGGTGCCATCTGGTTCAAAACAAATTCACCTAAAATCTTAAGATAACATGGAGTGCAGGCATGGAATTGTTAAATATAGATTTTAAGCTTCAGGTATTTAAAATTGTACTATCACTTCAGTTCGGATAGTAGAATTTTAGGTGTATTCTTCCATAAAATAACGGTTGCCACTTGCATGTCATAAGGCTTATCTCAAGCTTATCAATTTTAAAGTCTAAGATCTTGCAAAGCTTTATAAAAGTAAATTTTGTATGAATGGTGTTTTGATATAATATTCTCTCTTACTCCCCAGAATTGCGTGAGATGATGAGATTTAAATGAGCAAAAGGCAAGATAACGCTAAAACTAGTTTTTTCCAAGAAAATTTCTTCACGTTTTAGACAGTAATTTTTTATTTGAAGGAGATGTCAAAGATGTTTGTAGACAAGAATTTTTTGAAGTTCAAGCAAAAAGTCTTAAACAAGTGGAAAAATCGCATTAACGTTTTTCAATACCCTTTTTCAAAATGTTTTCCACCTGTTTCTCAAAGTATTTTACGAAATTCCTAAAGTTTTTTTGGGCTTACAAAATTTCTTAAACTTGACTCAAGTAAAAACTTAAGATGATAAATTTAGTTTCGATCTGTTTATAAACTATGGCTGCGGCCATTTTAAGGTTAACTGGCAACCCTATATTTTAATTTGAGTACAAATTTTATTAGTGTTGTTGTGTTTTCTTAGAAAAACGAAAATATCAGTGTTACGCACGGTAAAATGTAATTTTTTGAAGCCATGATGTCCCTTAGCTAGAAGTTTCATTTGTATGCCTTTTGAACAAATCCGGTACTGTGAGGAAATGAAAGTTTTAGATTTTTGTTAAAAGATTCCAATTCGATTTTGTTGTTCTTGTTTCTTAATTTTGTTGTTGTTCTTGTTAGGTATAAGCTCGTTGTTTGTGGTGTTCTTATTATCCGATAGACTTAGATATATCAAGGTTATTTCTCCTTGCAAAGTTCTAATTCGAATAATTTTTCGATTTCAAATCGATTCTTTAATAATTTCCCTCAGGGAATTAATATAGGTATAATTTGTATGTTAAGCAATCGATGTTGAAAACTGATATGTTCTCTAGTTGACTAGTTTGGAAAATAAACATACATTTTAATCTCCATATTTGTATACATACTTGGTATATTTACAATGGTCTTCCATCAAGATGTGAGAGAAAATGTCTTTAATAAGCAAATAAAAGTCAGAGCATTGTGTTTTTTTTTTTATTTTGTAAGTCGGATGTTCTTTCGGTTTTATAGCTTTTCTTATGATTTGGACAGCAAATAATAAAATAAATCAATAGATTTTTGTTCTCAATTTTTGTTTACTTTATTTTTATATTGTATAAAAACTATTGTTCGGAAAAAAACGATTGTTTGAAAAAAAACAACACATTTTTGTACTTCCTATAAAATTTTCATGTTCTTAGCTAGGAATGAAGGAAGTACTTAGTAGGTTTTATTGATGGTTCGATGAACGATTATGATGATGAGGATGATGACGATGATGGAAATATATAATCCGACAAGTAGCTAAGCTTATTTCATTTTATATCCCAGGGTATATCTTGTCTACGGATGTACTAGTATAAGAACATCCTTTTCTAGGATCTAGGATCGATTTCCTGCTTTAACTTAAGTCAAATTGAATAATAATTATTTAATCTTCCTTTCACTAAATGAGACAAAATTTATCAGAATACAGAATTAAAAAAAAAAAAACATAAGTAGTAGTGAGTTACTTATGAATTTTTAAAATTGAGTTGTCATCCAAAATACGATAGTTACAAATTTTTTTGGGAGGAATGGTACAATTTATTGCGTACCACAAATAATTTATTACATTTAGTGTTATCAAAAGTTTGGCCTTTTGCTTTTTTTTTGCCTTTTTTGCATTTTTTTTTTTGTAAGTCCTAAAATAGATATTACTGGAAACACTGGTCAAAACTATTTTCGCTCTGCAGGAACCAGGACATTTTTGTCCGTAGGTATGTTGTTTGTGCCTTGACTTCAGAAATCCTTGCTTAATGTCCATCGAACTTGCTTTTTAGACTAAATGTATACAGTCTTAGAAAAATTATTTGTTATCAATAAAGGGATTCTGTGATACTATGGTGCACTGTGACGTATACGTACTTTTCCTTAGTAGTGCTTCTTGTTAAATGCGCATAATATTTTTGCTACTGTAATATTATTATTTTAAAATATTATTATTAAATAAGTTCATTGATGAATCGAACGGGTGATTTTTTAGCTGGTTTGGTTTTGGCAACACTGGTTTTAACAGCTGACGTGTGTTTAATACCTTGTGTCACTGTCAAACAGCTTCAGTTTGGTTTGCAATTTAACCATGGATCGTCTTACAAATGAACAACGCTTGCAAATTATTGAATTTTACTATCAAAATTCGTGCTCGGTTCGAAATGTTCATCGCGCGCTGCTTCCATTTTATGGTCGGCATTCTCGACCTTCTGAGCAGTCTATTCGGAAGATTGTGACCAAATTTCGCACCAAATTTACTTTGTTGGACATTAAATCACCAACACGTTTACGTACTGTGCGTAGTGAAGAAAATATTGCGGCCGTATCAGCTAGTGTGACAGAAGACCGCGAAATGTCGATTCGGCGCCGTTCCCAGCAGTTAGGCCTTTGTTACAGCACTACGTGGAAAATTTTGCGGAAGGATTTGGGCGTAAAGCCTTTTAAGATACAGCTGGTGCAAGAACTAAAGCCAGCCGACCTACCACAACGCCGAATTTTTGGTGAATGGGCTCTTGGAAAGCTGGCCGAGGATCCGCTTTTTTATCGAAAAATTGTGTTCAGCGATGAGGCTCATTTTTGGTTGAATGGGTACGTAAATAAGCATAATTGCCGCATTTGGAGTGAAGATCAGCCAGAAGCATTGCAACAGCTACCAATGCATCCCGAAAAAGCCACTGATTGGTGCGGTTTATGGGCCGGCGGCATTATTGGGCCATATTTCTTCAAAGATGATGCGAATCGCAGCGTTACTGTCAATGGTGAACGCTACCGAGCGATGATAACAAACTTTTTTTTGCCCGAAATGGAAGTTCTTGACTTGCATGATATGTGGTTTCAACGAGACGGTGCCACATGCCACACAGCACGCGAAACAATGGCGCAATTGCGAGGCGAGTTTGGTGAACAGTTAATTTCACGTTTCGGGCCGGTCAATTGGCCGCCTAGATCGTGCGATTTGACACCATTAGATTATTTTTTGTGGGGGTATGTCAAGGCTAATGTCTATAGGGACAAGCCCGCTTCGATTAACGCACTGGAAGCCAACATCCATGCATTCATTCGTGAGATACCGGCCGATATGTGTGAAAGAGTATGCCAAAATTGGACTCAGCGGATGGGCTACCTGAGACGCAGCCGCGGTCAACATTTGCATGAAATTATCTTTAAACAATTGCAAGGTTCAAACTATCGATTCAAATAAATATTTCATTAATTTTTTCGAATTTTTTGTGTTTTTTTTTTTTTAAAGTTCTAAACCTCTTAAAAAATCAGCCTATATAATGTTATATAGTTCAGCGATATTTCGTTTCAAGCAGACTAAATGCCATGGATAAGTGATTCCTTATATTAGAACTTACTTACAATTACTATCCCTGCTACTTATTTTATTTTAATGTGGAATAATAGAAATTGGAGGCGATCCGAATGATTTACGTCTGTAGGATGTAGATGTTAAGACCGCTATAGATGTGATTCCTTTGTATTGTTTTCCCTTTAATAGTTGCCAACAGAAGTTTTTCTTTGCCAAATATTTTTGTTGTGCTATTTTGCGGTTTGAATAATTTTCCACATGGTAAACGTCAAGTTTTGCTCTTTCCGCGGTTCTTAAAATTTTTCCCCTGCACATTTTTTGTCAAAATTTGTCTTCTAAACCATAATTTCACTTAACTATAATTTTTAGCTAGTTTTTATTTTCAAAAAATATTAACCTATCCAATTAATTTTTCAGCTTACGACTTTACTGCGTCTATTTTTTTAGTGTATTTTCTCTTCAAAAATTCTGAAACTCTACTTCCATTTAAGAATTTTAATTATGCTATATTTTTGGAAGCTTAGTCATAAAAACTATTTAAATAGGTACTAGTATGAACTTTAAAACGTACTTTCACATAATTCAAAAATGGCCAGTCAACAAATTAAAAAAACAATGATTCAATAGACTGCAAGAAGTAAATACAAAATTATTTTTACTTTTAGGGGGAGGGGCGAAGTAAATTCAAACATTTCAAAAATAAGCGCTGCCCTATTGTTGTGTTGTATATGGTTCACCTTGTGAGCATAAAACGATTTGCGTTAGTGCGAAAACAGTGCTATATACACTACGGTGGTCATTTTATTGGACATAGTCTTGGATAGCCCTCATTCGATTCAAGAGATTGAAAAATAATTTCCCTATTTTTTCAGATTTTTATTTCACCAATCTTGGCCTCCCTATTTTGACTTTAAGGTACTAATTATAGCGCTAGGGTGATTCTCATAAAACGCAAAAAAAAAACAAACAATCTGGAGATATAGATTAGATTCAGACGAGAAAAAATTGTATTGGAGGGGGGTCTATTTTACCCCTCTTTGCCGGGAGGGATGATTTTCTAAAAATTTGGCTCAAAACAGAAAAACAAAATTAAAAAGACGTGAACACTAACAATGCCCCGCTTTAGCTTTTTTAAAGCCACAATTTTATTCTTTAATATGGTTCCTAAATAAAGTTTCTATTTTATTTGTTTTTTTTTTAATATTTGAAAATAATTTGTTTAAAAATCGTTTATATTAAAAACTTTATTTAGGAGGCATATTAAAGAATAGAATTGTGGCTTTGAAAAAGCTAAGGCGTGGCATTGTAAGTGTTCAAGTTTTTTTTTAATTTGTTTTTTCTGACAGCTATGAGCCAAATTTCTAGAAAATTACCACTTCCACCTGAATGGAGAGAAATAGAGAACCCCCCCCCCCCCCGATACAATTTTCTCTTGTCTGAATCTAGTCTATACCCCCAGATTTGTATGCGTTTTATGAGAACTACCCTTATCCCATAATTATTATTTTAAAGTGAAAATAGGGAAACCAGGGGGGAGGGGAAATAAAAATATGAAAAATTAGGGAAGTTGTTTTTCAGTGTTTTGAATCAAATGAGGGCAATCCAAGACTATGTTCAATTTAAGAACCTTCCTAGTGTATACTAGGGTTGTCAGGATTTTTTTTTATTTTTTATCTTGTGAAGGATTTAGAAAGAAATAATTTTTTTTTTGAATTTTTAATTTTTTTTTTTTAATTTTTCCGACCACTTTTTCAAATTGTAATTTTGTACCTAAAACCAGCCGCGTGGTCTCAAAATTCAAAATTTTGGAAAATGTCTCAGAACAAAAATTACTTCTTTCTAAATCATTTTTAAGATTCACGATACCCATTTTGAATTTAAAAAATAAAACAAATTCTGACACCCCTAGTTTATATAGCACTGTTTTCGCACAAACCAACATTTTATGTTCACGAGGTGAACCAATGGGTTAGGAGCAATGATAAAACGCAGCTCATAATAGTATGTCGTGAATCTTATTTTTGTAGGGTTTTCTGGATACGCAAGGTTTATGGCAAATAGTTACTATCGGCCGATTTACTCAAAGTAAAAATGTTTGGGGTAGAGCAATTAAACATTTGGACCTCAGGAATGGTACACATTGTGTAAGGCAATAGCAGATGAGCATTTGAACGATGTTATATTTCATAAATAATAGTAATAATCAATTTTATTGATGACAACTTACACATGGCTTGTTATCTTCTATTTAAAAATCAGCTCACCCTTTTTGAAAAATATCTTATATGAAATATAACTATATATTTCTTACTTGCGATATCTAAGCCAAGTTTTGGATTCGTGCAAAAAAATTATAGAAAATAATCAAAAATGACTTAACGATGAGAGAGAACACCAAAAAAGTCTGTGGCAAAATTCTGTATGTCTGTTCGACTGCAGCCTAAACGGCTGGATTGATTTTCTTAAAACTTGGTACAAAGAGGTTTTTGTTGATTTTGCATACAGGTTTTTCTTAATTTTTTTTTTTAGAATTAAAAGTAACGGTACCTGCGATACAATTTTTTAGAAGTCTTACAAAATCTTATTTTTCTCAGAAAAACGGCTCTACAACTCTTTCCAAAAAAAAAAACAAACAATTTCTTTTGGTAAAAACTACCTTTATATGGGTAACCATTTTTCAAAAAATGGTTATTAATGCTTCCTTTCATTTAACCTTTTTTTATTTTTGATTTTCTTCAAAATGATTATTTTGATTTCAGTCAATTTTTTTCCAGAATTTTCAAAAAAATATTTTTTGGATTTTTAAGAATATTCAATTTTTTTTTTAATCAAATATTATGAAACATATATGATCAATTTTTACAGAACTCGGTATTAAAAGGTGTTATTACACTGTGTAAAGTATTTTTTAAAAAATTTACTTTTATGGAGAAAAAAAGGAACCTTCCATACAAAATGTTTAAAAACTGTTAAGGAAATATTTTTTTTCTTACAAACTCTTAAAATTTTTATTAAACTTTCTTTTATGCTTAAATTGATTTGATATACTAACCAAAATTATAGAAATTTACAAATAGTAATAAAAATATTACTCATAGAACATTTTTAAGAAAAGATTTAATTTTTTTTTTTTTTTTGAAAATTTGATATCTCAAAAATGGGTTGACATTTTTTTAAATTTTATTTTTACAAAAATTTTCTTCAAAAATGTTTTAAGAATTTAGATATAAAAATTATTTTTTTAAGAAAACAGCTCCATCGATTTAAAATATTTTTTCCAAACAATCAAAATCTATGAAGAATTAAGATGACATTTTTTTTCATTGAATATACTATTTCATGCTTTTAAATATTTTTCTCTAATAATTTGCATTCTAAACATATAATGTTCCTATATCCTCAGTGCCTTGAACATAAGAGCAAGTACGTACAACCCAGTAGTTTATGTTGCTGTCCCCGAAATGGCTCATTTATGATCTGGATGAGTTTTTATAGTAACATATTATTTTAATTTTAAATTTTGTATTTACTCGTAAAAATAATAGAAATATCTTTATAACGGGTGATTTTTTAAGAGGTTTAAAACTTTAAAAAAAAAACACAAAAAATTCGAAAAAATTAATGAAATATTTATTTGAATCGATAGTTTGAACCTTGCAATTGTTTAAAGATAATTTCATGCAAATGTTGACCGCGGCTGCGTCTCAGGTAGCCCATCCGCTGAGTCCAATTTTGGCATACTCTTTCACACATATCGGCCGGTATCTCACGAATGAATGCATGGATGTTGGCTTCCAGTGCGTCAATCGAAGCGGGCTTGTCCCTATAGACATTAGCCTTGACATACTCTCACAAAAAATAATCTAATGGTGTCAAATCGCACGATCTAGGCGGCCAATTGACCGGCCCGAAACGTGAAATTAACTGTTCACCAAACTCGCCTCGCAATTGCGCCATTGTTTCGCATGCTGTGTGGCATGTGGCACCGTCTTGTTGAAACCACATATCATGCAAGTCAAGAACTTCCGTTTCGGGCAAAAAAAAGTTTGTTATCATCGCTCGGTAGCGTTCACCATTGACAGTAACGAAAGAAATATGGCCCAATAATGCCGCCGGCCCATAAACCGCACCAAACAGTGGCTTTTTCGAGATGCATTGGTAGCTGTTGCAATGCTTCTGGCTGATCTTCACTCCAAATGCGGCAATTATGCTTATTTACGTACCCATTCAACCAAAAATGAGCCTCATCGCTGAACACAATTTTTCGATAAAAAAGCGGATCCTCGGCCAGCTTTCCAAGAGCCCATTCACCAAAAATTCGGCGTTGTGGTAGGTCGGCTGGCTTTAGTTCTTGCACCAGCTGTATCTTAAAAGGCTTTACGCCCAAATCCTTCCGCAAAATTTTCCACGTAGTGCTGTAACAAAGGCCTAACTGCTGGGAACGGCGCCGAATCGACATTTCGCGGTCTTCTGTCACACTAGCTGATACGGCCGCAATATTTTCTTCACTACGCACAGTACGTAAACGTGTTGGTGGTTTAATGTCCAACAAAGTAAATTTGGTGCGAAATTTGGTCGAGAATGCCGACCATAAAATGGAAGCAGCGCGCGATGAACATTTCGAACCGAGCACGAATTTTGATAGTAAAATTCAATAATTTGCAAGCGTTGTTCATTTGTAAGACGATCCATGGTTAAATTGCAAACCAAACTGAAGCTGTTTGACAGTGACACAAGGTACTAAACACACGTCAGCTGTCAAAACCAGTGTTGCCAAAACCAAACCAGCTAAAAAATCACCCGTTTTATGACTCAGATCAGATTTTTGAATTAATTTAAAATTAATTTAAAAAAAAAACGAGTGTCATATAATCACTATTAAGTTATTTTTTGAATAACTACATAGACGTTCAAAAAAAAATGGAGAAAATTCCTTAGCATCCTTAAGCAGTGATGCTTGTGAGACATTTTTATACAAAATACAATTTTATATAAAATTTTGTTTATTCACTCTTTTGAGTTATTCAATATTTTGAGATTCACAAAACTAAGCATTTACCTTATTAACAATAACTTAAAAAAATATTCAACTTTTCTACCATTTTTGATGTTGCCTTGTCATGTGAATCGATTTTACCACCTATTTTTAGAGTTTTCTTTCTAACTTAAAAATTTGAATAGTAAAAATAATAAATTCTTGCACTTTCAGCAAATATTATTTTTATTCAGAGCATTTGTACTGTATTATTAAGGAAAGAGACTAGCCTAAATACTTTTGCAAAATATATTCGCTTTACAAGAATGGCACAACTTATAAGTATGCATACTAATGCAGTCATATTTCAACTCAAAAACTAAATAAATTCAAGTATTTTAATGCTTCCAATCGAAAGTAATATTTTGAACATCAACAATAAGAACAACAAAAAAATAACACTGTGAGTATTTGATTAATAAATAAATTCAAGGCTGCTCTTATTTCAATATTTTTATAACTACATAATGGAAATACATACAATATTATTATTCCCATCGTAAATATTCTCTAGAGTAGGTAATATCAAATAAAATTGTGTGAATGTGTGAACCGGAATTGGCTTTTATTGACATAAACTCAAATTTTCACATCACAAAAGCTTTCACAGTTCCATTCATGATCATTAAATAAACACCCAAACCTTTTGATATAGCCAGATAGAATGAGAACCAAAACAAAAACAAAATAAAAAGTCCCAAACGATTATCACGACAATTTATTATATCCTGAAAATTGTTTCAAATCAATTTGCATAATCAAGAACAATGGCCCCCAAAATAAAGTGCTCTTCACCAATTCGAAATATTCATATAATTTTGTGCTTGAAGCCAATTCCCT
This sequence comes from Dasysyrphus albostriatus, assembly GCA_946251815.1. Classification (NCBI taxonomy): domain Eukaryota; kingdom Metazoa; phylum Arthropoda; class Insecta; order Diptera; family Syrphidae; genus Dasysyrphus; species Dasysyrphus albostriatus. Next base: position 40,198,287 of record OX276337.1, on the reverse strand, counting down.
TTTTTTCATGAAAAAGCACTTAAAACTCTATCCAAGTGGCAACAATGCTAAAACGCAAACTAATATTATTGATCCGTTTGGACACGGAAGCGGAAACGAGCTTGGTAATGACGTGGATGTTAGTTTTGGCCATGGCTAAATAATAACAAAGGTACCGCTCACCGCGCTTTACCAATCCACCCGAAAATAAATACGTTTGTACTATACAAAATCTAGAGCCTACCTTCATACATCATCATACTCGTACACAGAACAACCCTATGCATAGTGACTAAATAATTTATTCCATATTTATGTTTGTACCGATGTGTTGTTGAATTTGTGCTTGAAGCTGAAGGTACATACACCCTTAGTCATTAGCACAGGTTCAACAATATGGGTTTGTAGGTGAATCTCTTAAAACACGTTCTGTTCAAACTCAAACAAAAACTGTTTAGCTGTCCTTGTTGTAACGATTTGACATTATGGTTTTTTTTAAGTTAAAATTACATATAATAATTGGATTTTGCCAAATATGAGTTTTGGATAGCTACAACATTTTGAACCTGACCTTAAAAAAAGCAATCAATAGTAAAACAATAATGGTATATAATTTTGGTGTTCCGCAAGGATGTGCTCTTGGTCCGATTCTGTTTATTTTTTATATTATGAAGAATAATAACCTCAAGACGTTTATTAATATTTCTATCAACGAAAATCATCGCACTTACAGTTCTTGAATGTTAAGATTCCGAAATTTAATTGAAGATAACACCTGACTTTATTTCTTAAGAGCACAATTACTTATCTGGTAAAAAAGTGCTCAAATCAGTGTAAGCGATTGGTAAACAGCTTAAGGGTTTTTCTTAACCAAGCAACACATAATTATTACAGTCTTATATCTTACTTAACTGAATCCCAAACCACAGAATCATTGTTTTTAAAGTCATTGAAATAATTATTATACCAGTTTATACCAATCAATAACCATTGAAACAGAGCTAATTAATATTCATCCAAAGGTGCTAAGCTATTTACGAAAAGCTTTTATCAGATTTTATCAGATACAATTTCTGACATTTGCGTCACTTAAGTTGTCAGTTTTATTTTTATTTATACCATTTATTTTCAAATTGAACATAATCTGCCAGAAAGAAAAAATAGTGTCATTTTAAAAAACCTGCAGTGTAAAATACAGATCACATAGAGCGATAGACACACAGTGTATACTATAAGCCATTGCTGCCATGGCAGTTTTCATAATTTTCTCATTCATTGTCCACTTTTGGAATTTGTTTGATCACGACACAAGAGAAAGTCCTCAATAATAATAATAAAAATAATGACAGTTATTTTGCCAATCAATAATTTAGTAGATTCGATAAAAATATATATATACTCGCATAAACTGATAGACCTCGAATGACATGCACTCGAGAATTGATTAGGTTCATAATAATGTATATGTGTGTATGTATGTGCGTGTATGCTTTGTATTTATACTAAAGCGGAACAGAAATTCTGTTTTGTATTATTATTCAGGACCATTGTTGATAATATTGGAGAATTTCCGTTTAGATAAGGGAAGTTCTATATATGTTAATGAAAATATCAACGTACTAATATAATCAAAATTCAAAATACTCTCGGGAAAAATTGTTTGATATCAATGGAAAAGATATATGTATGAATTATTGTTGTCATGACTTTCATTAAGAACATAATATATAATCAAATTTAGTAAACAAAAATGATTTTTAATGAAATAAAAAATAACTTAATGATTAGGAATTCTAATCTTGTTGGATATAGTTTACAGTGGATTTTTGTAAAAGAATTCATGTAAGTTGAACTGAACTTAATACAAATTGCGTATGACAAGGCCCTCACTACGTCACTGATGAGTCCAAGTGAGTAAGCCGGACGAAACGCCAATTTGTAGGACTAAAGGCCATAAAAAGCTATTTTGAATCAATAATTCAACAAGTCCAACTTTAATGCTAAGTCTTCTACTTGGCTGATTTATTTCAGTAGTATATAGAATTTGTATTATAAAAAAACCTTCTAATAGAAACTATGCCTGGCCCCGGGCAAAAAATTTCCAGCTTAATGATTAGGAATTCTAATCTTGTTGGATATAGTTTACAGTGGATTTTTGTAAAAGAATTCATGTAAGTTGAACTGAACTTAATACAAATTGCGTATGACAAGGCCCTCACTACGTCACTGATGAGTCCAAGTGAGTAAGCCGGACGAAACGCCAATTTGTAGGACTAAAGGCCATAAAAAGCTATTTTGAATCAATAATTCAACAAGTCCAACTTTAATGCTAAGTCTTCTACTTGGCTGATTTATTTCAGTAGTATATAGAATTTGTATTATAAAAAAACCTTCTAATAGAAACTATGCCTGGCCCCGGGCAAAAAATTTCCAGCTTAATGATTAGGAATTCTAATCTTGTTGGATATAGTTTACAGTGGATTTTTGTAAAAGAATTCATGTAAGTTGAACTGAACTTAATACAAATTGCGTATGACAAGGCCCTCACTACGTCACTGATGAGTCCAAGTGAGTAAGCCGGACGAAACGCCAATTTGTAGGACTAAAGGCCATAAAAAGCTATTTTGAATCAATAATTCAACAAGTCCAACTTTAATGCTAAGTCTTCTACTTGGCTGATTTATTTCAGTAGTATATAGAATTTGTATTATAAAAAAACCTTCTAATAGAAACTATGCCTGGCCCCGGGCAAAAAATTTCCAGCTTAATGATTAGGAATTCTAATCTTGTTGGATATAGTTTACAGTGGATTTTTGTAAAAGAATTCATGTAAGTTGAACTGAACTTAATACAAATTGCGTATGACAAGGCCCTCACTACGTCACTGATGAGTCCAAGTGAGTAAGCCGGACGAAACGCCAATTTGTAGGACTAAAGGCCATAAAAAGCTATTTTGAATCAAAAATAACTTTTGTTTGGAAAAGCTTTTGTTTAATATTGAAGCTTTGAAGAAGCTCTTACTGGAATTTATTAGTCTACTTTATTGTTAATTTATTTATACAACTTCATTTAGTTATTACTTTATAATTTTAATAAAATTGAATAACTTATCTTTCAAAGAACATTTCTTCACGAGACTTCAGTTAATTTTAAGTTTAAAAATCTGACAGAAGGAGAACTAAAATACAATTTGTCAGGAAAAGTTGATAAAATGATCAAATATTTAAAATAATCTGACAAAGATGGATTTTTGTGACCAACTTGATTTTTAAATCCCTACAACTTCCTATAGAAGAGGTTCTTCTTACTGATATAAGGGTTTTCCAATAAAGACAAGTTAATGTTGATAGACTGTGGTAGCCATGTTGTTATACGGCGTAATTTTGAAGAAAGACGGCAAGCAAAAAATCAGGCCACCATCTACCTCTTTTATAATTCAAATTAAATTTTATTTTTTTTATAATAACGATAATAACCCAGATTTTTATAATTTTTTTTTTTTTCGAATATAGCTACATTTAAAAAGATTTTGATTTTGATTCTGAACTTTGTCAAGATATAGGTATCATTTAAGTTCTTAGACAGGGACTGCCAATATTATTATCAAATACTTTTTTTATAAGACTCCGAAAAAGACTAACATCAAAGAGCACTCGAATTGAATTGGAATGAAATTGGAACAAAAATGTGATACTCTTGCGTAATTTGAATGTATGTATCTATCATAGAGTAGCCATTGTTAAATTTTAAATCACGGTCTCCTTACTTGTTCCATTAAAAAATTAAATGCACGAAGGAAATATGTTATAGGTATTTATTGGTTTGTTTTTGGACCTTAGGTCAATAAATGAAATAAGTAGTTTTTTTTTTCTTCAAATCTGTTGCTCCTTTGAAAAAAGTGTCATAACCTTTCTTGTCCAAAATGTTATGAGCATTAACATAAACTCATTAGTTTTTCGAAAACAAATAACATCTGCTGAGATATTAACAAGAAACCGTTATTTGTCCATTTACAATACAAAATAAAAATTGTAATTTTGATATGCTATAACTTCAAGATGAATAAACCAACAGAGTTCGTGAATAGCTCAATTTTTAGATAATTTTATTGTCTAAATGTTTTTTTTGCAAGATTTTGTTGTAAAAGGAAGTTTATTCGAGTTGCTGAACAAAAACCAAATCATATTCATAAGATGGTGGTGTTCCCCTTACACCGGGCACCCCAAAATCTTGGTTTTTATTAAGAGGAGCACCGTTAAATCGTACAAAAATTTTAACCCATCTATTAATGGAATTTTTATAAAATTTTTGACACAACTTACTCCACCGTGAAGTTCTTGTATGATTTTCTCAGAATCTATTGCTTGTTTTAAAAAAAAGGATGTTAATTCTTTTTTGTGTAGAATGTCATAAGCTACAATTTTTTTTTTCACATTTTACCAAAAAAACTTATAGTTTTTGAGAAATTAAGAAAAAACTACCCCCCACTAAAAAATTAAGCCCCGACTCAAATTTACGGAACTTTTCAGGAAATGATTAAGACGCCAAAACAAAAATCTCTACCAAAATTCACCTTGTCGGAATTTTTTCGTAGTTGTGTCATTGTTTGTCTAATTATCCTGGGCTATAAAGTACAATTTTATCCACATTTTTATGAAATAAAAAAAAAAAATAAATAAGAATGGAGCCGTATACATTAATTTGCACTTTTATTAGTTAAAGTGCGAAGTCTTCCTTATTTAAGTAAAAACTGGGTTAACGTATTTCGCAATATTTTATGAACCAAGAAGGTTCTTCTTATAAATCCCACAAACAAACCAAACGTCATCTTAATTCTTTATTGAATATGATTTTATCGACAGCAAAAATTGTAAATCATTGGAGCGGTTTTTTTTATAAAAATAATAATTTTTTATATATTAAATTCTTGAAACATTTTTAAGGAAAATTTTTGGTTTGCAAGTCTTAATTAATTATTTATGTAAATATAAAAATAAAATTTGAACAAAATTTTTTTGAAACCCGTGTTTGAAATATCGAATTTTCAAACAAAAATTTTTAAACTTTTTTTAAAAAATTTAAAAAACCTTTTTTTTTTGAAAATTTTTATATGCAATTTTATTTTATCGTATCTGAAAATTGTATTTAAACAAAAATTCGTTCGGCCGATAGTGAGAAAATTCAAAATAAAAAAACACCTTCTATGACAGGTACTATTTATAGTTGCTAATTGCAACTTTAATTAAACTTTAATTTTTTGTAGCACATCGTTTTAATTTTAAAATACGGAAAAAGTTTATTCAAAGTCGGAGTTGTTTTTGAGAAAAAAAGTATTTTTCTTTCCGGTTTTAAACTTTTGTATGGAAGGTACCGTTATTTTTTCATGTATGTAAAATTTTTTTTTAAATAATTTAGAAAATACTTAAAAACTCTTAAATATCGAGTTTCAAATAAATCGATCAAGCTTTTTCGAAATATTTGATTTTCAAAAAAAAATTGAAACAGTATTTTAAGTACACAAAAAATAATTTAAGGTTCTTAGAACCCTCTGTATAAAAAAAATGGTTCTTTGGGAAGGTACCATGAATAACCATTTTTTTTTTTTTTTGTGAAAAATAGTTTTCCACCCAAAGGAAGTCTTTACTAAAAGTAATTTATTGAATTTTTTTTAAGAAAAATTGTAGACTCGTTTTTGAGAAAAACACGATTATGAGTAAAATTTGTAAAAAAAAATTGTATGGAAGGTACCGTTATTTTTGGTTAAAAAAAAAAAATAAAAAAAACTATGGACATAATCACCGAAAGCCACTAGGTACCAATTTTGAAAAAAATCAATCGGGCCGTTTAGGATATAGACGAACAGACAGACAGATAGACAGAATTGAGCCACCAACTGATTTTCTTACAAAATGCAAAAACACTGCAAATCCCTGCCATAGTCGCAATGTCTTACTTTAAATTGCTCTGCTAACTTTTCACAGACGTGCATATATTGGTGAAACCGGAAATACTTATTTTTGATTTTGAATTCCAGATAAAAAACGGTCCATAAACGTCACAAAATTGATATTTGAGCAAGCAATTTTCATTCAATGAGATATACAAACTCCGACATAGAATAAAGTTTAAAATTATTTTTATTTCTTAGTTTTGTTCGTTACATAGGTTGTAATGTCTTATTTTAGTAGGAAATTGAATAAAAAGAAAACCAAGTTAGATACAAAATCGTGGTTTGGTCGTTATCTAGTAAGAGAGATGTCTTCAAATCGTGGCAGTAAAGATTTTTGATTTTGTCATATTCTTAGACTTTTTTTTTTAAATTTCGCTAGTCTTTTTCCGAACTTTTTAAACTTAAACTGTAAATTAATAAATATCCTAAGAAGATACTTAATAAGTGTTTGTGTAAAAATTAAGCATTTAAAAAGCTACAATTTTGGGAAATTCAGTCTTATTTTAGTCGAAGTTTGAATACTTAAACAAAACCATTAGAGCTACAAAGTAGGGGCTTGCGCAACAAGTTACCATTTAATTAGCAACAAATTCAGATATTAAAATTATTTGATTCCACCACAAAGTGTCTGTGCAGAGTTTTTTGGAGCAAAAATATATGAGTAGACTTAAAACATTTTCAGACAAAAAAAAAGTAGAAGCTTAAAGCCTTAATGTATGCTATGTTAAAAAAAAAGTTTATTTTATTCAAAATTTATGGATAAACGAATTCATACTTAACAATTTATTATAATTTATCACCATTTTTTCCCAAAACCTTAATTTTTTGTACTACGTGACAAATTGCACATTAGTTAAAACATGCGAAATAAAGATTTTGATAAAATAAATTACTGAGAATATTTAATAGTAGGTAAGTCCGCAATTTTGTTTTCAAGATATTTTTCAAATGCTTCTGGGCAATCTTTGATTTTTTTTGTTAATATTTGTTTTTCCAAATAGCTTTTTATGGCCTTAAGACGTATAAATTGGCGTTTCGTCCGGCTTATTCACGACAATTTGTAGGACTAAATGCCATAAAAAGCTTTTTTGAATCAATAATTCAACAAGTCCAATCCTCAATGCTAAGTCTTCTACTTGGCTGATTTATTTCAGTAGTATATAGAATTAGTATTATAAAAAACCTTCTAATATTGGTTTTTGTTTACCTTTCCTGTTTATTTTTTCTTTGAAAAATTTCTTAAAGCATCCATTTCGTTAAAAAAAAATAATTTTGAATTTTTTTTTTTGCCAAATTTGACTTATTTCCGGGGTTTAACCATAACCTTAATGAAAAGTGGCCAGCCTAACTGACTTCGCAAATCATACATTTGTAATTCAAGTATTAACTTATTATTCAAGTTTCCGCGTAAATACGTCAAAAGTTAGCCGTGAAAACGTCAATAATATGACTAAGTATAGTTTTGCATTTGTAATCTAAATTTGTAGCAAATAGAATGCTCACTTGTTGCAGCACCAGTTTTTTGAATATTGAAGTTTCCGCTAAATAAGACTGATGTTTGTAGTACGCCGCGGAAAGATGGTTAGTGCGTTGGACTGTCATGCCAAAGGTCTAGGTTCTATTCCCAGCCGCTGCCACCTAAAAACAGAAATGTTGTTCCCAAGGTATTACTTCTTGCGAGGGACTGACAAATCCTCCAAGAATATACTTGTCATGAATAAGTGCTTCTCATCTAGCCGTTCGGACTCGGCAAAAAATTGTAGGTCCCCTCCATTCCTGCCAACAACACGCACACAGGAATGGTTGAAAGTTGTTAGTCACTAGGCCCTGGTTCTCCATGAGCTGTTGCGCCACAAAATGTATTTATTTATTTTACATTTAATGTGGAAAGTTGAGAATTTTTAAAATTGTTTGACTGGAAATATTAATTTATTCTTTAGCTTTATTTGTATATCAAAATAATAATCGATTTTCTTTTCAAAATGTCTTAAAACTGAAAAACTCGTTATTTAATTATTTACCAAAATAAGAATCCACGAAAAATAAAACTTATAACTTAAGTAGTGTCTATTACTTAAAAATGGATGTCAATTTCTTAAACTAAAAAAATCAAAATTTTAAATTGACTCTGGTTACTTTTTTTCAAATATAAGTGATTTAAAAAATTCAAATATTTAAAACATAAAGAAAAATAGAAACAGTTTCATAATCTCCAATGATTTAAGCTGGTATCAGATTGATATGATTGTGGCATTAGGTTATAGAACATAAAATCCAGACGGGAAAATAATTCCTAAATGTGATCCGACAAGTCAAAAGATTATCTACATATACACAAGCAGAGAAGCAGAATTAGAAATAGTATTCAGCAGACGTTCTCGTTTAATCACAAGATGAGATATAAATCTTCGTCCTCGTTCTCGTCCTTGAAACCAATCTGTTTCATTTGCCCAACGCGTTGCATTTATATAAATTTTTTTTTTTTCCATCTTCTTTATTTATTTTCATAAGGGTGGGTCAAAACTTGATGAAATTGCTATGAAACTCTTCAAACCATCAAAAGTTGTTTTTTGGGTTTTAAATGAATGTCTATTAAAATATCAGCTCAAAAATGAATGATTTAGAGGTCCCTCAACCTGTCGTGTCATATTGTTTTTCTCGTACCTTCAAATAGTGTATGGGGAAAAACTAAAAATTCAGTACTAAATGCAGTGAAATCTGTTCGTACTGCGTATATAGTATAACTTTTATCATTTATTTATTAAATAACTTTAATATTCTAAGAAAAATATGTTAATGAATTTCTACCAAAGGTTCAACACTGTCGGCAAGTTTTATAATTTCAAAGTTATTTACACTTTTTCCCTTAACAATTTGTATCGAAAATAAAACAAAATGGCCTTGAGGGACCTCTAACCTTAAATTGTTGAGGTGGTATTTTTAGAGCAATTTCTAAGACCACCCCAGGGAGAGACTTTTCATGATTTTAAGAGAAGAGAAGGAAGTTTTTTTATTTGACCCACCCTAATTTGTATATAGAACAGAGAGAGAGAGGCGGTAAACCTTTTGTATTTAAAGAGTTTATAATAATGAAAAATACCAGTTTTGCTTGTTTCCCTTTTGCTTTTTGTTGTATGAATTCATAAATTCTATAATTAAATCAGATAACGTCCTTGGATGTCTTTATATTCATATTCTGTACTATACATTCGTTGGGATTAAGAGTATTTTTTTTTTTGCGAGTTCTTATTCGTTTTTTTTTTTTGTTTTATATCTGCAAATGTTTTCTAGATTTTATGTATTCAAATATTCCACTCACAGGCGACAAAACTAAACACCGTTATTCAAATTGTTTCCCAGAGCATTGGAATTTTGGCGACGACGACGACGACGGAAGCTTTTACATATATTCAAAAGGATTTTTCTGTAGAAAAATTGCTTGAACTTGAACAGAGCTTGCTGGAAAAAAAATAAAAAAATTCTATAACACAATGAAAAATCGTATCGTAGACTGTGAATACAAAAAAAAAAAAAATACACAAAGTGGTGTACAAATTGTGAAATTGAATAAAATAGAAAGCCCCTTATAATTATTGCTTAAATTCACATTTTTCAATGTCATACTAATACAATTTTTATCGCTTTCTCTTTGAATGGGGCCATATTTATTCGAACAGAGTATTTTTACATTTTAATACATACTAATTTTTGACTTGAGTGTGCCACTAAAACACCGAAGCAACTATATTGGCAATGAATTTTTTGCAAATTAAGGAAGTCATCCATCTGAAACACACAGCCAAGTTAAGAAAGAGACCTCCATCAAATGAGTTTTTAGACTTCTAATATTCTACCAGAACTTGGAAACCATTTTCCAAACAGGTATTTTCACCCTGCGTGTAGTGCCTTTTCAACCACATCTAAGGATAAAAGTTACTTGAAGAAGAAGAAGACAGGCTGATTGCTGAGTCTATGGAGAAAGAGCCCTTCTGGAATACAGAACCAAATGATTCGAACGAAAGAAGGCCATCAATGTGAGCAAAAAAGAGAAGAGAGAGGATCTTCACCGATACATCAACTGTGACAGTGACCTCTGGGACCTCAGGATTGTAATGTGAATGCCTTGGAGCCCAGGTGGCAAATTCTACTCTTAATGGAGAAAATATGGAGGGTTAAGTAGACACGCTCATCCCAACTTAACCTATCAGGTCAAGAAATATGACCCTTTAGTGAAGCAATGAAAACCCTAAGAAACAGAAGAAACTTGATGAGAGTCAGTCAGAAGTGCTAAAGGTGATCGCCCGATCATGCCCCCAATACCTCGACTATAGTGCTATTCAGTAAAGGTAAAAGAGACCCAGATTTCGCATTAGCGTTCAGACCTTCGTGTTTAATGGACACCGCAGGGAAACCATTGGAGAAGATGCTGAGACCCAACACACTGGTTGCAGTTCCAAGAGGAGGAGATCTGTCAGAATGGTAGTGCGTTTCCGAAAAGGTTATGTTCTACGATCGGTCCGATTAAAGAAGTATTAAAGATCAAACAAATCAGCCACAAGAGCAACAGCTACGCTGAAGATTATATCGCTGACAATGCTAGGCATCAAAAACACCTTTGATTCAACCAGGTGGATTGAGTGATACGTTGAATTCTCGTGATAGATAATACTTTCAAAAAACCTGCTTATATCCCTTGCGGATCATGAAGGACTTAGGGGACCAGATCTGCAAGACCACAGAAGACCAACGAAGAACGCAAATCTCTTTTAGAGTAGTATCAGGATTGTTCTTGGACCCTGACCTCTAAGACATCTTCTATGATGGCATGGTTTAATATGCAGATAAAATCACTGCGGAGATAACGGTACAAGACACTGAAAGTGCAAAAAGGAAACTACACCAGAATTTGCGATGAGTTAACTTCTATAGGTGGATGAACAAGGTCTCAGCAGATGCGCTTCGACATTAAAAGAACATAAAGCAGATGGAAGCTATGCAAAAATAGAGAAGTTATCGGCAAGCCACTAGCGAAAGGTGTCGCAATCAGCCATCCTTGATATCGCAGGATTGACTCAAACAGACCTTCTAGTGGTAGAGAGGAATCAGGTACGTCTACGATTAAAAGACGGAAGTTGGAGTGCAAATGGCAACAAACGAGGCTAAGGAGCTCTCAAAACAGAAGTAGCAAAAGCGTTGGGGGTCAAAAAACCTAGTGACAATGGCTAGCGAGGGTGATTAGCAACTTGGTTGAGTAGAATGACCCGAAATAAGTTGAAATAAGCTACTACGTCACCCAATTACTCACCAGATACGGATACTGTAATGCAATTCTCTACAAAATCGGTAAAACGAACAGTCCAGCCTGCCAGCATATGAAGACTCTCAAAAAGCTTTTTTGTCTGCAGCAAATGGGGCATGGGAAGCCAAAAGTGGAGAATTGGAGAGAAATTTTAGTAGGTACAATCACTTCACACAGAAGCTCTGTATTTTGACGGTCAAATTTGGGATCACGGGAAAACTAATACAGTTGTGTTAGGTGGGCATCAGAAAATACTTGATGCGATGTACAACAATGTAGGTAAAAGCTCTTCCAAACTATTAAAAACATGCACAGGGTTTGGAAAGGAGATATGCGCTATCATGTAATTTCTTAAATTTTTTTGGAGCTAATAGTTCGCAGGGCAGATGTTAATACTGAAAGCAATATTTTCAATTGATCTGTCTTACTTAAAGGGTGATATTGACGTCTCCCAACAGGCTATTAAAGACGCTTTGATAAAAATTATTAAATTAAGTTGAAATGTTTCGTCTTCAAGCAAACAAGAACAAGACCAAATACAATAAATGTCAAGCTAGCAAAGCAACTTCCACGAATCGAAAAATGAGTAGGTGGATAGTCTGTCATTTACTAGTCATTAATTAACGGTTAGATTTTTGATTTAATCATTAAATGTTTTCTATGTTATTCAACTTAATAATTTGCCGTTAACTAGTCGTTAATTTGGCGTTTATTAATTATTAAATTTTTTTATGTTGGCGTTAAATGTTTTCTATGTTTTTCAGCTTCAAAATTTGCCGTTAATTAACTGTGACAAATCAAGTTCGATCGTACTATGTTTTTAATTTATTTATTTATATTATAATTTATTTTATTACATTTAATTCGTCAGAACTAATTAATGACTAGTTAAAAGAAAAGTTCTTAGCTGTAAATACAGAAAATATTAAAGGACAAATATAAAATTGTCACAACTAATTAATAACCAATAAATGCAAAATTAATGACTAATTGTCGGATCAAAATATAAGTAAGAAAAAGGATAATTTGTCTAATTATTAGTTGTAAAAATTGCGAATTTGTTGTTCTTTTTTTTTCGTCGTAGAAACTTCTTGAAATTAATATTTTGACTACCTTATAATTTGTCGTTAATCAGTCATTAAAATTAAGGCTGTCGTGCGATGTTTTTTCTGAGTTTTCAGGTGATTTGTTTTCTACGAATTTCACGTTAGCAAAGCCACTTTCACAAATCAAAAAATTAATAGGTTGATGACATCCTTATTTGATTAGTCGTTAATTAGTTTTAATAACTTTGGGCATGTCGTTGGATGTTTTCTATGTTTGTAAAGTGCCTTGCTAACTTTATATTTAGCTTTTCGTGCACTCTGTTAAAAATCGGTAAAAACTTCTTTCATTTTTAGTTAAAGAAATTTTAACCACTTTTAAAAAAATAAAACATAGAACATAGAACGACAAATTCAAAAGTGCAACAACTAATTACAGATGAATTAATGGCAAATTATTGAGCCATTACCAATAAGGCATAAGAAGTTTAATTTCTTTTTAAGGTGCAGCTGTGCTAACTTGATATCAAGCAAACGAAAAATTAAAAGAACATAGAAGACATAGCATGATTGAATTAAATTTTTCAAAAACAAATTAACAGCTTATTACTAAGCCATAAGCCACTTAAGTAAAAGAAGTTTTTAGTGGTATTTAACAAGATGCTTTGCCAACTTGATTTCAAGCTAGCAAAGTACCTAAAAAACATAGAAAACATTGAACGACTATCAACAAAACATTCTTTCAATCCAGGGTTGGCCAAAAGTCACGCCTGAGTATAAAAATTAAATTACTTTTTTGTTTGTAATTATTTTTAATTTTTCTCAAAGATTTTATTGATCGGACCGTCTAACCACCATGCTTAAGTTAACAATTAAGCAATGAACCAATGTGGTAGAAATTAGCTTTTCCAATCAGCATACCGCGAACTATCTTAAGATGTTCGAAACTTAATTTGCCAGCACGTTAACCAGATTTAACTGCCGCTGATTATTTTCTATGGGGCTATATCAAAAAATGAGTGTAACAAGCTAACAAGCCCCAAACTATAGAGCAGCTAAGGCAAAGCATTGAAACTGAGAAAGAGCCTGAAACTTTGAGTGTAGTTATGCAAAACGCCTGTTAAAGAGCCCAGTTGTGCATCAATGGGTGGTCATCTCTCTGATATGATTTTTCATAATTAAAATTTATATCATACAAAATTTATATTATATTAAAAAAAAAAATTTCACACGCATTTGCCATGACTTTTGGCCCACCCTGGCCCACGGATATCAATTTTGTTGTGAGGAACTAAAAAGAATTGACAAATTTAAGAAGGAAGGTAGTGGCTGTTTGGGTCACCCTGTAGTTGCTATTAATTTATACCAATAAATTGCTCTCAAAATGTATAAATATTATTCTCTACATACATGAATTTATAGTTGAATAAAAAACCTTAAAGCGATCGTGGCCTTTGTTCTTTTTGTGGGAAAAAAGTAGTTGTTTTCGCGGAAGAACAGTTTTTCTATACGGAAATATTTTGTTGCGTTCAATTTTATTCGTATGAAATTGAACATTAAAATTTTGTCGTTGTCCGTTTAAAACAAAACGGAACATTTTGGTGCCGAAACCCGGGAATAATTCCCAAAAGAAAAAAAAAACTGATTAATCTAATAAGATCGCGATCGCAGTTGATAAAGCTAATTGAGTGGTTACGAAAAAGTTTTGTTAAAACTATTGCACACTTAATGCACCTGTTTGTCAGCAGAACAATATATATTGCTTTCGTGAAAGACAAAAACATTTAGCATTAACCTATAGTTTAAAGCAATTTAATTGAAGCTCAATTTAATTGATTGCCACGGATTTAGAAGGAGCTTTTAATCCATTGGCGATTGGTGATCGTGACGAAGGATAGAATCTCACCATACGAACAACTTATTCAACATTCTTAAAAGCTATACCAGGTTTGGGTCGAAGCTGAAGAAGGTAATGTGTCTCGACTTATTATCAGTGCCACAACAAAAGCCTTTTTAACAATTCCGAATTTCGAATTTCTAAGAATAACAAATCAAAGCTCTACGTCTGCATTGTCAATAATTTCGTCGTTGGACAACTTGATGGAGATTTGATTTGAATTTGAGAAATATTATACTGAATTGTGGCACAGATAATAAACGAGAGATAATCATAATTATATTACATTCATATACATATGTATCATTATTGTTATATTATATTTCCCTACTATATGAATTTTATATAAATTAAAATTTTGTTGAAAATAAAAAGTAAGGCGAAATTCATAATGAGTACAAACAATGAAGGAGAGGCAAAAGAAGCTGGAGGATCGGCATCGCTTAGCGAATTAAAAACTTTGCGATCAACAACTAAAGGTAGTTTAACGAGAATTCGTCTGTTGGTTCAAGCCAAGAAAGCAACACTTTCACTGCCCGAATTACAATGTAGATTAGGGATCCTGGAATCTTACTTCAAGCAAATACTAAACACGCAAATACAAATCGAAAGGCTAAGCAGTGAGAGCGACATAGAATCCAATGCAAAATCGCGTAATGAAATTGAAGATTTATATATCGAAACAAAATCGGAATTAATGGCGTTGATTTCGAAAGCCACACCATCATCGGAAACCTTCAATACCTCGTTTTCTGTGCCACAAGTGTTGCATCGCTCAAATCTCCAATCACAAAAAATTCCCAAGTTCTCGGGAAAGTATTCCGAGTACCCAAACTTTATCGGTATTTTCAAAAAATTGGTTGATAACAACTTGAATCTGGACAATTTGGAGCGATTTAATTACTTATTGGACAGTCTGGAAGGCGCAGCCTTAGCTGCCGTGAGGGAGTTTGAGGTCAACAGCATTAATTATCAAAAGGCGATGAAGCGTTTGCAGGAACGATTCGACAATAAAAACCTAATGCTTCAAGAGCACATTAAATCGTTGTTTAATTTACCAAAAGTTCATCGAGGCGTATCTGCAGAGCTTAGATCGTTGGTAGATTCCGTAAATAGTCATTTTAGTGCAATGCAGTCAATTGGAAGTCTTGAAAATGTTGCAAATGCATTGATCATTCACATTGTCTGTGAGAGACTCGATACAGAATCTTTAGTCAAATGGGAAGAGTCAATTGACTATTCAAAATTGAATTCATGGGAGAAATGTGAAGAAGTTTTGTCTCGAAGGTGTCAAAATTTGGAAGTTAGGGAATCTAAATCATCGTCGTTGCCCTCAACTTCGAATGCTGCACCTAGAGATAATCATCGCAAGAGCCGTTCGAAAAAGTTAGTCACCAATAACAATGCAAGTCTTGTTGCATCCAATTCAGGCTGTCTGTTCTGTAACAAAAATGGACACAGCATAGAAAAATGTTCTGATTTCCAGAACCTTAGCGTCGCAGATCGGTTCACTGAAGTTAAAAAGCGGATGCTTTGCATAAATTGTTTAGGTACTGGACACACAGTGAAAAAGTGCAGCTCATCAAAATGTCAAGTATGCGGATGGCCACATAATATGCTGCTTCATCGTTATGTTCAAAAACCGACTGGAGATGGACGTTTGCTGGCGGAGCCGGAAGTGGTAAACCCTGTAAACACATCTCTGCATACATCGTTGAACGAGGTTGGCAAGGCTAGAGAATCTTGTCAGGTAATTCTGGCTACGGCGATAGTTAAGCTCAAGGACAGTAAAGGACAGCTTCATAACGTCAGGGCTTTATTGGACTCTGCCTCACAGTTGAATTTTGTAACAGAAGCTGCTGTTCAGAGATTGCATCTTAAGAAAACTCGTGTGAATGCAACGGTTGCTGGAGTTGGGAAGAAAAACGTTGATGTGAAATTCAGCACCAATATTTTCATTCAATCAAGGTGTACCTCATTTGAAACTTCTGTAGAAGCTCTCATCTTACCGAAGATAACTAGCGTACAACCTGAAGAGGAACTTGATATCGGAAGCTGGAATATTCCCAGAAACTTGGACTTGGCAGATCCTAGTTTTAACCTCCCATCATCAGTGGATGTCTTGATAGGAGCAGATTTGTTCTATGATTTGTTGTCAGTTGGGCAGATTAAGTTGGATAATGACAAGCCAACACTGCAAAAAACATTATTCGGCTGGGTCGTGTCAGGAAGGGTAAAAACGACAAGAATAGGTAGTTCATCGTGTCATGTTATTGCTGAATATCAGAATTTGGACTCTCATCTCTCGGATGTCGTTGAACGTTTTTGGAAAATTGAAACTCTTCAGTCTTTAAAGCCAATGATGACAGTAGAGGAAACACTTTGCGAAAACTATTTTCTGAAAACAGTACAGAGAAATAAAGAAGGTCGATTCATCGTAAGCCTACCATTTAAAGATGGGACGATGCTGCTAGGTGACTCATTGAGCTGCGCACAAAAGCGTTTTTGGGGACTTGAGAGACGACTCAGTAAGAATCCTTGTTTGAAGCAACAGTATACCGCTTTCATACAAGAATATTTGGATCTTGCTCACATGGTTAAAGTACCAAAATCTCAACATTCTTTAGTAAAATATATTACTCCTCATCAGTGCGTTATAAGACCGGATTCCACAACAACAAAATTGAGAGTTGTTTTTGACTGCAGCAGCCGAACATCATCAAATCTGTCACTGAATGACACAATGTTGAAGGGACCAGTTGTTCAAGACGAACTATTTTCAATTGTCCTTAGATTTCGTTGTTACAAGTTTGCTTTGACGGCTGATATTGCAAAGATGTATCGCCAAATATTGGTTGACGAAAAAGACACTTTTTATCAGTGTATCTTATGGCGAAACCACCCAGACGAGGAATTAGATATTTATAGATTACTCACCGTCACTTATGGAACAAACTGTGCACCGTACTTAGCTACAAGGTGCCTCACCTATCTATCCGAACAACACAAGAGGGAATATCCGGTTGGTGCTCAAAAGCTGAAAGAAGATTTCTATGTCGATGATTTCATCTCAGGTGGTGACACGATTGAAGAGATTGAACGCATATATGATGAAGTACGAACGATCTTAGAACAAGGGAAGTTTGAAATCCGTAAATGGTTTTCAAATGAACCAACATTTTTAGAGAAGATACCGGAAGATGAAAAAGAAAAACCTCTTAGAATTAACGATGCAGACATCATCAAGGCGTTGGGCATCGTTTGGGATCCCAAATTGGATGAATTTTGCTGCGTGGATCCAAAAATTGCAACTTCTACTCGAATTACCATGCGCAGTGTCTTGTCGGAAATGTCACAGCTTTTTGATCCCCTTGGTCTTATCAGTCCGATAGTTGTTAGAGCGAAGGCGTTTATGCAAGATCTTTGGATATCTAAAGTGTCGTGGGATGAATCTTTGTCGCAGGACTTGCATACTCAATGGAGTTCTTTTAAGGACCATTTATCAGATCTGAAGAAAATACGGATGGAACGATGCGTTTTACCAGCTGGAAGTTTTCAAATCCATGGGTTTGCAGATGCATCAAAAAGAGCTTACGGATGCTGTGTATACATTCGGTCAGTGGTGGATGGGATAGTCGTTGTCAGGTTATTTGTTGCAAAATCAAGAGTCGCTCCTCGAAAGATACAACCAATTCCCAGGCTTGAACTTTGCGCGGCTGACTTGTTGGTCCAGCTAATAGAGAAAGTGTTGGAGAATGTGCCCAAAAGGGTGGAATCGGTTACTCTTTGGACAGATTCAGAAATTGTCCTTCATTGGCTGGCAAAACATCCATCTTCGTGGGAAACTTTTGTCGCAAATCGTGTCTCTCGAATTCAACAAGGATCACACCAAGCTACTTGGAGACACGTGGGATCGAAGTCAAATCCAGCCGATATTGTTTCACGAGGCGCAACAGTGGATGAATTGTTGAAATCTTTCTGGTTCAACGGGCCACCATTCCTTTATAAAGAGGAGGAGAATTGGCCAAAGACCAAGCTAAAAACTGCCGAACCACATCCATTGAATGTTACGAAAGTGTCGTTGGTAAATGTAGAAGCTAATAGTGAGTTTGAAGATATGATCACTAAATTTAAAGATTTTCAAAAAACTCTTCGAATTTTTACCTACGTTCGTCGTTTTATAGTTGGATGGTTTGCCCCAAAACTAATGAACAAAGGTCCAATTGAAACTAGAGAGCTGCATGGAACGTTCATGAACCTTATCTGGAAGATCCAACAAAACTCATTCATAACCGAAATAAAACAGTTGAAGGGAATTAAAGGGATTCCAAAGCAAAGCAACTTAAAAGCCTTGTCCCCATTCCTGAGCAAAGAAGGTGATTGTGAGGCTAAATTGTTGAATGAGAATATGGATGATTTGAACAAAAATAAATTCAAGGCCTTATCTCCATTTCTGGGCAAAGAAGGTGATTTTGAACTGTTGCGTATAGGAGGAAGACTGAACAACGCGAATCTAGAATATGGAACAAAGCACCCTATATTGTTGCCAAACAATTCCATTTTTGTGCGGAACTATGTCAACTATCTTCACAAGAAGAACCTTCACGCTGGAGCGCAATCGTTGGTTGCTATTATCAGGCAGAAGTTTTGGGTTGTTGGATGCAGAAAGTTGGCACTTGGTATCGTCAAAGAGTGCCTACTTTGTTTTAAGTACTATCCTCGACTTCATAAAGAGATCATGGGTAATCTTCCAAAAGACAGAGTGGAACTCACGAGGCCGTTTATGGTATCTGGTGTCGATTTCAGTGGTCCGCACTACATCACAGAAGGAGTAAGAGGTCGGCCCCCAAGAAAAGTTTATGTTGCTGTGTTTATTTGTTTCGGTTGTAAAGCGGTTCATCTTGAGATGGTTGGAGATCTTACAACAAAATCATTTATTGCAGCTTTGAAGCGTTTTGTAGCTAGACGAGGTATACCACAGCGAATATATTGTGATAACGCAACTAATTTTGTAGGTACTAGACGAGAGTTAGAAGAGTTAAAAAATGCGTTTTTTAAGCAGCAAACAACAGATGAAATACAAGTGTGGTGCGCAGCGGAAGGTCTGGAATTCAAACATATTCCACCACGTGCTCCACATTTTGGGGGCTTATGGGAAGCCGCCGTAAAATCCTTTAAATTTCATTTTCGCCGTATTTCATCTAAAACTATATTGAATTTTGAAGAGTTTAATACCTTGATTGTTGAAATTGAATCTGTTCTCAATTCCAGACCAATTGCAGTGAGCTCTTCCGATCCAAACGATCTTGAAGCCCTGACCCCAGGGCATTTCCTCATTGGTATGTCCCAGCGTGCGATTCCAGAACCAATCATAGATGAACCCAAGGTTATCAGTACCGTTGAAAGATGGAAGCGAGTGAGTCTCCTTCGACAACACTTCTGGGAACGATGGCAGAAGGAATATTTGCTTGACCTGCAATCTAAATCCAAGTGGAGAGAAGGCGTTCACAAATCATTGAAGGTTGACATGTTGGTTTTGATTCACGATGACAATACTCCGTCCAACCAGTGGAATATGGGACGAATTGTTAAGCTTATACCCGGCGGTGATGGCAAGGTTCGAGTTGTAGATGTGAGGACAAAGTCTGGTATCATTCGACGAGCCGTTCAACGATTAGCTATTTTGCCATGTCAAAATTAAAAGTTATTTGCTTTCATTCTTGTTGAATAAACTTCATAAAGCGTAGTTCCTTCAACAGGGGCCGATATGTTTGGGTCACCCTGTAGTTGCTATTAATTTATACCAATAAATTGCTCTCAAAATGTATAAATATTATTCTCTACATACATGAATTTATAGTTGAATAAAAAACCTTAAAGCGATCGTGGCCTTTGTTCTTTTTGTGGGAAAAAAGTAGTTGTTTTCGCGGAAGAACAGTTTTTCTATACGGAAATATTTTGTTGCGTTCAATTTTATTCGTATGAAATTGAACATTAAAATTTTGTCGTTGTCCGTTTAAAACAAAACGGAACAGTGGCTATGCGGAAGTTGCGTTTTTTAATGCTCTTTCAAGGCCCCCATTTGGTTCTGCGCCCTGTAAATTTACACCATTTGCACATATAGCTTATCCAGCCCTGTGGATAGCGTCAACTTCATTGACTTGGCCACATCGAGTAAAAAGTAGTAATGATCCAGCAAAGAAAATCTTTGTATCCCAACTTGGTCTAGAAGACTAAAAACAGCGTACTCGGAATCGTAGAGGTTGGAAGGCTTCCGTGTCTAAGACTGCGACCTTTTATGGATTTGGAGCTTGGACACGATCTTCTTATGTCACTTTACGTGTACTACCTTTTTACTACACCGGTTACTATTGCTATTCTTTAAATGTCAGAATACTTCACAAAATCAGCTACATTGAATTTTTGTCTTACTGTATTATAGCTACATACACAATAAACCTTTCCTTCAACAAAAAATAACTATTAATTCCCCGAAATCCCAACCTTTCTCCCAAAAGTTCATGTGAAACATTCGTATAAAATAAAAGGCTGGTTATAATATCATTAAAAAAATACATTTAACAAAAAAAAAATCAGAAAGGATATCAATCCCCCCAAGTCCTTCCACCTGAGATTTGTATTTCCAAAAAAAATCAATTCCCAAAAAACATCCTTGGGTCAAACCAAAATTTTACCCGGTTTTTTTGAATTATAAATGATTTATCTAGGAAATTTATCAATTTAACCTCGCATAACTGATTGTTTTAAACGTCTGTCATAAATTTCTTAGTCCTTTTTCTCCATCTCTATAATAAAAATAAGAACAAAAAAAAAGAACCCCAGCAAAGGAAGAATTTTTATTAGATTCAACTTGCTGAGTTGGCTTTCAGCAATCATCAATTCGATTAGGCAAACAGAGCCCATTCAAGAATTTAAGCACGTTCCATTCGTCATCGTAATCCTTGCAATCCAAATGAAGTTTCTTTCTTATATATTAGGTAAGGAAAGGAAAATCAAAAAAATAAGAAGGAAAGAAATGAATAATATTAATAGAATCATTTTTTCTATTATTGTTTGCTATTACAGAGGACAGGGTCCTTTGAAGGTCCTTCTTCCTTGATGCTTGTGCACCTGTTTATTATATAAGGCAAATATTTGGACTTTGCAAACAAAAATTTTCATTTTCTTCCAAAAAGGAATTTTTCCTTTCCTTTCCTTACTTAAATTTCATCTCCTTTGACTTTGCATTTAAGTTTAAACTATTCACTTAATAGTTTCGTCCTTTGTGCCTTTGAACTTAAATTAAATTTAAGTCGATCATTAAAATAACTTGAATCGTTTGTGAAAGTATAGAAGATGTCTGTGGTGGGGTAAAAGTTGTCACAATCGATTTGTTTTTCATTTTGGGCTTGAACATGTGACCCCGAATTAGCTGGTGTGAAATAGAATAGCTTCAAGGACCCGACCTCAGGATTCAAACTGCTTTTGGCTTGGTTCTGTTATAACTTAAGAAAATTTTTCTTCAAAACTTCAAGGACATTTTTGAACGAAGAAGAGCAAAGTAGAAGCAAAAGCACAAAAATCATTCTTTTTTCCACATTAAGAATCTCATCGTCATTTCGCGTGGATATAAACACATATACACGCTAGTCATAGAGAACCAGTCGTGCTGACTGACATTCACCTAATTCTGCATGGCAATATCTCTTGGGGAACTGAAACGAACATTTTATTCGAACAATAGTATCTGTTCATGTTCATAGCCAGCCATGTAGAAATTTTAAAAATAGTTATATTGTCTTAATGAATATGAATGTCGTTGCCACTTGCAAGGATTCCAT
Source organism: Dasysyrphus albostriatus (assembly GCA_946251815.1). Taxonomy (NCBI): domain Eukaryota; kingdom Metazoa; phylum Arthropoda; class Insecta; order Diptera; family Syrphidae; genus Dasysyrphus; species Dasysyrphus albostriatus. The sequence continues at coordinate 40,176,278 of OX276337.1, read as the reverse complement.
CTGAATCTGGCTGTGAATAATAAGAAAGAGAGGGATATGGGAGGGGGGCGGGGGGCATCAGGAATATTATAAATTTTCTACGAATCTGACGTTGACTATAAATTCTCCTCATGTCTATAATTGTTCGAGGTGAATGGGGGCCGACTAGGTATATACAATTTATAAGAAAGTGAAATGATAATAATGATGATGATGACTGTGGGAAGAATTCTCTCAAGGATAACAAATTATTATGGCATTAAGTTGCTAATCTTTGGGTATAAAGATATAGAAAGATACTCTTTTGTATCTCTTCGGTTTTAATCTTGTTAATTGCTTTTGCTCTAAGAGAAGAGTAATTATACACTTGTCGGACTTTTGAAAATTATTATTAAAGTTGAAGAAATCTTTGAAATTAAGTGAAAAATAATTTAAAATAATGACACTGGAGGGTGCTTGGGAACCTATTTTGATTAAAATTCAGATTTTGTTGCTCTGCATTTTGAATAATCTCTTTATATCTATGAGAATAGCTGAATTGTATACAATTATAATTAAAACGTTCTATGTCTGTTTTAATAATAATTTAAATACATTTGTTGATAGTTTTAGGAATACGTATACACTTTTCAATATATCATTGCTTTGAAATAAATTTTATTTTTTCGTTTTTACCTCGATGTTGAAGTTCATAGACGTGAACACTCAGACTTAGGTACTGACACAGTTATGTATAGCACTTCTGCCTTAACTAGAAAAGAATTTCAACCCCCAAATTGTGACAGTAAATGCATGAAATACCATAATCCAGATGTTGGCAAGAAAAATTACTGACGAACAAGATAGCATCATTAATGGAAAAAATAATGAACTATTCTTAAAACTCAATCATTTTATATTTTATTGAAAGGGGTCACTGTTTTGCAAAATTCATTTGGAATTTTCTTGTTTCACCTTAGTCGTTAAATGTTTCTTTTGATTCGCAATATTTTTATATTCATTATATTTTTAAATAATTTGTCAGTCCACATTTAGTATTTTTATCTTTTAGGTTTGTTTGAAACTATTTTCAATTATTTCGCAAAATTCATTTGGCAATTCGTTATCATAGGCTTGGTTAGATTTACTTACTTTTTTTTTCAAAAGCGTTGCTCAATAAATTGTGTTTTTAATATTAAGTAGATTACTGTTTTTGCTGCTACTAGTATCCACTGAGTTTGGTTCATTAATTTTTTTGCTCAATTTTGATAACACGGAATATTTTGACAAAACTTACGAGACTTTTAGCGAAATTTTGCATTATTTTAAGCTGTTTTCATTTGGCATTTAGATTGTTTTGTGGTTTTTTGACTTCCATTAAATTACATGCCTTAAAATTTCCATCGAAATGTTTTCGAGGGTGTTGAATCTTAGGTTTCCATTTTTTGAAAATGTAATTTTTTAATTTATTAAACAGCTGACCGCTGCACATATTTTCTTGCAACTCAAGATCTATGAGTAGTAGTCGTACGGAAAAAGTTCTTTAATTGTTTTTGTCAATCTGAAAGTTGTTAAAAAAATAAATTATTTAGTCTTAAGGGTCTCCCAAACCAACGCGAATGCGGAGTGACGACTAATTTTTGGTGTTGTTTAGCGTTGTCGCATTAGCGTTTATCATATTTTGTACTATTGTGAATGAATCACTGGGAATCGCTACGCATTCGCGTTTGGGAGAGCCTTTATTCTGAGTTTCACTCGAACAATATTTTACCCGCAAAAATTGACATTTTACTTTTCGTCTAATTTGAGTTTCACCCGAAAAAAAAAAACAAAATTCGCGTTTTTCGTGAATACTCATTTCGGTCGAAATGTTTTGTAATTTAGAGCTTTAATTGTCATTTATCTTTGGCGGCGAAAAAAATAGAGGGTACAATTTCCACAAGTTCTTGTTTATTTTTGGGAGAAGTTCAGGTGAAACTCATAATAATTAGCTTTGAAAATTCCAGGGGAATAAAAATTTTACGGGAGAAATATTTCCCGTGTGAAACGTTGAATAGCTTTTGAAATTGCAGGTGGACAAAAATTTTTCGGATGAAATGTTTTTCGGGTGAAATTCACAATAAGGTTGAATATGTTAACAAATAATATGCTGCACACTATGATAGTTTCATTTTTTTTTTGTTCTGGTAGTTACAAGAAAACTAGATCAAGACAGTGTTGGCACACCCAATGCATTTCAAATTATTTATTTTTTTAAAATGGCACGACGCTCTAAAAAAGCTTGCCCCTCAACTATACTAAAGGGTTTTTCAACAGGGACGCAGTAGAGCGACAGAAACAGCAAACGACGCCATATTTCTTGCCGTTCCTTTGACATTTCTCTTCAGTAAGGTTTGTCATTTCATGATGAAAAGATATACGAGCCAACAACGAGTCGAAATTATTAAAATTTACTACCGAAATTCGGAGTCAGTGGCCTCACCGTTAAGAGCGCTACGTCCAATTTATGGTCGTCATAATCGTCCTAGCAGTTTGCAATTTATCTGTGGTTTATTCAAAATTTTATCAGAAAAAATGCAAAGCCTATTTTTAAAGAAAAAAAGACAAATTGAGATGAAATAATTGCCTTTAAATTCAAACTTCTTATAGATAAGTAAAGAAAATGTCATTCTTTGGCTCTGAAGCCTGAGGATTGTGGTGGATGAGGCAACTAAGATTTTACACTTTAAGACAGCCATTCTCTTACTTATATAGATGAATGTTTCTAGTCATTATCCTTTACCACTATGAAATCATTTTATTACTTAATCCTATCAGAATTGGCTTTAAATTTTGCACTCAAATCTGCAAAGTTTTGTTCTGTTTTCCATTGTTGTTTCAAAAAAAAATGTGTCCAGCCCCAAAAGTTCAAAGGTTAAGGGGGGGGGGGGGCAATATTTTTTGGGGCTAAATTGTGGGGTACTTTTCATTTTTTTTTTTTAAATTATGCTTTTGGAGAACTGAATTTTTTTTCACTCGAAAATATTAATTTCGATTCAAACGCCAGTTAAAAAATTAACGTATTTTTACTATGGTTCCGTAAATCCACTAGAAAATACTGTGTGACGAAATTTGAGTATATTTTTCTGATAGCCTTTGATGCACGTAGTTTGAATTTGGCTTAGGAAGTAAGGAAGGAAGGAAGGAAGTTTTTGAGATATATTCCAATTGAATTTATTTGGAAATTTTGGGTTTTTTATGAAAATATTCTAAAGGACAGCACTGGTTCGTTTTAGTTAGTTGTGTTTACCTATCGTCTGTGTATTTAAATATTATTTTTAAGAGTATTTCGTAATTTTTTATTAGTGTAACTAATTAATTTCACTGCATAAGTAAATATTTTGATTGTGATTAATTCCTTTTTCCTTACTTGTGTTTAGTGTTGCTAAAATTAATTGTTTAATTCTTGGTAAGAGTATTTTTTTTTGTTCTGTGTGATTAATAAAATCTTTGTTCCTCATTTGAATGCATTTATCATTTTTTTTTCTGTATATCTATGTGTTTGTGCCCACTTGTGCTTGACTAAAATTTTTCCCTGCTTTTTTTTTTTTTGTATCTACCTCAAGCTTTCAAGCTTTAGTTAGCAATTATTTGTCGTCCCTTTCTTTCTGTTTCAAATCATAATTTTCTTTTATTTTAATTTCAAATATTTATAACTTTTTCTTGCTAGCACCTGTTAGCCAAGCCCGGTGGTCCAAATAGTAAGGACACGGCAGTCAAATCTTCGTTGTAAAGGTTCGAATCCTGGTAAAATTAAAACATTTTTTTTTATTTTAATATTATTATTTTTTTTTTTTATCTTATTTATTTAATCTTTTTTTTATTTTCTAGTCTATTATTTTATTAATTTTAATTCTTAACAAAAATTTTCAATATGATTTGCTCTTCAAAAAGTTGTATACATAGCTCTAATTCCTCTCCACTGTTTGTTTGCTTTGGGCCTTGTGGGAATCTTTACCACGCCAAATGCATCGGTTCAACTAATAGGTTTATTGAGAAAGTGACAAATTCTAAATATGCGTATTGGTATTGCACTGACTGCCGCAAACTCTCTTTGTCTCAGCTGGCGTTTAAAATGGCTAATTTTAAAGTGGACATCATGAAACTTTCAAAAGGCTTCGAAGAACTGCTTTGTAATTTTAAAGACGCAGTTTCAGGTTTTAATTCTTTAACACTTCCAAATAATCCGGTTGATGTTGGTACATCTACTGACGACCTACTACTAGACGCTCTTCCTCTTTTGATCTCACCATCCAATCCAGCTCAACTAAGCGTTCTGATAACATATCAGTTGTCAAAAAGAACAACAAAAGAGGACGAGATAAAACAGTAGTTGTAAAGAAACTCCAGTCCACCCCCTAAACGAACTAATCTTATTGCTAGTCCTCATATTGCTTTAGAATTAGCTCCCCCGGTTGAGGTTATGGATCAAAGTTCAGGGATGGTTCCAGGCGCAATCACTATCCCAGATGTGGATTGTGCTACCACTTCCAATGAAATTAATGATCCTAGACCCATCAAAGCTGTTTCTAAGCCGAGGACTATTTTTATTTCCCGCCTTGAACTAGATATCGTTGCGGATGACATTGTTTCCCACTTATTGGCTAATCGTTGCATCCCAACGAACAATTCTAAGTGTACAAAAATTAGCAAAGCGAATAGTTTCGTTTCATCTTTTAAAATAGTAACACATTCCTCTTACTTTGATTCTATTTGCAATATTAATAACTGGCCCCCAGAAGCTCTTGTTAAGGAATTTCTATTAGGAAAAATAGACTCACTCGTAGTTTGCCCAAAAATATACCTCCAAAAAACTAAGAAGAATTACCCTCTTCTACCAAAATGTAAGAGAGCTACGCAGCAAAACTGCTGATATCTATATGAACTCCCAAGCATTTTCACATAACATCATTGTTTTGACTGAAACTTGGCTGAATTCAAGTTTTCTTGACACGGAACTTTTCAATCAAGAGTTTTTAGTATATAGAAAAGATCGTCATGTTGATAAGCCAAAAGGAGTTGGAGGTGGTGTCTTAATTGCAGTTAGAAATGAATTTATATCTTCGTCTATATCTTTCCCTTTTAATCTCTCTATTAAATTAATCTGTATAAAATTAACTATAGAGTCCAAACAGTTATACTTATTAATTGCATATATTCCTCCGAAAAGTTCGGACGCAGTTTATGTGGAACTTTCTAAAGCCTTAGATTTTGTTATTGACTTGTCATGCTCTAACAACAACATATTACTTCTTGGTGATTTTAATTTACCTCACATTGAGTGGGTTCCGTCTGATGACGAATCCTATCAAGAATATTCTTTAACTTCTTCTCAAAATGAGCTTCTGCTTCTTGATAGAATAATTTCAACTGACTTACAGCAAGTAAGCTGTATTAAAAATTCTAAAAATCGAATTCTCGATTTAGTATTTTCTTCGGACGCTAGTAGTACCTTGGTTCTAGAATCTAGTTCTGGGGTCACTAATTTAGATAACTATCATCCTCCTTTGGATATTATTTTTGACTTAAGCAATCATCTTACTGAAAACAGTAACCCTTATGATTGCTCATATAACGGGTGATTTTTTAGAACTTAAAAAAAAAAAAAAACACAAAAAATTCAAAAAAATTAATAAAATATTTATTTGAATCGATAGTTTGAACCTTGCAATTTAATGTTTAAAGATAATTTCATGCAAATGTTGACCGCGGCTGCGTCTCAGGTAGCCCATCCGCTGAGTCCAATTTTGGCATACTCTTTCACACATATCGGCCGGTATCTCACGAATGAATGCGTGGATGTTGGCTTCCAGTGCGTCAATCGAAGCGGGCTTGTCCCTATAGACATTAACCTTGACATACTCTCACAAAAAATAATCTAATGGTGTCAAATCGCACGATCTAGGCGGCCAATTGACCGGCCCGAAACGTGAAATTAACTGTTCACCAAACTCGCCTCGCAATTGCGCCATTGTTTCGCGTGCTGTGTGGCATGTGGCACCGTCTTGTTGAAACCACATATCATGCAAGTCAAGAACTTCCATTTCGGACAAAAAAAAGTTTGTTATCATCGCTCGGTAGCGTTCACCATTGACAGTAACGCTGCGATTCGCATCATCTTTGAAGAAATATGGCCCAATAATGCCGCCAGCCCATAAACCGCACCAAACAGTGGCTTTTTCGGGATGCATTGGTAGCTGTTGCAATGCTTCTGGCTGATCTTCACTCCAAATGTGGCAATTATGCTTCTTTACGTACCCATTCAACCAAAAATGAGCCTCATCGCTGAACACAATTTTTCGATAAAAAAGCGGATCCTCGGCCAGCTTTTCAAGAGCCCATTCACCAAAAATTCGGCGTTGTGGTAGGTCGGCTGGCCTTAGTTCTTGCACCAGCTGTATCTTAAAAGACTTTACGCCCAAATCCTTCCGCAAAATTTTCCACGTAGTGCTGTAACAAAGGCCTAACTGCCTTCGACATTTCGCGGTCTTCTGTCACACTAGCTGATACGGCCGCAATATTTTCTTCACTACGCACAGTACGTAAACGTGTTGGTGGTTTAATGTCCAACAAAGTAAATTTGGTGCGAAATTTGGTCACAATCTTCCGAATAGACTGCTCAGAAGGTCGAGAATGCCGACCATATAATGGAAGCAGCGCGCGATGAACATTTCGAACCGAGCACGAATTTTGATAGTAAAATTCAATAATTTGCAAGCGTTGTTCATTTGTAAGACGATCCATGGTTAAATTGCAAACCAAACTGAAGCTGTTTGACAGTGACACAAGGTACTAAACACAGGTCAGCTGTCAAAACCAGTGTTGCCAAAACCAAACCAGCTGAAAAATCACCCCTTATATCTTAAAAAAAAAACAGTTTTTCTCGGAAACGACTACCGCACGATTTTGATAATTTTTTTTTTTCCTGTATGTTAATACATCAGGCATTGGGTGAGTCTAATTCCAAGACCACGAAGAATGACACCAAATTGCCTTAGGTTATATAAAGTTGAAATGTATGTACATATATGAAGTTAGCAGGACACTTTTATTAGTTGCTACTAACTTAAGCTTAGTACTCACCTCTTATGAAATTAGAATTTAAAACCGGTTCAAAATACACGTGAATTATTATTATGAAAATATCATTCTTTTTTCACGTTAATTTTTGATACTTAGTTGGGAATTTTTAATACTCAGTTTGAGTGCAAAAAAATAAATTGATTTTTATGAAATTTATTTGACTGGATGTTGAAATATTTTTATCATATTTTGTTGTATTTGCGTTCCATGTATTATTTTTGTATCGTCGGTAGCAATCAAAATAAATTAATTGACAAATGTCAAACTTTTCCACATCTCCTTATTTTTTCCTATTGTTTGTACATTGGGAAATGAAAATCATTTCGTGAAATATACATATATTGAACCGGTACATATTTCACTCTCAAATTTGAGTACTCACCTCTCGTTGCGAATTCCATCGCTGTGAACTAACCGGCATTTTTGTATGGAAATTTTATTTTCACAAGAGCGAATTAGTTTCGCAAAAATTTAATTAATTGCGTTTTTGGCTTGCGAAAAATGGGTGTCCTGCTAACTCCATATAAACTTAACAGGACGACTCAAAATGTAGATAAACGATCAGAGAAATATTTGTTGTTGATAACTAATTAACTGCGAACTGCGAGTTACGCAAAAAAATGTAATTTTTGTTCGTTTACGAAAGATATGAGTATTTCGGTTTTCACGTGAACCTAGCAGGACAACTTCCTCAAAAATGAAGTTAAATAATTTGAAGGAAGTTATTTGTTAAGAACTAATTAATTGCGAATTAGTTACGCAAAAAACAAAAATGTCTTGCGTTTTTGGTTTGCGAAAAAATGAGTGTCCTGCTAACTTCATATGAACTTAGCAGGACAACTTTCTCAAACATGTAGATAAAGAGTCCGAAGAGATTGGTTGATGAGAACTAATTAATTGGAAAAGAGTAACGCAGAAAAAATATAATTTTTTGTTCGTTTGCGGTAAATGGGAGTATTGTAACTTTTACGTAAACTTAGCAGGACAACGTTCTCAAAAATACAGATAAACGATCAATAAAAAGTTCATTGTTAAGAACTAAATTAACTAACTTCGTTAAAAAAATTTAATTACATTTTTGGTTACCGAAAAATTGTTGCTGACTGCTGACTTCATTAATGAACTTTGCAGGATAACTTTCTCAAAAATGATGACAGTCGAGCTAAGCAGAACATTTCCAAAATTGATCGTTCCTTAATGAAATGCTGCAAAGTACTCGTATATCCAACATTCTTAACAATTGCCTTGTACGAAATGATGCCAGTTTGTTGTTAATAACTAACATGCTACTTTTTTTAAGCGAAGATAAAAATGCATTAAAAAACAGGGCTAATATCATTCTTGCTTATTTCAAACCAAAAACACGTTTTGAAAATCTAGCCAGTTTATCAATGCAGAGTTAACTCTGAGTTTAATTAGATTTAAGTTAATTCCGAAGTTGAGGATTAACTTTATTTTTTAGTTGTCGAAAATAAGTTGTTTGAAAAACGAATCAACTAAAATTGATTGCTTTCGATTCGTTAGCAACTCGCAGCAACTAAATGTTGCCAACAGGCTTAGTTCACACGTATAACCTAATGAACTTGAATCAGAAGCAAACTTATTTTCGGCAACTGAAAAATAAAGTAAATCCTCAATCCCTTCTAAATAAACTGAACTCTGATTAAACTCAAAGTTAAATTTGAGTCCCCTTTAAGACAGCATTTTTATTTTTAATTCTTCAGTCTTACACTTAGTTCACTATATGGATCAAAATCCATATTTCTACGCGTCCATTCATCCATACTTTGACAGCCAATGAAAACTACTTTTTTCCCATTAAATGAACATTTCTAAAAAATGCTAAAACGATACTGACAAAAGTCATTGAAACTGACATCCAAACCCTTTTCCATGACAAACACAAAAAAATTGTATCAAAGTTTAACTAAAATAAAATAGAATTCAAATTCAATCGTTTTTGGACTAAAATCAACAGTTTGCCTTTTTTTTTTGTTGGTCAAACTCTTGCTGATAAATTTGTTTACAGCCACTGTCAACGCTAAATTACCCCAAATTGCATACCTATTTCAATCAATGCCGCACTGTGTATATGTAGCTTACAACTCGATTTTCAATTTGAAGCAATTTTTGTTTTTTTTTTTATAAAAATTTAAATTTTATTTATTTAACGCAGAATGAAGACCCACTATATAACACAACAGATATTTTGTTTTACACTAATAGTTGGTCCATCTGGTGTGCATCGTTGCTGCTTCAATAAATTGCAATACAAAAAATAAATTAAAATGCAAAAAAGAAGCAAAACGACAAAAAAACAAAATTCTTTCATAATAAAAAAAAAAAATAAAATAAAATAAAAAATATAACTTTTCCTGACCGTTACGCCCCCTAGAGTGGCATTTAATCTTGAAACATTTCCTTTTTGCTCTTTTGGGGAGGTGAACTGTTCAAATATAAACGATTTTCCACCATTTAAGCCACCCATTGCACCGATTCACACCGGAGGGGTTTTCATCTCTCCACAGAATACACATAAACTATGCACTGACCATAATGCAAATACACTGGACATGGGCTATATAATAGTGCAAAGCTAAGCGGAGGGAGGGGGCAGGGAGTTTGGGAAAACTACCCAAACCATGCTCAACATTTATATGCAACCAGCTGTGCGGGAGTATATTGCCTTAAGCTGACGACTGGCAGGATATGAACGAGCGTTAACTACAACACGCTCCAGCGCTTATCGTTGTCCTGCAGCAGCATATGGCATGTTGCTGTGGGGGCTGCTACTGTTTAGTCCTTGTTGTGTATTCCATTTTCGCCTGGTAACGCATCATTGAGTATCATCCGCTCCGCAGTATAGCAATAAGCATAGAGATTCCAACACAACACAGGATATAGAGCTGATTCCTATATTTTTTTTTTTTTTTTGTTGTTGCTTATACGGGGTGTCCCTTTAGGACACTGTGTGTTACAAAACAGTCATGCATCACTGTGCACACGGATGGAGTCCGATATATTTGCCAAGGATGACGAGAATCCTGATAATGATGGTTGTTGGTCACTGCCGCCGCCGCCGTCAACGACGCCACCATGCCAAGCGCCATGCCACCGCCACCGCCTCCCGCCACCACCGCCATCATCTTTGACCAGGAATCTGTGGCTAGGAATTATGGTGGCACTTGAATGTGGACTCAATTCAAGTCTTCCCTGTATATACCTTCCTATGTAGGTACATAATAATGTAGTACGAACGTTGTGATGTCACATTCCGTTCCGCATCATTGCACCGTAATCGATGAAAGGTTCCTCTATCTATTCGAGTATGTACTATACGTGTGTCCTTAAAGCAGGCTCCTTCCTGACACACAAAAGAGGCACTTCTAACACGTCGCGGCGACACAGGCTTCTGCATTTGGATATCGTCGTTCAATTGCCATTTTGCTATTGACTTAGAGTGCCCTACCTCATGTGCACTCAACAAGAAGATGGCTGCTTGTGCGGGGTCACAGAGCTCACAGGAAGGAGCATCGCATCAAACGTGTCTCCAGTATCGGGGGTAATATTTGTGTAGAGGTATGTGTATATATGTTCAACAGATTGTATACAACAATATTTTGCTATGACCTTTTTGCTAGTCCGCATAACACACAGAGTCGAAGACATCATTTGGGCCTAATGTGATTTTCATTGATTTTGCAATTAAACGATGGCATTCATTTTGAAGTTCATTGCACCCCAGGGATTGTTTCTAGTAATCGTTATTTGGCGTGTGTAAGTGTATAAGTGATAAAAGAATAAAATTGCTATGCAAATTTAGTAGCTGCATCTATGGCCAATGAACTTATTGCGTTATTTAATGTATTTGGCATCACATGGGCATATCAATTTTACTAACAGTGTCATACTGAATATTATTACGGTTTCTTGCCTCCGAAATAATGTCTTTCGGGGAGTGGGTCTGTACAACATGAAGCTTTTTTTACTTTTAAGACCGGCAGAAGAACTGGTCGGCCGAGACTAACATGGGACGTTTAATAGTCCCATTTGAAAATTATGGGAGGGATCCCAACAATTTCGTCAAATGAAGTTCGATGGCTGACATCTACATACCTAAGCTGACAGATTTTTACGTAGATTACATAATAATTTATTTTTTTTGTTATACCTACCCAATGAACAAGATCCGAAGGTTTTGGAAAGAGAAAATATGAAAGTTCGAAATCATTTTATATGAAAAAAAAATAGGCACAAAATCAGTATTGACACTCTTGAGCTTGAATAACTTTTTATGATCATTATAGAGGGAAAACTTTATGATGAAACGACTGTCTGCACCAATTTATCAACTGTGTTTGGAACTTTCTGAAGCTAAATATGTCTAATTTCACTGAACAAAGTAGGTACATAAAGCCTATTTTAATTTTCATCAAATTATTTCGAAAAGATAAAGAAAAAACTTCAATAATTCTCACATCCACATCAATGTATAATTATGTAGCTTTGAAGATTTTTTATTTATGACATTTTTCCAACAACTTTTTATACATAAACAAGAATAAACTTAACTAAGTTATGTTGTTGAAAAAAAAGAAGACGCAGTTTTAATATAGGCACACGCAAATCAAATCAAAGCTAACGAAAAAGAAATAATGTTTCTAAGTTTTGCAAATCAATTTAAGAAGTTGTGATTCTATTTTCTTTATTTATTTGTGTTTTATTCAGATTTATATAAAAAAATAATAACAAATGAATGATGAAAAAGTTTTAATCATCATTATGTTTATGAGGACTTGTTTATGCAAGACTTTTGAGGACACATCATTGATATAACTTAGACGATATTAAATAGAAAGCTGTAAGTTTTTACCACCTACTTTTGAATATTCTGATATCTGATAGTGTTTGATTTAACAACCTAACCTTTAACTAGAGTTTTGATGTTCTTAGAAGAAGACAAATATTTGGATTGAAGGGTTTGGTATGCAAAACTTATTTATTTATTCTTGCACAGAGAACAATAAAATTTATTAATAGTTGCTATTTGCAAATTTTTATAGTTTTTACACTTATTTGAGTATACAAAAAAAGTTTAATGAAAATCGTACGAACTGTTTTAAAGAAAACAAACGGTTTTTAAACATTTGTATGGAAGGTACAATTATTTGTTCACTAAAGTGATTTTTTCTTAAAATACCTTAAAGCGGATAAAGTAACTGGGTTTTTCAACAGGAACGCTACAAAAGTAGAGCGACAGGAACAGCAAACGATGCCATATTTCTTGCCGCTCTTTTGACATTTCTCTTCAGTATGGTTTGCCATTTCATGATGAAAAGATATACGAGCCAACAACGAGTCCAAATTATTAAAATTTACTACCGAAATTCGGAGTCAGTGGCCTCAACGTTAAGAGCGCTACTTCCAATTTATGGTCGTCATAATCGTATTAGCAGATCAACAATTGAGCGTCTAGTGGAAGAATTTGAATCCACAGGTACAGTACAAAATGTTCCTGTGCCAGTGAGACAAAGAAGTGCCCGTAGTGTCGAGAATATTGTTGCTGCTGAGGCTTCAGTTGCAGAAAGCGGAAATGTGTCTCTCACACGTCGTTCTCAAGCGTCGGGCATCTCTGCGACGTCGTTGTGGCGAATTTTGCGAAAGGATCTTGGCCTACATCCTAACAAGATTAAATTGACGCAACAACTGAAGCCGCTTGACCAACAGAAGCATCGTATGTTCTTCAATTGGGCTGAGCAACAACTTGAAAACGATTCGGATTTTCATCGAAAAATCATCTTCAGCGATGAGGCTCATTTCTGGCTGAATGGTTTCGTCAATAAACAAAATATGCGGTATTGGTCAGGCAGCAATCCACACGTACTCCATGAGTCATCATTGCATCCCGAAAAAATTACGGGTGGTGTGGTTTATAGGCCGACGGCGTCATTGGGCCGTACTTCTTCCGTGATCATCAAGACCGGCACGTTACTGTGAATGGGGATCACTACTGTTCAATGATAACCGAATATTTTTGTCCCCAATTGGATGATATGGACTTGGAGGACATGTGGTTCCAACAGGACGAGGCGCCACAAGCCACACAGCGAATGTCACAATCAATTTATTGGAAACCAAGTTTGGAGAACGAAACGGTCCACGAAATGGTCCAGTCGCTTGGCCACCTCGGTCGTGCGATTTGACGCCGTTAGACTATTTCCTGTGGGGCTATGTCAAGTCTTTGGTCTATGCCAACAAGCCAGTGACGATTGATGAACTTCGTATGAATATCGAACGAGAAATTGCAGCAGTTTCGGCCGATTTATGCTTGAAAACCGTCGAAAATTGGGTTCAGCGTCTGGACTTCTGCAAGCGTGTCCCTGGTGGCCATGCAAAAGAAATCGAGTTCCATACATAATGGCATCAAACGTACTTTCACAGGAATAAAGAATTTTATTGATATCCGAAACCGTTTTTGTTTTATTTAAAAAAAACTTTTGTAGCGCTCTTATTGAAAAACCCGATATTTTCAAAGTATATGTATTTGATTTTTAAAAAAATATTCTAGAAATTTTTTTAGAATTTCAAAAAAAAAAATAGTTGAAATTTTTGGCAGCAAAAACTTTTTATATTGCTTAGGAGCTTCTGTTTGAAAAAATCAAATGCACGACTGGGTCGCACGTACCTGCTCTTATGTTTAGGACGCTGAGGGTTTGAGAAAAATGTTTAAAAGCCTGAAATACGATATTTAAATTAGCTAAACTAGCTTCTTAGGGACATTTAAATGAAAAAAAAAGAAGGACTATATTAATTCTGTATTGACTATGATTGTATCTATGGAAAAAATATTTAAAATCGTTGCAGCGGTTTTCTTAAAAAAAAATGTTCTTGTACAGGGTGTCCGCCGGTAAGGTATACTACTTTGTTTGTTTATAATTTTTAATTAAATGAAAGAGAATGGATTTCATGTTTTTAAATGATTTATTTAATGTCGGCAATTATGTTTGAAAATGTCCGCCTCTGATAGTCTCACAAATGCGATCCTTTTTAAGCACATTTTTCATTACATTCTCACACATTTCACGCAGTATTTCATTAATTTCATCAAGAATGTATTGTTTGAGTTGCTGAAGCGTTTCTGGTTTGTTTGCATAAACCTTGTTTTTCAGATATATTCCCACAGTACGTTATGGTCCTTGCTTGGGCCTATCACCTACAGACCCTGTTTCTTCGAAATTATTCATCACACGATAAATAGTGCGTTTTGTTGTTTTTCCCAAAAATTTCACGTAACTTTCTTATCGTCACAGTGATTGATGATTGATTTTGATAGAATGTTTTAACGATTAAAACACGTTGGTTTTTATCGAATATTTTTCCATAATAAATTTGACACGAGTCTATTTCACGACTGAAAAATATTAACTGTCAAGACTAATGTTTACCAAAGTGGTGGCAAAACAATGTAGTATACCTTCCCGGCGGACACCCTGTATATGTATCAAATCCTAAAAATATTTTTATGGAAAATTTTTGGTTTACCATTCGTAAGTTGAATTTATTTTTGTGCATATAAAAATGAAATTTCAAAAAAATTGATTTATTGAATTTTCAACCACTTAGTTTTTATAATATTTTATTTTCAAAAAAAAAAAATAATTTTTTTTTAAAAATAAAAAAAAATGTTTAAATCAAAATAACCGTAAGAAATAAAAAAATGGTTCTGTTGGAGGAACCTTTAATAACCATTTTTAAAAATTGGTCTTTAGTGAAATAAATTTATTAAATTTTTTTATGAAGAATTGAGAAACAAATAAGGTTTTGTAAAATTGCTAAAAAATAAATAAATGCGAAATAAAGATTGTATGGCAGGTTTGGTTATTTTTAGATCTTAAAAAATGAAAAATAAGCTTGTAAGCCAAAGAAATTCGATTCAGCCGTTTAGGTTAGTGTTCCTTAAACATCAACTCTTGCGATAGTTTACGATTATTTTTAAAAAAATACCTGATAGTATCGAAAGTTTATCGATAGTTTTCATAAACAAAAACAACATTTTTCGTAAAATTTTATGAATCGACAATTTTTATTAGCAAAATCTGTGACTGTTGTTATTAGGAGAGGAAAATATTTACAAAAAACTAATTTTTCTTAAAGATAGCTCAGTTTTTCTTTAGAAAAAAGAGTTCTTTTAATCCTTTGGGGGCTCCCCGTACTTATTCCTCTAATTCATTGACAGTACATTCGGTGTATTCACCCTTTTTACTTGCGATAAAGGTACTATAAGGCATGTTTAGGATTCGTGCAGAAAAAAAATTGAGATAGCATTCAAACATGACCTTACGATGATTGAGAACACCAAAGAAGTAGGTGGAAAAGTTCTGTCTGTCTGTCTGTTTTTTCGTCTACAGCCTAAACAGTCCGATCGATATTCTTCAAACTTGGTACATAATGGTTTTTGGTGATTATGACCACACTTTTTATTAAGAGCCAAAAAATTTGTCCCAAAAACAGCTTGATAGCTTTTCTTAAAAAAAATTAATAAACTACTTTTAGTAAAGGCTTCCTTTGGGTGGAAAATAATGTTTTTTTGAAATGGTTATAATAGGTGCCTCCCAAAGAACCATTTAACTATTAATTTTTTTCAAAACGATATGACTGATTACAATAATTTTTTTTAAACAGAGGCTTCCAAAAACTATAAATATTTGTGTGTACTTAAATTTAAAAAAAAAATACATTTAGGATTCTTAAAATTACGGAAGGTAAATATTTTTTCCTCAAAAACGATTCCTACGATTTTGTTTAAACTTTTTCTGTATTCTAAAATTAATATGATCTACTACAAGAAATTATACAATTTTGCACTTAGAAACTATGAATAGTAGGTACCAGTCATTAGAACGTGTTTTTTTATTTTTAATTTTCTCATCGGCTGAACGGACTTAGATTTTTATATGTACAAGTTTCAGATAAGATTGAATAATATTGCGTATCAAAATTTAAAAAAAAAAAAGTTTATAAATTTTTAAAAAAAGTTTCAAAATTTTTTGGAAAATTCGATATCTCAAAAAAAGTGTGACCATTAAAAAGAATAAAAATATTTTTTTGAATGTACATAAGTAAATGCTTAAAAATGCTTTAAGAATTTGATATATATGTAAAAATATTTTTTTAAGAAAACAGCTCACATGATTATATTTTTTTTTTTATTTCCATACAATCGTATTTAATAAAAAAATAAGATTTTGTTCTCTTTTTTCATATTGAACTGTCAAAGAATTTATGTTGAATTTTTTAAATATGCTTTTAAACAAATTTATTTTATAATTTCTATGTCGAATTTTCTTAAAACCTCAGCGTCTTGAACATAAGAGTAAGTTCGTGCGACCCAGTCGTGTATGTTATTTTTGTTTTGCATACAAAGTGATTCGTGTTAATTCTACCAAAAACATTCAGAGCACGTAGGTTAGAAGAAGACAAGGAAACATCCCATCTGAGGAGGGAAATATACTCCTCCGCTTCGACAGGAAAGGCTATTTCTTAAAAAAAAAAAAAATATATTAAATAGAAAAAAAAAAATAAAAACAACGGCAACACATACAGAATTGTTTTGTAGCTTTTATGGAAAGTCAGCTATCCATTCTTAGAAACCCAAATAGATTTCTCTTAATAAATAGGTTCTGCAAAAATTGTTTTCATATGAAAAATAAAATAAAAAAATAGAGTCAAAATGTTAAGTTGAAACAATTTGTAGGCAAAATTATTATCCAAAAAACTTAATTTTAACAAAAAAAAAAATTGTATAAATAAGCTTAACGAAAAGCTGCAAAACAATACTGTAAGTGTTGCCGTTGTTCTTTAATTAATTTGTTTCTATTTGATATAACTTTTTTAAAAAATTGTGTCCCTTCTGCCCAAGCGGGTGGAAATATAACCCCCCCTCGATGGAATTTTTTTTTTTTCTTCCAACTTACATACTCTAGATTTTTGTCAGATTTAACGCAAATCACCTACGAGTAGTTTGCAAAAAAAGGAAATTAAACGAATACCTACAGTGACTAGGGAATGAAAGAAAAAAGTGTTTTTTTTTCTTAACTTCATTAGGAGTCGATTAAGGTCCATCCAAGTTGGCCTTTTTTTTAAACTACCACCTTAACGTATATATAGGTTAGTGTGTTGCAAACGTTGCCTTTTTATTTTACTCTCCCTCTTAAAATCCTTTTATGTTTACTTTTTTATTTAAAAGCTCATGAAGGTGCACTGCAAATACTCATTTAAAAGAAAGCCCACCTCTGTTATGTCTATGAAACTTTATTTTTAAACTGACATCATAACGATTTATTTCCTCCAAAAAGCTTTGAAGAAATTTCCTTAAACAATAAAGTCAAATATTTACGAATATTAGAATTGACATGTCAAGAAGAGCGTGATATTTTCTGAAACGATAGTAAACAGCTTAAAACAAGGAAAAAGAAGACAGCAAAACAAAAATAACTTCACACTATCCAGTCGTGTCAAACACGAACACACATTAAATAGATCTTCCAATATTCAAGTCTCAGGATATGGACGCACTGAAGTGGAACAATGTTCCATCATTTCACTGAACAGAGCACACAAATGATTTCCCTTGCAAGTTGTTGCACCTCTATACATCATTGTTAAAAGTATATACGTGTGGCAATAATAGTACATACCAACAATGCATACATACGAGTAGAATATAAGAGTCCTAAACGATTTTCATGGGGTGAAAAAGCAAGAAGAATTCCGTTATAGACAATAGTTTAAGGAAGCAACAGAGTGGGTGGTTTTGTCGGACGATCGATATTAGGTAATGCAAACATAACAACGATGTTTTAAGCTCTTTTCTGGTAATATTTATTTAAAATTTAGAAATTTTAAGGCAACCTTAGGTAGAAGTTAGGTAAAGGTACCTTGGGTATTTTTCGTTAAATAAACAAAATGTATTTTCTATACAAAGGACAAGGAAATTTACTAAGGGATTCTTGCAAAAGAATGTTGTATTTAAATTGCTCGAGAATTATTCTGTTCAATGCGGAAATAAATTTTCCAATTAAAATGTATATGTTAAGGGAAAAAAAGGTATCAATAAACAAAATTTCCTATTTTTTTTTTTTTTTTTAAATTCATTAGATTTGGAATTCTAAAAGTTTTTAGGGTCCATATCCACCAGCCAGGAACAACCATAAACAGCAAAAACTGCTTCGAATTTATGCGAATATTTCAGATCTAATTTGCTTACAAAATGAGGGTAATTTAGTGTAGAATCAAAAGGAAAGCATATTATGGTGTTTCATATTTTAAGGAAACAAAAGAAGTAATAAAAATAAATGGAAATCGTTTTCAAATGATATTACAAGGGACAGTATTGGTTTTGTGTGAAATATAAATATGTTTGATAATATCTAATATATAAAAAACTACTATTGTGAAAAAGTTTAAATCGACAAATTTTTGTTTGCCCATTGTGAGATGGTTCATCTCTTTCCTCCTTTTTTTACTATCGGGTGTTTCAATAAGAGCGCTACAAAAGTTTTTTTTAAATAAAACAAAAACGGTTTTGGATATCAATGAAATTTTGTATTCTTGTGAAAATACGTTTGATGCCATTATGTATGGAACTCGATTTCTTTTACATGGCCACCAGGGACACGCTTGCAGAAGTCCAGACGCTGAACCCAATTTTCGACGGTTTTCAAGCATAAATCGGACGAAACTGCTGCAATTTGACGTTCGATATTCGAACGAAGTTCATCAATCGTCGCTGGCTTGTTGGCATAGACCATAGACTTGACGAAGCCCTACAGGAAATAGTCTAACGGAGTCAAATCGCACGACCGAGGCGGCCAAGCTACTGGACCATTTCGTGAGGAGAACACGTTCTCCAAACTTGGTTTCCAATAAATTGATTGTGACATTCGCTGTGTGGCTTGTGGCACCGTCCTGTTGGAACCACATGTCCTCCAAGTCCATATCATCCGATGGGGGCCAAAAATATTTGGTTATCATTGAACGGTAGCGATCCCCATTGACAGTAACGTGCCGGTCTTGATCATCACGGAAGAATTACGGCTCAATGGAGCCGCCGCGGCGCGCCGGCTCATAAGCCACACCAAACCGTAATTTTTTCGGGATGCAATAATGACTCATGGGGTACGTGTGGATTGTTGCCTGACCAATACCGCATATTTCGTTTATTGACGAAACCATTCACCCAGAAATGAGCCTCATCGCTGAAGATGATTTTTCTATGAAAATCCGAATCATTTTCAAGTTGTTGCTCAGCCCAATCCACGAACATATTACCCTTCTGGTGGTCAAGCGGCTTCAGTTCTTACGTCAATTTAATCTTGTAAGGATGTAGGCCAAGATCTTTTCGCAAAATTCGCCACATCGACGTCACAGAGATGCCCAACGCTTGAAAACGACGTGTGAGAGACACATTTGGGCTTTCTGCAACTGAAGCTCAGCGGCAGCAATATTCTCAACACTACGGGCACTTCTTTGTTTCACTGGCATGGGAACATTTTGTGCTGTGCATCTGGATTCAAATTTTTCCACTAGACACTCAATTGTTGATCTGCTAGGACGATTATCACGACCATAAATTGGACGTAGCGCTCTTTACGTTGAGGCCACTGACTCCGAATTTCGGTAGTAAATTTTAATAAGTTCGACTCGTTGTTGGCTCGTATATCTTTCCATCATGAAATGGCAAACCTTACTGAAGAGAAATGTCAAAAGAGCGGCAAGAAATATGGCGTCGTTTGCTGTCCCTGCCGATCTACTTTTGTAGCGTCCCTGTTGAAAAACCCTTTATTTCAAGAAATTTCAAGGATCAAAATTTAAAAACCTGAATTTTAAAGTAAAATAAGTTTTATTTAAGTGATATGTAAAATGGCGCCCAACAGTTCGTTTTATTTTATTTTTTCATAATTTCTGTAGATATGATCACAATATTGTTCAAACATCATACCATTTTTGGATTGATTACCTTTCTCGAATAATCCTTTCTTCATTTGATAAATCATAAAAGCAAAAAAGTTCAACTTCCTATGATTTTTCTGGACAAAACTCCACTGTAAACGAACAAGAACATACAACTCACTGAGCATTAAGTTAAATTTAATGCTAACAAAAGTTTAAGACAATTTAAGATGACCCTAATCTTATGCCAGTTCCATTTCCTAAAACACCATTTTCATAAATGACCTGGGTCGGTTGGTCATCTCATCACTGGTATTGTGTAATAAAACCATTCAGTTCAAGGCTTAAAATAAATGACACAAATAAATTAGTTTTAAGGATCAAACAAATAGTTGAATTGATTTGAATAATATTAAATTTTCTGTCTCTCTGGTTTTTAGTGTTCTATAATTTAACAAAAACAATTTCAGAATGTTTGATGAAGAAAATTATTTTTAAGGTGATTAGAGGATTTAACACAAAGTTTATGTAGATTTTTCCCAGGAAAAATAAATAAAAATAAATAAATATTACATAAATAAATTTATATTTAATTTAGCATAGTTGAATACATTCATATTTTTACTGGTACTGATATTCATATAATATAAGAAATTTTGTAAAGTTGAGTGAGTAATATTTAAATGAAAATCAATAATCCATTTTTGATAAAAAAAAAAACTCGGGATTACGTTTACGATGATTATTTTTGATCCTTTTTCATTTACTTTAAGCACCTAAATTCACAGCCTGACCAATTTTTTGAATTATCAGGGATTGTTATGTAAGCAACACTAAGTAGTCTGAATTCAAAATTCCAATCACTTTTTAAAAGTAAGTAAATAGATTCGACTAAAGTTGAGCTGATTAAAAACTTAAACTTTAGGCTTAAATTTTCGCAAAGAAGTAAAAATTAAAATACGAGTATAATAAATTAGCATTATTATAGCTAGTCCGAGTAAGTCAATTGATTTTTTCATTTTCATATATGTATGGCAAACATTCGTTGAAAAAATTTAACTCAAGATTTTTATCAGATTTGCCATTACGATGATAGGGAAGACGAAAAAAGTGAATATCATAATTCTGTTCGTCTGCATAGTGGTTTTAGGTGATTTTGCCAACACGTCTTTCACTTTATTTCTAACAGACGTCTTTGCCTCTGTATATTGCCTTTCTAATGAAACCAGTATGAGGCAAATTGGTTGGATAGTTTAAAAATCTATAAACGCTTGAAATACCATATTTAAATAGTTATAATAACTTCTTTGAGAGTTTAAAACAAAAAAACGCCATTTTTTTGAATATAATTAATTGGAAAAAATATTTAAAATCTTTGGAGCGGTTTTCTTAAAAAATATTACTTTATATGTACAATTCTTAAAACATTTCAAGGTAAGCAAATCGTAAGTTATTACTTCTGTGCATATAAAAATAAAATTTAAAATAAAACGTTAACTGGTTTTTGATATATGGATTTTAATTAAAAAAAAATTGATTTTTTTTTTAGTTTTTGTAAAACTTTTTTTTTTTAATATTTTGATATGAAATATTTTTTTATCTTATTTGAAATTTGTAATTAAAAAATTAACCTAAATCTTTTCAACAAATAGTGAGAAAATTAAAAATTAAAAAAAAAAAACGTTCTAGGTATGAGAGTTTAATTATTAATAGTTGCTATTTTTGAGTTTTAATATTTTTTTTTTGGTACATCGCACTAATTTTAGCATACAGAAAAAGTTTTATAATAATTTTAGGAGCTGATTTTAAGAAGAAAATATTTTCCTTAACGGTTTTTCAACATTTATATGGAAGGTACCGTTTTTTTCTTAAAATATTTTGGAAAGTGGAAACAACTCTTAAATACCAAATTTTATAAAAACCGACCATTTACTCGTAATTTTCAAAATATTTTATCTTCAAAACAAAAAAAAAGTTTGAGCATTTCAATCCAAAATATATTTTTTTGAAAAGAATTTATAATTATTATAATAATAAATAATTTCAAAATCGAAAATAAAAAATGGTTCCATTAATAGCCATTTTTTTAAAAATCGTTTACCACCCAAAGGTAGATTTTACCGGAAGAAATAATTGAATTTTTCTTTGGGAAAAATAAGACTTTGTAAAATTGCTACAAAAATTGTAAAGCAGGTACCGTTCTTTGAGCAGAATCACCAAAGACCACTATGCACCAAAAGTTAGGAAAATCGATTAAGCCATTTAGGCATGTCGGTCAAGTTAGCATTACCACTTCGAAATTTTAAGAATCTAATAATTGGATTAACTGTCGTAGGTTTGTCGTACATTTTATGAGAAAGAAAAAAATTGTCACCCCTGGTAAAGCTAACTTGACAGTCAAGTTAGCACTACCACCCCTCAAAATAGAGTAAAATAATCTCAAAAAAGAAAATAAACTATTTGGGAATTTGTCGTAAAAGAAAAAAAATTGATAAAAAATTCCTTGAATTCGACAAAAAGCCTCAAAGTCTTTGTTTTTTTTTCTACTTAAAAAAAAAAAAAAACAGCACTACCATATTAAAACTTTTTTACTCTAGATGTTTTCATATGTAAGTGCTGGATTTATTGGAAAAAAATGTTGGGGCTTTTTGTCAAATTTAAGGAATTTTTTATAGAAAATTTCGCATTAATTATTTTTTGACACAACTTATTTAAAGACACATAACGACAATTGTTTGAACAAATTCCATACCAAAAAACACCTAGAATAAAAAGTTTTCATTTGGTAGTGCCGTTTTTTTGAAAGAACAGAAAAAACAACGATTTTGAGGGTTATTGTCAAATTCAAAGAATTTTGTATAATTTTTTTTTTCTTTTACGATATATTTACGACAAATTCACAAATAGTTTGTTTTCTTTTTTGAGTTAATTTTACCTATTTTTGAAGGTGGTAGTGCTAACTTGACTGTCAAGTTAGCATTACCAGGGGTTAATTTAAAAAAAAAAAGAAGCGCGACACATTTTTTTCTTTCACGACAAATTTACGACACTTGATCCAATTATTAAATGTAAAATTTTTGAAGTGATAATGCTTACTTGACGGACATCATTTAGGTTGTACCCAAAAAGACAGAATTGTAAGACCTACTCTTTTCGTCTTCCCTATCATCGAAATGAAACCCTGATCAAAATCTCAATACTGTCTGCCTGGTAGTCTACAGCCAAACGGCCCGATAGATGTTCTTCAAACTTGGTACATAGTGGCTTTTGGTGATTATGACCACATGTTTTTAAAATTTTTTTTAGAACCAAAAATAACGGTACCTGGCTATCCAATTTTTTTGAATCAATTTTACATAATCGCATTTTTCTTCAAAAAGGGCTCGACAACTCTGTTTAAAAAAAAAAAATGTATTTCTTTTAGCAAAGGCTTCCTTTGGATGGGAAATCATTTTTCAAAAAATGCTTATTAATTGTACCTCAGAAAAACCATTTTTTTAAATTTTCGATCTTCTTCAAAACGATATGACTGACTTCAATATATTTTTTTTATACAGAGGCTTCCAAAAACTATTAATATTTTTGTGTACTTGAATTTTTTTTAGAACTTTTTAAGAAAAAAATTCCTCTACATGAAAAAATAACGGTACCTTCCATACAGAAGTTAAAAATCCAGAAATATTTTTTTTCTCAAAAACAACTTCTATGATTTTGATAAAACTTTGCCCACATACTAAAATAAATACGATCTACTACAAAAAATTAAACACTTTTGAACTTAGCAAATATTAACATAGAACGTGGTTTTTTTATTTGGAATTTTCACATTATCAACTAAACGGATTTAGATAAGTTCTTATATATAAATTTCAAATAAGATTAAATAATAATGCATATCGAAATTTTCAAAAAAAAAACTTTTTGAATTTTTTAAAAAAAAATCTCAAAATTTATTTTTGAAAATTTGAAATTTCAATAACGGGTTGCCATTTTTTTCATATTTTATTTTCGTCTTTACATTGATAAATACTTAAGATTTGTATGCTAAAAGTTTTCCTTAAAAATATTTTAGGAATTTTAAAATTATTTTTTTTTAAAAAGCTGCGCCGAGGATTTAAATTTGTTCTGTCTTTACCATTATATTCAAAAAAGAATTAAGTTGTTATTTTTCACCTCACACCTTCAACAAAGTTTTTTAGCTGATTTAAATATCGTATTTCATGCTTTTAAAAATTTTTCTCCCATAATTTCCATGTCCTTACATGTAATTTTCTTAAACCCTCAACGCCTTGAACATAAGAGCAAGTACGTGCGATCCAGTCGTGCATTTTATTTTTATTTGCTACAGCATGTAAATATAACGGGTGATTTTTTAAGAGGCTTAGAACTTTAAAAAAAAAAACACAATTTCACACCATTGTTTCGCGTGCTGTGTGGCATGTGGTACCGTCTTGTTGAAACCACATATCATGCAAGTCAAGAACTTCCATTTCGGGCAAAAAAAAGTTTGTTATCATCGCTCGGTAGCGTTCACCATTGACAGTAACGCTGCGATTCGCATCATCTTTGAAGAAATATGGCCCAATAATGCCGCCGGCCCATAAACCGCACCAAACAGTGCATTGGTAGCTGTTGCAATGCTTCTGGCTGATCTTCACTCCAAATGCGGCAATTATGCTTATTTACGTACCCATTCAACTAAAAATGAGCCTCATCGCTGAACACAATTTTTCGATAAAAAAGCGGATCCTCGGCCAGCTTTCCAAGAGCCCATTCACCAAAAATTCGGCGTTGTGGTAGGTCGGCTGGCTTTAGTTCTTGCACCAGCTGTATTTTAAAAGGCTTTACGCCCAAATCCTTGCGCGTAGTGCTGTAACAAAGGCCTAACTGCTGGGAACGGCGCCGAATCGACATTTCGCGGTCTTCTGTCACACTAGCTGATACGGCCGCAATATTTTCTTCACTACGCACAGTACGTAAACGTGTTGGTGGTTTAATGTCCAACAAAGTAAATTTGGTGCGAAATTTGGTCACAATCTTCCGAATAGACTGCTCAGAAGGTCGAGAATGCCGACCATAAAATGGAAGCAGCGCGCGATGAACATTTCGAACCGAGCACGAATTTTGATAGTAAAATTCAATAATTTGCAAGCGTTGTTCATTTGTTAGACGATCCATGGTTAAATTGCAAACCAAACTGAAGCTGTTTGACAGTGACACAAGGTACTAAACACACGTCAGCTGTCAAAACCAGTGTTGCCAAAACCAAACCAGCTAGGAAATCATCCGTTATAACCAATTAAATGGCATAGTTTTTTTTTTCATATAAATAAATGATGTACCAATTTTTTTTTTTCGTAACCTTGAAAAAACCATACAAAATTATTTTAACTAATTTATAGCTTAAAAATTACTGAAAATCTGGTGGCATGATGGTTAGTACATAGGACTGTCATGCCAAAGGTCTGGGTTCGATTCCCAGCCGCTGCCACCTAAAAACAGAAATGTTTTTTTCCGAGGTACTGCCTCTTGCGGGAGACTGACAAATCCTCTAAGAGTATTACTTGTCATGAATAAGTGCTTCTCATCTAGCCGTTCGGACTCGGTAAGAAATTATAGGTCCTCTCCATTCCTGCCAATAACACGCACACAGGAATGGTTGAGAGTTGTTAGTCGCACTAGGCCCTAGTTCTCCATGAGCTGTTGCCCCACTAAATTTATTTATTCATTTATTTTAATTACTGAAAACAGCTGAGCTTTTATTTTTATTTTTTTTTCAAATAACTCATATAAGAGGGGCCAAGATCTTAGAGGCCATTATGGCGGAAACTCATACTTTAGTTTCTCAATAGAAATTTTTTATCAATACCATACATAAAAAACAAAGTTGCTTTCTTGTTTTATACACCTTATTTAACTCTATGAGAAAGAAGCAAAAATAAATCTATTTCACAAAAGAGTAACTTTTTGCTAAGTTCTTACAATAAAAAAAGGCTTACAAGGGTCTCAGAAGTGTAATATTTGTTCGTAAAAAAATCAAAGATTCAGAAAAAGTGATTCAAAATTCACTTCAGAATTCAAATGTCGCTTGGTTGTGATGGTTTGTGGTTCCTTATACAAATGTATATAGCTACCTACTACATAATTAATTTAGGTTAATTAAATCAAAACAGGACTGATTATTAAACGATGAGTCTTTCCGATAACCTTTGTTTTACGTTCTTATTTGTACATGTTTTATTTATTAATAAGATAATTACATTCACTATCATTACATTATACTGATGCTGGAGTAGAAAAGATATACATATATTTATTAGTATACAATTTATACATGTAAAAGTCCTTCGGTGTATATAAAGTAACAATCATCATTTTTTATTCTTCTTTACTTCAATGAACAATAATAATGCAAACGGGGTTCTAATGAACATCCATGCTGGAATTCAAGCAAAAATCCCAGGCATCTATTTGTACATTTCCTGTGTGATATCTTTATTTCATTTGAATTTTATTCATCATTTTCTTCAATAATGCTGGTCGCATAATTTTTCTTTATTTTTTGACTAGAAACTACCTATAAGTAGAAAAACATTACGAAAAAATACTAAATTTCAAAGCATTTCACAGAAAATATATCCAACAAAGTTTCCCTTCCCTTCCCTGTGATGGATCCTTTTGATATATTTCTTAAGTCTTTTCTGTGCTATTCCAAAGAGCAAAAAATGAATCAGGATAGTAAAAAAAAAAAACAATCCTTCATTACGAAGCAGTAATGTTGCTTCGAGGGCAGCATGAAGGTCAGAATAACTACTGTAGGTTTCCTATGAGTCTTCTTCGCCCATCCAAGGAATATTATTATTCCTTACCTTAAGCATGAGTTCGAGTTCCGACTTCTTTTGGCTTTTATCATTTTTTTTTTTTTGTCTTCCGACCACACTATACCTACCTTAATTTAGCCGGAAGAAACAAACAAAAAAGGAAAATACTCCACTAGGATTTCAATTGCTACTAAAGGGATATTCGAAATTTCCTTAGAGCAATTTTTGTATTTTATTAAATGGCCAAGAGGAAGAAAATGGAGAAGCCGAAAGATGATGGTTTTTTTTTTTCTTTTCTAAAATTCAAAGACTCCAAATGGCTTTGAAGTAATTTTCTGGCCTATCTTTTTCTATTAGGCAATTTTATGTTTTTTTTGTCTTCTTCTCATTTTTCTTGTTTGTTTATTCTTATGGGGTCGTGTGGAAAAGATCCAGACAGGTATTACCTGAATATCCTTCTAGCGTTTTTGGCTTTCAATCAATTTTAATTGCGCTGATGATAAAGCTCTTTTGGACTTTGTGTTCGGAGTAAAGGCGATAAGGCTTTTCCTTAGGTAGTTTGTATGCCAATGGCCTGGTGGAAAAAATCGAAACACAA
Source organism: Dasysyrphus albostriatus (assembly GCA_946251815.1). Classification (NCBI taxonomy): domain Eukaryota; kingdom Metazoa; phylum Arthropoda; class Insecta; order Diptera; family Syrphidae; genus Dasysyrphus; species Dasysyrphus albostriatus. The sequence continues at coordinate 40,148,828 of OX276337.1, read as the reverse complement.
AATTTAATCTTCTTGAGGAATTTTCAATTACCGCATTTACTTCGGGGAAAAATAAACTGTCATTACGTTTGTGTCCCTCATTATTGGCATGGCTCAAACTCAGAGAGACGTCCTGACACCGAAACAGGTGTTCATATTAATACCTTCATTCATCCTTTGGTTTTTTTTTTCTGTGTTCGGTTTTTAAACTTTTTTTCTTTTTTCGGTTCTACTACTAGTAAGGCCATCGATTCAATTAAATTTCCATCATCAATTTTACGCATTTCGATAACCGTTTGCCGGGCGCCATTGTTTATTACATTTTTTTCTGTTCGTTTGCCTGTGCCACACCGCGTTCGTCCTTTTCAATTATTTCGATTTTATTTCTTCGCTCAAGGGGAACCGAATTGATGCCGATGGATGAAAGGATGGATGGATGGATGAATGTGGAGGATTCTGGTAGTCGTTGTCGTTGTTGTTGTTGGCATCGTCGGCGTCGGTCGCCGCCATTGTAGATTACGACTTTTCTTTTTGTCCTTCCGCCCTGCGAGTTCATTCCTTTATTATTTTATTTTTGATTTTTTTATTATATATTTTTTGTTTCCTCCTTTTGTGCGGTTTGCGATTTATAAAAGCAAATTATATACATTCTTTTGCTGGCCTTTTTCTTTACAACCATCCTTCCAGCCCATTCTCCAGCGGATCTATGAACTATGTATTGAGTTATCGATTGCTATTGTGTGTGTTATTAACAAAAGAACTTGCAGACTTCGGATGGATGGATATTGCTATTTAATTTTTTTTTTATTATTATTTTTTTAGCTTGACAGTGATTTGACTTTCGTTTTTGAAAATATTTCATGCCAATTATTTATGGTTGGTAAAACGAATTCAGAGTTGATGATTGAAATTTTCCAAATGTTGGTGATTGCTGATTTTCACGCCATAGCACTTTCAAAGAAAAGACATTCGAATTGGCATACTCTTATTCTCAGCTTCTTTTTTATTAAAACACTTTTTGGTGTTGATGTGCATTTTTTCAAAATAAATTAATTAAAATACTTAGAAAAGAATTAATTTTGGAATTCTTTCTTGGGTCATGAAGAACATAAGACAATGTTTTTATTGACTTGAATATTATCTTTTAATGGATTTGTATTTATTGGGGGCATTTTTTATTTGTTAAGAAGGGCTAAATGCTAGCTGCATAGCAGTTGCAGGTATACGAATCGGGATATGAGTTTGGAATAAATTTACCGTAGATACTAATATTTTCTCAGGTTCGTTAATAAAGCTTACTTACTTTATTTAAATTTCCACTAATTTATTTCTTTCATCAAAAAACCTTTATTTTCTTACTAAAAAAAACAAATTATTATTCAGCATTCAAATATACTGAAATTAAATCGCCAACTTTACTCTTCACTTTTATTACAAACAACTTTGACATGTGAGACATGTGCTTTTATATTTCTCACACAGGTTCCCGAAATAGCTTGAAGGTTCCAGTATTTGCTTTCAGAGCTTTGCATAGGGCAAATTTCCCATGAATTTCCCTTTCCAAAGCTTTCATTTTGATAGCTAGAGCTAAAAGTTCTAAAGCTCACCAAAGCTCTCTGTAGGTAGGTTTGTATCATTTATAAACTAGAAGGTGACGCTTCTTCATTCGAGGGTCGTTATAGTTCATTCGAGAGTAGTTTCAGTCAAAAATTTTAAAAAGACACTATGAGAAAAAAATTGTGGAGTAGTTTTGATGTTGCCCCTATTTGATATTCTCGGGGTTGCTGAATCACAATCTGAATTTTGTATCATTACGAGGCGCAACACAGCAAAAATGCATTTATTTTGGAGTTTTTCACTAATGGCTCGAAAACTACCAATTATTCGAAAATTACATCAAAGTACTATTGAAAATGTACACAATTTCCAATAAATTTCTAAACTCAGTTTTAGTTTTTTTTTTTATGTGACAATCCATTTAGACTCAAGCGCTTGCTGAAAATTGATGTATTTTTTGTTTCCGAAAGTCCACTCAAAAACACTAATTATTACTCTTTGTGGACAAAATTTGTATTTAGTCTCTGAAATGAATCAAAATATATTTTTATGATGGTTTTTGAGTGGATATGAAGTTCGTTGAACACTTTTGTAAATTATGATCAGAAAGTATCGTATGATTAGTTGCTGCTTAATTGCGAATGAGTTAATCAACAAAAACATAAAGTTTTTGTTCGTTTGTGAAAAATGGGATCATAGCGGTTCTAAGGTAAACTCAGCCAGGACAACTTTCTCAAAAATGAAAATAAATTGTTTGAAGAAAGTTAACTGAGAATTAGATACCTAAAAAAATCTCTTGCGTTTTCGATTTACGAAAAAAATGGATATTCTGCTAAGTTCATAGTAAAATAAACAGACACATATGTAGCTATTCTTTCGCAAATCGAAAATGCAATCAAATTTTTGTTCGAGTAACTAATTCGCAATAAATTAGTTCTCAACAGACGTTTTTTTCGGATCGCTTATCTGTGTTTTTGAGAAAGTTGTCCTGCTAAGTTCATGTGAAAATCGCAATACTCCCATTTTGCACAAAAACTATTATTTTTGTTTGCGCAACTGATTTACAAATTATTAATTCTCGACAAATTTTTGTGTAACTGATTCGCAATTAAGCAGTAACTAATAACTCTGTGCGGCAAAATTTTAATAGCCGTCTCTAACAAAAGCCAAGACATAATTTTTAATAGTTTTTGATGTACTGAATTCGAATCTTGTCTCAAAATTGCTCTAGCATGTCACGTTTTTGAGATATTCGAATCTTAGGTTTTGAAAATATTCGTTTTGGATAGGGCTGGCCACGATGTCAAACCAAAAGATACTTTTGTAAGTATCGTCTCGGTATCTGTCTCGTATAATTCAGTCTCGTTTTGTCTCGTGTAACAAAGTTTCGTCTCAGTATCATATTAGTATCGGTTTCGTCTGATTGGTCGGTCTTGTCTGAAGTGCAAACGTGAATAAAATGCTTGACTTGGTTTCATCTTCTTGATCTAGTAGTAGAACTCACTTGGTATTTTTAAGACTTAAGACAGAAATCATTATTATTAAAGACAATTTTTTGAACTGATGTTTTTTTTGTTGGCTTAACATTTTTTTAAAGGCTTGTTTCAAAATGTCTTAGTAAAGTTCTGATTAAGAATTCAACACAAAAATGTTGACACAGAAAATAATTCACACGAATATTTTATGGATTTCACTAAATTCACTTTCTCTCTAAAGAGAACCGAGTCTGAAAATTTCATCCAAATCCTTGAAATCAGAGAAAGGCGGCATAAGTTAAATTTAAATGGACGTATAAAAAACTATGTCTTATTTGTACACCGCTTTAAATATATAAATTAAAATTAAAATTGAAATTGACGTGGCAGGGGACAGTTGTAACTGGAATTATTAACTAAACCTTCTCCGTGCTAAAAAGAAAAGCTCTGAAAATGTCATCGAAATCATTAGAGCCTTTTCCGAGAAACCGGTTACAAAAATTGTTTGTTTTTAACAAATTAATAATAATATTCAAAAATCTATATTTTCTGCTGATACCAAACGATACTACCAAGAGTATTGGTGAATTTCAGTCCAAAAAATGCGGTATCGTCTCGATATCATTTTGAAGCTCGTTTATCATGTCGGTATCGTTTCGGTTTCCAATACCGATACCATACGATACCGAAACTTTTCTGATATCGTGACCAGCCCTAGTTTTGGGTGCATACTTGGCGTTATATTTTATTTTCGGGGTAATATTTTTTTCATACCTAGTGGCACAATGGTTAGTGCGTGGGACTATATTAAGCCAAGGGCATGTGTTCGATTCCCAGCTGCTGCCACCTGAAAAAAAAACAGAAATTCTTTTTTCCGAATTACTGGCCCTTGCGAGAAACTGACAAATCCTTAATGAGTATATGTACTTGTCGTTAATAAGTGCTTCTCATCTAGCCGTTTGGACTTGGCAAAAAAGTAGAGGTCCCCTCCATTCCTGCCAACAACACGCACACAGGAATGGTTGAGAGTTATAAGTCACTAGGCCCTGGTTCTCCACGAGCTGTTGCGCCAACAAATTTATTTATTTATATAAATTTTTTTTTTTGTATAGTTTTTCTGAAGTATGAATATTTTTCTTTGAAATTTTTTGAATCTTTCAAATGGCTTCATTCATCTTTCAGAATTACTAAGCTTATAATTTTAAAATATGATTAATTCATAAATTTCAAATGAGGATTTCTTAGGGCGAAATAAGAGTGGATTGTTGCAAAAGAACGTTGAACTAAAATTTTTGGGAAATTCCATATATTTTCAATTCAAATTTGTTGAAATTTGTGAAAAACCAACAGTTTTCGAGTAAAAAGCTAAAAAAACTGCAAGAAAATGCATTTTTGTACCACTTTTTGAGAATTTGTTTATGTTAGGTCATGAAATTTTAGTCACTAACTTCTGATTTGGATTCAGGACCTTAGTAAACAAAGAACAGAGGGAAAATATAAGCTACCTAACACTTTGCTCGCTACGAGCCCATTTGAGCATTTCAAAAACAATAAAAATACGTCAATTTTCAACTAGAGTTTGAGTCCAAATGGTTTGTTGCAGAAAAAAAAACCAAAAACAGAGATTTTTTAAAAAATTGTGTAAACTCTCATTTTGTATTCGAATAATTGATAGCTATTAAACAATTCGTTCCCAAAATATGCACTTTTGTATCATTTTTTTGCATTTTTGTCCCTGTTTCATCATGAAATTTTAGTCGCAAACCTCAGATTCGTATAAAGCACCCCCAAAAGTATCAAATATGGAAACATAAAACTCCTCAATTTGCATAGTAAAAATGCAACATGATTAGGAGTAATTGTGATCTTTAAAAACATTACAAATATTTGTTCATCTTTTTTTTTTAAGTGATTCCTTGGCCTACACTTATTACTTATTTCATTCGCAAGTCTTACGTGCTCTAGTCAAGACGTGCTTAAGTGTTTTCTCCGCAGAAATGTCTGCAATTTGCATTAAATGTAATAAACTGCTAAACAATGATAAAACTTTATGCTGTACTATTTGTTCCTCGCAAATTCATTTGTCGTGCACAGATATATGTGATAAAGTTGCTATGATAATTTAATTAAATGCTAATATATGTTGGAGGTGCAATTCGTGTATAAACATTTCTTTCTTGGAGTGTCTTGCTAAAATTAATAATATGCAGGCTGGTTTAATTAATCTTCAAATATCAATTGCTGATCTGAGATCCGAATTCATAGTGCAAAAAAGTTCCCAAGTGACCGATGTAAACAACGAAAATCGAATAAATCAAAGAATTTGAAGCTCAAATCGAGTACAATAACTGATTCAAATAGGGTTCTTAGATCTTGTTCGATGAAATTGGCAAGTAACTCTCCTCGGTTTCCTACAAATACATCGAGAATGTCTAACGCTTCTTCTCCTGCAAATGCGAAAGCATCAAACTTCTCTGCCCCTTCCCCTCGCATATCTAATCTTCCGCTGCAACGAAGCAAAATAAAAAAATCTACAAACAAACCTCTCTCAAACAAGAGCGTTGATACTTTGTTGGATCCTCAACCGCCACCAATACATAAAGACAATGATTCAGTTTTGTCCAGGGTTGAAGCACACACAAAACCTGTGCCTACCACAGTTCTCGTCAGCAATGAGATTTTGGCTTCTGATTTTACTGCCGAAATTAATATGAATGGTTCATGTTATTTTGTAGATGAGAACAATTATTCTGATAAAGATATCGCTGCTGATAGGGACAAGAATTCGTTTGTTCAAGAGTATAATACGGATATAGATGAAGGCATTGTTGTTATCAATCATAATCCCAGTGACAATGTTCTTGATGTGGAATCTGTGGAGGTGGATGCTATTAAAGATGATGTTGCCAGCCACAATGCTGCATTAAATCCTGTTGTTGGCAAAAAAGTGGCTAGTTATTCTGATGTTATTGTTGCTGATCATGTTGCTGAAAATTCGTATGTTCCTGTTCTGTCTACGGTTGCTGGATCCAATGCTGCCATAAATCTTGCTGCTGGAGACAATGTTTCTAAATATCCTGCTGTTGTTATTAACGACGGCGGCGGTGTAGCTAAATATTCGGATGCTGTTGTCGAAGGTAATGTTGCTAGTTATTGCCATGATGATATTGCAGGCCCGTCAGTTGAAAATGTTTATAGTCGAGATATCAAACAAAATACTAAAGCAAAGAGGTCTGTCGCTTTGGTAGGTAAAAATAAACAACAATCTGCCTTAGATGTAAGACAAAAATACTCATGGCTACATTTATCCTCTTTTAAATCATCTACAACCGCTCAATCTGTTATAAATTACGTTTCATCTGCATTCTCAACTGACCCATCATTAATCAGCTGTTATAGATTGGTCAAGGAAAACGCAAATGTTAATGATCTTAAATATGTTAATTTTAAACTTGGAGTACCGTCGAACATGCTCTCCATGTTCCTGAATGCAAGTGTTTGGCAAGAAGGTATACATGTTCGTTTGTTTAAATTTATTTCAAAAAACGATCCGCCTGTGCCAAAGACCATGCAGGAGTAACGCAAAACTTGTCTGCCTCTCCAATAATCGATAGTTTTTGCAACAATATTTCTATCTATTATCATAATGTGGGGGGCATGAGATCTAAAACAACAGAGTTCTACCTTTCTGCTGCTGAAGCTAAATATTCTGTGATTGCCCTTACAGAGACATGGCTTACAGACAATATACTCACATCAGAATTGTTTGATACCAGATTTGTTGTATATAGAAATGATCGAAGCCGCACTGGAGTGACAAGAGGTGGAGGCGTTTTGCTAGCAGTTAATTCATCACTTAGTAGTAGAAAAATTAATCTACATATTTAATTTATCTGACAGAATTGAGCAAATTTGTGTTAGAATAGATTATATACGTTCTGAAGATAATGTGCTTATTAAGTTGTATTGCTTTTTGTCTTATATACCACCAAAATCCCCTTTATACGTTTATTCAGCTCATGTTGATTTAGATTCAAACTCTTACATTATCGTTCTAGGAGATTTTAATCTTTCTTATGTAAAATGGTCCTTTTCTGAAGAGGATAAATGTTTAAATTCCCTTTAATATTTGTAAAGATTATGAAGTTGAAGTAATCGATTCTTTGTCTATTTTAAATTTAGTTCAAATTAATTGTATTGAAAATGAAATGGGGAGGTGGCTTGATCTAGTATTTACTTCAAGTGAACTTGATGCAATTGTCACTGAACCTGATTTTTATATGTTAAAAAATTGTGGAATTTATCATAAAGCTCTTATTATACGTTTTGATGTTTCTATCGTTAATTCGGATTCTATTCAAAGTAATTGTGATCTCGTCCGTTATGATTTTTTGAAAGTTGATTATGTTGTTGTTAATAATTATCTGTCTTCTCTTGATTGGAATAGAATTCTCAGTATTGGTAATATAGACCAAAAATATGAAATGCTTAGGAATGTAATAGAAAGTGTTTTTTCGAGATTTGTTCCTAAAAAAAAAGTTGTAAGCACAAGTAAACCCATCTGGTTTAATAGAAGATTGGGAAATTTAAAGAATGCTATGAATGCCGCCTTAAGAAAAAGTAGGGCCGATGTCAGTCTAAGGCCTCAGTTTTGTCGTTTAAGGAAAGAATATGAATTTTTAAAAAGAATTTTATATCGACAGTATTTATGGTCTCCGATTCATAAATCTGGACCAAAACAAGTTATTGAAAATTATCGACCCATAGCCAAACTTCAGATTATACCCAAAATTTTTGAAGCCATAGTTAAGAAAAAGATGTATTCCATTGTTAGAAATTATATTTCGGAATTTCAACATGGATTTGTAAGTGGTAGGTCTACCACTACTAATCTAGCAATTTTTACAACATATTGTCTTAAAGCTATGGAAAACAGACATCAGGTTGATGTTGTTTTTACTGACTTCGCTAAGGCGTTCGACCGCGTACAGCACGAAGTTCTTATTCAGAAGTTGGCAGATATGGGTTTTCACTCTAAGTTCTTAGAGTGGATTGGAAGTTACTTGACGGACAGGACTCAGTATGTTCAAATAGGGCGTTCCTCAAGGAAGTCATCTTGGTCCGCTCCTTTTCCTGATATTTATAAATGACTTGCCTGTTACTATAAAAAATTCTCAAAAATTCTTATTTGCTATTTTAAGTTACTAGTAACTGTCAAATCCATTTCAGACTGTTGGCAACTTCAACATGACATTGATGCCTTAGTAGAATGGTGCACTAATAATTCATTACATCTTAATATTCAAAAATGTTCTGTTATGACCATAAATCGATTAAAAAGCCCAATTATGTTCGAATACAGTATTTCTAATTTTGCCCTCAAAAGAGTGTATGAACAAAAGGATTTAGGAGTTATTTTTGATTCTGAGCTTAAATTCACGTCACATGTTGACTATATAATATCTAAAGCAAACGCTATGCTAGGTTTTATTTTTAGAAATTCGAAAGATTTTGATGATCCATACACTGTTAAATCATTGTATGTTGCTTTAGTTCGTTCAATTTTAGAATATTGCGCTATCATTTGGAGTCCATATCACAATACTATGATGCTTCGAATTGAAAAAATTCAAGAAAAGCTAACTAAATTTGCATTACGTAAAATGTACCCTTATCCGCATATGCCCTCCTATGATGTAAGATGTCAGCTTATTGGGCTTAAGCATCTCGATAAAAGACGGTCTTATTATTCCGCTTTGTTTGCTTTTGACATAATATCTGGCCATATTGATTGTCCGGCGCTACTTTTTCTGTTAAGCATTTATGCACCACCACGTCCTCTGCGACCAAGAGAAAATTATTTCTTTAACATTCCTGGGCATTCAACTAATTATGCCCAAAACAATTTATAACCAAAGCTTGCCTTCATTTTAATAATTTGTTCCACTTAATCGACTTTAACATGACTAGAGATCAATGTAAAGCCTCAATCTTGAACACTTTGTGAATAATTTTATTAAATTCTTATTTTTATTTTTAATATTAACTTATTGTTATGTACATAATAAAAGATATATTAGCTGTCTAAGAAAGTTTGTACTTGATAGATTAAATAAATAAATAAATATTTCTGATAAGTTAATCTCTCGGTTTAAAAAAATATTTTGTAGCAAAACTGTTTCACTGTTTCGTTTTTTCCAATTTACAAAAAAAATTCAAGAAATGCAATGATTATTTATCTAACATTTTGTGGTTGAGTGTTGAAAAAAAACAACGTTTTTTTTGCTTTGAATCAAGAATGTTTTGACTAATCTGATTTGATTTCGGTCAAGAATCACATAGATTTAGACCGTGGATACGATTTCCATAAGCGAATAAATGCATGCTTTTTTTTAATTCCTCTGGATATTACCGTCCCCTTGCAGCGAAGCAATAAACTCAGGGTGTTTTTTTAAGTGATTAGGATAACCTTGACAGGCATCAGTACCGATGGACGAAGCAAGATATTATGTCATAATGCTATATTATTTTCTTTGTGTTTTTTCTTTCAAATTATAATAATTTATCTCTCTAGTTATTTTTAATTTGCCTTCTGAATAAATTTGAATTTAAATGCCGCATGTTTTCCAACTTATTATATCAGCGAGTGGTTGGCAAAATTTTCAATACAGCGGGGACAAACAAATCTATTCAGTTCTTTTTTTTTCGATTTTAATCCCATATTTTATATTATTATTTTCGTAAGCAGACATATATCAGAATGTCAAACTTACCTTCTTTTAAAACTTATGGCGACTCAATGAAAGACAGGACATACAAGTCCCGAAGGGAAGGTCTTTCGAATTTCATTTTATTCCAATTATCCGTGTAACTTATGCATGAGCAGAAACACAGGCCTAAAAAATACATATTTTTCTTATTTATTCCTATTCCTCCACCTCTTATTCTAAGAACCAAAACCAGAAGTCCTTAATATCTTGTACAATATTTTATCCCCAGACCGTTTGCATAGTTGGTATATAGTGTTCAATTTGGTGGTGACGTTTGAAGAGTTCTTTCCTCTCTTTATATATTTTATATAAACCAAGGTGTCGCCATAACAGAACCCACAAAAAGTTCAAATAAATTTTATTTTTCATCTGGGAGATGGTATACTACACTTATAGTCAGTACTAGGTATACCTTCCTTTTTACAAAAGGAACCCAACAAAATATATACAACTCTGTAAACAGCCCCATTTTTATGGACCCAATATTGAGCCAGAGAGGTCAAAAAGGTTCGACACGCCAACAGCAAAGTACAACAATGAACAAACAAAAAAAAAAACTTATATAGATATAAAATGTCTTCATTTAGCACTTAAGTCCTTTATGAATACTTTAAGGCGTGATAAGGAATTTATATTCCCCTCCTACAACAAAAACATGAAAGTAACACGAAAATAAAAAAAAAAAACTTTTTCGAAAATTCTGAGGTGACAGCACGGAGTGACGGTTAGTCAATGAGAAGATATCTCAAGTTACCTATATTTTTTTAAAAAAGGTAGCTATTCCATTGCAAATAATATGAAAGAAAATTAAAATTTTAATGCCATTTTAGAAGGCATTTATTTATGTTGCCATGTCGTATATTTGACGGGTAGGTAAATGCCTAAGAGTATTTTTCTGTTGTCAAAACATTGCCTTAGAGAATTTTTGTGTGATATATTTATCATAATTTTTGGAAGCTTGAGTGAGTAATACGAGTAATTAACAAACAAAAAAAATAAACAAAAAGAATGTTGTCTTTGTTTTAAAAATTTGAAGTTAAAATTTATTATTTTTTTTTCAAACGTATTGTAGGGTAGGATCTACATATATAAGTCAGTTTTAATTTTTTCTTACTTAAAAATTTTAAATGACGAAACATTATCATAAAAAACTTTGTGACATTTCCTTCTTAGATAAATAGAGGAAGGAACAAAAAAATTATCAAGAAGTTACTTTGAACATTAATTATTTCTTTTATTTTTAAGAGGGTTACTTTTTTTATTTATTGTTGTTGAACTTTTTTACAGATCTCACTTTGTTATGGCATGACAATAATTTTTCTTGCTAGACTAGGTGTGGGAAATTAAGATAAAACAACAAACATATAAGAGATGTTTGATTTTCTACAGAAAAATATATATTTAAAAAGTTGCTAAAAATCGTTAAGATTTTTTTTTTTTTCAATTTTCCAAGGTAGGAATTTTTTTACCTTTGTCTTGTGCTTATGTAACTTTTTTGTATTTTATTTTTAAATTTTTCTTAGCAATCCTTGATTGGTAAAATAAAACATAAATATTTTTCCTAAGTTCTGCCTTTTGCTAGTAATTGAAAAATCCTCCAAGAGCATACGTTTCATGAAAAAGTACTTCTCATATGGCCGTTCGGACTTGCCAACAACACGCACACAAGAATGATTGAGGGTTGTTTATGTCACTAGGCCCTGGTTATCCACGAGCTATTGCACCACCAAATTTATTTATTTAGTTAGGCCTGGCCACGATACCAAACCAAACGATACTTTTGTAAGTATCGTCTGGGTATCATCAAATTCGAAAAATTTCAGCATCGTCTCGGTATAGGTCTCGATCTAGGTCTCGTGTAACTAAGTCTCGTTTGGTTTCGTATAGCAAAGTCTGGTCTCGGTATCGGTCTCATATAGTCTAGGTCTGGTCTGAGGCGCAAACCAAAATAAAATGCATGACTTGGGTACATGTTTTTGATGTAGTAGTTGAACTCGCTTGATATTTTCAAAATTCAAGACAAAAGTCAATAAAAAAGACATTTTTTTTCACTGAAGGCTTATTTTTTTTTTGTGGACTTAATTTTTCAAAGGCTTATAAAGTTCCGATAAAGAATTTGACTCAAAATGTTGACGCGGGGTCATATGGATTTAAATAAAGTTACTTTCTCACTTTAGAGAACCAAGTCTAAAAATTTCATCCAAATCATTGGTTTCAGAGAAATCCAGCATTATTAAAATGGGCGTGGCAGTGGGCAGTTGTAATTAAAATGATTGCCTAAGCCTTCAACCATCTGAAGAAAAAAGCTCTGAAAATGTCATCTTAATCATCAGAGCCATTTCCGAGAAACCAATTATAAAATTGTTTCTTTCTAATAAATTGATAATACTCGTAGTATTCAAAAATTTGTATTTTCTGCCGATACCAAACGATAACACTCGAGAGTATCGGTAAATTTCGATCCAAGAAATGCGGTATCGTTTGGTATCGTCTCGGTATCGTTCAGAGCTGATATCGTCTCGGTATCGTTTCGGTTTCCGATACCGATACCAAACGATACCGAGACTTTTCTGGTATCGTGGCCAGGCCTATTGAGCACTCCTCGATGCTCGATGGATATGTCACTCGTGTCACTCCAAGAAGTGACTGAAATGCGCTGTTTTGATGCCATAACTCACTGACCTTTGACCTGTATAGATGAAAAGAGAGCTGTACGAAATATTTTGATCAAAATCACAAATAACTAAATTCCGCATTCTTCAAATAACATGAAATCTCGTAAATTAATTATCCCGCTTTTCATAATCTCGCAAACATCATATTTCACAAATATCAACTTAAATTTACCCATGCATTTCTGAGATAATGGTCACATTGGACATATTCCAAAATTTTTGGTATAACGCGGAAACTAAGCTGAATTTGACAATCTACCTTTTAAAACTGTTTTTAAAATTAAATTTCCTATCGAAATATATGTTTTTTAAAAATTTTATAAAAATTTAAGCAGGAAAAGTTAACAAAAAACGACATAAAAACCAAAAATCAAATCAAAAAATAAAACCCAAAGATTTTTAATTTTATTTTTTTCTAAATCACGCATAATTTTTTTCAGAGTAAAAAGAGGCTGAAGGCAAACTTAAACACAACCAACTGGATCGCTTGTATTTGCTCTTATGTTCAAGTTGCTTGGAACGTTTATACAATGAAAAGAATATTTTAATATTTTATTTAATTTTGTCTATAATTACTTGCATTTAATTAAAGAAAATTTAAAAAAAAAACACAACACTTTACTGTATGAGAATCTTGTAAGACTTGGACCTCTAAAACTAGTATGTCATTTGATTAATTGAAAGAATATAAATAATACAAGAAAAAAATAAAATTCTTTGAAATCGTTTTCTTAAATATTAATTTTTTATATATAAAATATTTGTATCATTTTAAAAAAAAATTGTAGTATGCCAATTTTGAATATTTATTGATATAAATATATTTAAAAATAAAATTTCAAAGCAATTCGTCGGTTCGTTTTAAAATATTGAATTTTCAAAAATAAATAAAATATTTTTTTTTAGAAATAAAAAATTTATTTTTTCATAAGTTTTTAAATGCAATAAAACCAATATTCTTGAAAATTTGTTTGCCCAAAAATTTTCATTGAAATCGGTTTGGCCGTTAATAAGAAAAATAAACGTTAGACATATGGCAGGTAAAGCTAATACAAGTTTTTGGTAAATTAAATTGGATGTAATAGTAGAGGCTCTGCACCTTTGGTACCTCATATGTGGGAAATTTGAAAAAAAAAATGAAAAGGCCATCTAATTGTTTAGTAATTGGTCAGAAAAGCTCAACTAGTCCAAGAAATTTGTCCGCCATAGAAAACTTGTAATAAAGGATTAAAGTTTCTCAAGGTCACGCACACACACGTGATTTTTGGCACCTCATTTATAAGAAATTTGCAAAAAAAAGTATACCATCTGAATGGCCTCTGAATCGTGATATATGGTCAAATATATTCAGCAACCATGGTCAGCTATGGTATTCTATGAATTTTCAAAACTCGTTTCAAGGTCCCAAAAAAAAAACGTTTGGCACCTCATTTGGATCATTTTAAATACATAAGTATGCCATTTGAAAGGCCACCTAACATCAAAAGGTCAGCTATTTTAAGTAATTGGTCAACATGCGTATTTAAAAAAAGAAATATTGAAATCATTTAGGGGAAATCTGCAGAGAATAAATACCCCCTGAAGAACCCTACGATCTTTATTAAAGGTCAGCTAGCTTCAGTGATTGGTCAGTTAAAGACTCCTTCTGATATTTTATGTTTTTTTTTTCAAGGTCACGAATAATTTTTCAGCACCTTATTTGAGTAATTTTGCAACAAAAAAATGAAACTTCTCAAACGTTACTAGATCATCATAAAAGGTCAGTTAATTTTAGTAATTGGTCAGCCACAGATTTCTTTCTATGAATTTGTATGCTTAACCAAATATCGTTCATGACCTTGAAAAAAAAAAAATTTTAAATCGTAAAAAAGAATCTATAAATGACCGATCTCTGAAAAATGTTGATATTTTAAGACAATGAAGTGGGCTTTCAAATGGCACACTCTTTATTTTTAACTGACCAAAATGGGGTGCCAAAAGTTTTTCTGTGACCTTAAAATTCATAGAAAAAATTCAATCCACGATCTAGAGATCTTTTGGATAGTATACTTTTTTCTTATGAAATTCTCGTAAAAGAGGTCCCAAAAATCATGCGTGACTTAGAGTGCCAATGAGAAACTTTAAGCCGTTATTACTAGTTACATAGGGCTGACCAATTTCTAGGACTAGTTGACCTTTTCTGACAATTTTCTGTCCAATTAGATGGCATGTTCCTTTTTCAAATTTCCCATATGTGATGTGCCAAAGGGCCAGAGCACCATTATATGCACTTATCAAGGGCTTAAATAGCTTCTTTAATCTTCATAATTACCTTACAGCTCTTTTGAAATTCTTCAAAAAATACCATTTTTTATTCAAAACTAAAAGAAAAGGTAAATAAAAGAATTTAAATCTAAAATTGACCCCAAACTCAATATTTTTACGAAGTACAGTGGCAACAAAAAAAAATCAAATTTTAAATTTGAGATCGTATCGACTTCTCATTCGTACATTGAATCAGGGTGGTCTTTATATTGGGTGTTTTTGAAATTCTCAGATGAATATGCATCAAATTGTTCTACATAGAAAAAAAAATTTCCTTATTTTTTCAGATTTTAATTTCACCCCCTGGTGTCCCTTTTTTCACTTTAAGGTACTAAATATGGGGTTAGGGAAGTTCATATAAAATGCGAAAAATACAGTCTGAGTATATAGATGAGATTGTAACGGAGAGGGGGGTCTGTTTTCCCCCGCTCAGGTGGGAGGGGTAATTTTCTCAAAATTTGGATCAAAACAGAAAAAAATATTTTTAAAAAAAACGGGAATACTTACAATGCCAAGTCTTAGCTTTTTTAAAGCCACAATTCCATTCAATAATAAGCTTCCCAAATAAAGTTTTTATTTCAAATAGTTTTTGAAAAAAAAAAATTCCAAACTTTAAACTTAAAAAGCAAAAAAATTATATTTTTTTAAGATATAACTAATAGAATGGAATCGTGGCTTTAAAAAAGCTAAGGATTGGTATTGTAGGTGTTCTCGTTTCTTTTTAAATAATTTTTTTTTTTTTTTTGGCCGAATTTCTAGAAAATTACCCCTCCTGCATGAACGGGGGGATATAGACCCCCCTCTGATACAATTATTTTCTCGTCTGAATTTAATCTATATATTCTGATATATTTTCGCGTTTTATAAGAATAATCCTTTACCCATAATTAATGCCTTAAAGTGAAAATAGGGAGACCAGTGGGGTGAAATAAAAATCTGAAAAAATTAGGGAAATTGTTTTCCAATGTTTTGAATCGAATGGGAGCTATCCTATCCAAGACTACGTCCAATTAAAGGACCAACCTAATGTACATATTAGTAGCATTAAAATTTATGAATCATCCTGTATGAAATTTATGAAGGGGTTTCTTATCTTGCACTTAGAAATACAAAATTTGGAGACTTTGTTCTAAGCAAGCTTCAATCACCATAAATCTCAATTCAAAACAAAAACAACCCCTTTTCAAATGAGTGCTTCTGACTTCCTCGTTGTTGTACTCTTTTTTCGGCTTTTATTCACCTATGTACCTACCACGACTTGCTTGATTTCACATTTATAATTTCAAACCGAGCTTTTTCGAGTTTTCCATGTGTCCTTACTTCAATCCAACAACATTACACAAGCACGTCCAGTATCATCATTTTCCTTTGTGTGTGTGTGTGTGTATTCTGATAATGTGTTCCATTTAATGTGCCATTTATCCAGTTAAATGGAAGCCATCCATCCACATGGGAGCATGAGGAATTATTTATCACAAATGAGTTTTTAATAGCTCACTAAGCAATAAAGAAATGATTATCCTTCTTTTTTGCATGACGGTGGTGGATGGTGTGTACTGAAGAGACGATGACGTGACGACGACCGACGACAAGGATGTCATGTCGATCGCCTTTATGAAAAAAAAAGAAGTACAAAACATACCCACATCTAAGTACAAATCCTTGTTCAGGTGAACAAAAAAAAACAAGCAGAAAACATCACAGGAAGTGAAGTTAAATACACCCAAGTGGAACATTCCCTTACATGAAGCTACTAAAAATGTTTGCACAACGAGAATGTGTGCATACAGTTCTAAGGATTCTCTGTTGAACATCCCAATGGGTTGGTCGGTTGAGTACGCGCCATCATTCTGTACCCACCTATAGTTGGTCTTAGCTTTGATTAATTTCTATGGAAATCACATAATATGCTCCTCTGGCTCATCGCATAGTTACTTGAGGCGTTGTTTGAACTTTGCCTTACATGGCTTATAGAAATTAAAGGGAACACAAGATGAAAAAATATGAGTTCTCTTTCTGGTTGGCCTATGTATAGAGATTGAGTTTTTAGATTGTGCATAGATGTTGTTGTTTTTTTTTTAAATATTTTTTTGTTTTTGTCTGGATTTTGCCTTTTATTCCTGGAAAGCAAATAAAAGCATCAATAAGAGCTAGCACAAAGAAAGAGTTTCAAACTATGGCATGTAAAATTGCTTGAATTTTTTTTCATCAGAATAAACTAAAGGGAAGTTGGCTGAGGAAGTTCTATATTCAATGGACTGGTATAGGATGTTTCAATACAGGAAAATTAGAGTTCGAACGAAGCAAATTAGGTCTTTGATAAAAAAAAGTTTGAACAAAAGCAACCATCATGAGTTTTTTTAATCGAGTATTTTTACTAGAGCAACTATTGGTTTCGTAGAAAAAAAAAATAAATTAACTCATCTAGATAGGGTAGCTTCAATACAACAATTTAATATTTTTAAAGACTTCATTTTATTTATTGAATTATGGGAATAGTTTTACAATTGAATTATTCGCTTATAGTTGTTGAATCTGGAAGCAGTTCTTCAAGAGATTATTAGGATATTTAATGATCTATACGTAAGTATACCTACAAGGTCCCAACTTGTTATAGACCAAAGTTTTTTTAAGAAGGTAAACAATTAATGCTTGTTTCCGCAGAATTCTTCGTGAACGCCTCTAAATGGTTAGACTACCAAAAGGACACATAGGTTTTCACCATTAAGGGGAAATAACTTCCTAGGACCTAGGGTGTCACAGCGGATCTATATACAAAGATTGAAGTATTAAGGTAACAAGATCAACTATCTGTCTACGTAACTTAACCTTCTGCAAATAATAAAACAGGTAAAGGTAAAGGAAGGGAAAAATGACACAAGTCCCTACTTATCATCACCCTGCAATGAGAGTTGTTTTCACTAAGAAGAGAAAATATTGGAAGAATGATAATTTGTAGAAAGAATCAGTTGTGAGGATGAGGATCCAAGGCTAAGCACTACTCATGGTGAAACATCAAGGTGCCTCTGCTTTTAAGAGTACCTTCACTACAAAACTTTTGAGAGTGACTACCAAATAGCTGTTTTGCAAAATACAAGGAAAGCTGGTGACAGCAGCTCTTCCAATAGAGCTACTAAATAGACATCGCATAGAGAGAGTAGTAGGACAAGAAGAGGACAAACCTCGAGACCCACATACAAAATATTGAAACTATGGAACCAAACCACATAATATTAACTATTGATTTGGCTACATTATCTTTTAATTGGCGCAAGAATGCTGAGCTGAACTTGTAAGCTTAAATATCAACCTCTAGATTATCCTTTTCTTCCAGGTCCCAGAGCGGCATATAGGGAAATAAACAGGTACGAAAAAAGGATCTGGCCAGTCAATAATAAATTCCAAGCAATTGAACAATTAGACCCAAGCCAGAATAAAGCCAGGATTGTTGCGAACTGTACTGGACACTGGCCAGTAGAAGACTATGCGTCAAAGCTTGGTATCAGTAACAATATACTCGCTGTCGTAAGCCTGTGGAGATTGCAGACTTTCTTTATTGTAGGATCGGCAACGATACCACAAAAGTGTCTGGGTATTGTTTGGTGTCGGTATCGGAAACTGAAGCGATCCTGAGCCGATACCAGTTCCAAACTATCAGAAATGATACTGAGACGATACCGAGTCTAAACCGTATTTTTGGCCCAAAATTTACCAGACAGAAAAAGTGTATTTTATCTACTATTAATTTTTAAAAAACAAAAAAAAAAAAATTTAATTGGTTTCTCGGAAACGATTTGATTTGGATGACATTTTCCTAATTTTTTTTTTCTTAGAGGCATGAAGAAGGTTTAGTCAATCATTTTGATTAGAATCACTCACTGCCATGACCATTTGTCTTATGCTTGGTTTATCTGAAGTGAAACCAAAGATTAGAATGAAATTTTCAGACTTTTTTCTTTTTAGCAGCAGGGAGTGATTTTAGGGAAATCCACCCACTGCCACACCTATTTTTTCTTAAATCTTGGTTTTCTGTCAGGATTCGGAACATATCACTTTCGAATCATTGAATTCGGATCTTAATCATTCTTTATCGGACTTCTTACGAACCATACAAAAGAAAGTTCCCGAACGATAATATTTTCAATCAAACAAAATTTATAATTTTCTCACGAAAAAATTATATTTATTTGTTTGTAGGCTCATATTAATATCTCGTTTTTGAGAAATTGGAAAAATTAAATTCAGAGAGATAAGGATCGGAAAAAATTCCGTAAATCGAATAATTCCCAATCAACGAACCGTTCAGTACAGCTGTAAGCTAATTTTTGTTGAAATAGGGAAAATTATTAAAGGAAAGTTAAATATTTAATGAAAAAGCTAGAGCTTATAAATCGTCAAAATAAAGTTCGTCCCCAACTTGTCAAGTCATTCATTGTCAAATTCTGTTGAAAGATGACTACGATGTCGAAGCATTTAAAATCTCAAAGAAATTTGAAATTTTCACAGTTTTTTAATTGCTCTGGCAAAAAGGTGATTTTAGAGCAATTCTTTCACATTTGAATATTTTTAAAACAGTGTGTTTTTTTTTTTTTAATATTTTAATTTTTTGCAACTTCGTTGTTCCTTGAGCAATTTCATTGAAATTTACACAGGTGATAGCAGACACAAAACTAGAAACAAAAAAAAGATATTTTCAACAGGATATTAAAAAAGTTTCAAAACTTTGCAACTTAGCTTGCAACTTTGTTCTTTAAGCAATTTCAATTCAATTGACACAGATGATAGCTGATACAAAATTAAAAAAGAACAAAATATTTTTAACAGAGTGTGGCAAAATAAATTCAAAATTTTGCAACTTCTTTGTTTTTTGAGCGATTTTTATGAAATTGACACAAAATTAGAAAAGAAAAAATGTCAATATTTTGTAACTTTGTTTTTTCCTTGAGCAATTTCAATAAAATTGACATATGTGATGATTGATATAAAACTAAGGATGCTTTCATCACCGAAATAGCTTAGTATGGAGTTTCAAACAAGAGATTATTAATAAAAAAAAAAAAATAGTGTCGGAGATAGTACGGAGCCTTGTAGAACACCAGCGTTTCTTTTGCTGCAAACTTCAGACTTGAAACCGTCCAAAAGACTTTGAGTTTAACGGTCAGAAAGGTTATTACAAAACCTGTAAAAAAGTAATTTATTGATACTAAAAACTTACATATTTGATGTAAGGAGCTTGATGTAAAACCTTGTCAAATGTTTTACAAATATCGAGTGCGACTATTTTGGTTTCTCGAAAAACAATGCAATAATTGATTCTACTTTTTAGTGAGAATAACCATCAATTCATCAGTGGATCTGTGGCAACGAAAGCCGTACCGACTGTCCTTAAAAAGCATTCAATTTTCAAGTGAATTGCAATTGGTGCTAAGAATATGGAAAATTTATTTCTGCAAATTGTATAACGGCGATGAAGAACATACAGATTGCACTATTCAACCTGGGTGAGGTAGACCAACAATTCCGTCCACCCAATCACGATGAAGTGAAGATAGCTATATCTAAATTAAAGTCTAATAAAGCTGATGACCTTGCGGCCGAGCTATTTGAAGTGGCTGGCGATGAATTGATTATGAGTATGTACCAGCTCATCTGCAAAATATGGTTGAAGGAAAGTATGCACGATAAATGAAACCTCAACATTATTTGCCCGATACTCAAAAAAGGTGATCCTCTGGACTGCACCACCTATAGAGGAATCAGTCTTCTTAACATCGTGATTTCAAGGCCGCGTATGACAGCATCTATAGATACGAGCTTTATAGAGCAGTTTCTAGTTTTGGCAAACCTCCAAAACTCGTCCGTTTGTGCAAGATGACGATGGAGAATGCGCGCTGCTCCATCAATGTCAGCAAAGACCTCACCGATACCTTTGATGTCAAAAAAGGTTCTAGACAAAACGACGCACAGTGCGTATACCAGTGGACAAAAATAATAAATAAATATGCAATTTTGTTCTATTAGGCTTTGATGCGCGTCTATCACATGTTGAATAACTGTTATTAAAAGTTCTTTTGCTGTTTGCTTTTTTATATGATAGATTAGCGGAATTGCTCAAGGCATATAAAGTATTTACAAACAAAGTCTTGTTGTGAAAGGCAATTTTGTGCGAAGTGAATTATTGAAAAAAGCATATTTTAAAGGCAATTTTTCAATTTCATTAAGCTTTTAAAAAAAGTGTAGCAAGCTGTTGCAGAATTTTTAGTACCATTGCATTTTTATTATTTTACTTTAGGAAAATGCAAAGCTTTCTTGCAACTTTTTGCTAACCTTCAAAATATACAACTTCTTGTAGGACAAGATCAAATCTTAAAAATAGACAAATTCATGAAAAATTGATTTATTTTAACAAAAAATCACGAATGATAGAAATTTTAACTTTTATTTTGAATTATTTGAAGATAAATAAATGCCCCTTTGAAAATAAGAATTTATTTAAAGTCAAAAATGAAGTTTTTTGACTCAAACCTTCAATGACGATCAAAGCAATATCCAAGGAATCATACTCCCTTCAAGAAGCACCATGAGGCTTGTGTTAACATTTCCGGGTAGCATTGGAACCCATTTGCAAAAGGTATCGCCTCTTGATGAACCAGGAACTAGTTGGGAAGACCCCATAATCCATTTATAGAAGCGTAAAAAATAAAACAAAAAAAAACGAATATTTGCGAATCTTTTCTAAAATCATGTATGTCAGACGTATTTTTCACGCAAATAATGCAATTTAAGGGAAGTATGGCAGGGGCAAAAATAATTAATATGGGTGGATTGTTTTGAAACTTTTCAGTATTTTTGAACTCACCTAGAAAATAAAATTCCCTAATTTTTATTGAAATTGTGCAAGCTCTTTTTAAGATACTATTCATAAATACAAAAGTGGGCGTGGCAGTGGGCGTGAAAATTGCACTATATGTTGTTAAATTTCTATTTCATTAAATTTACAACAAATTTTATTGCAAAGTCAGTTTAGTTTTGAAAAATTGATTTTTGTCCAACATCTTCATACAATCGACGCACTGTGCGACGCGTGACTTCTTAAACATCATTCTTGAAAGAATTGTTCAAAACTTTCACGTCAACGATGGAGTCCGTCCAACTACACTCTTACGCGTGATGTCAATGCTGCTTTCGTAAGTATTAAGGAGGAAGCCAAGAAGATGGGTTTAATGGTGAAAGAAGGCAATATATATGCTTTCAACAAGAAAGAAAGGAAAGGAAGATAGCGCCACAAGTGGCGCATGCAAGTAGAAGAGGACCTCAACCAACTTTGCGTGAGAAACTAAACCAGCTAACCAGAAACCGGTCCGGTTGGAAGAAGTTTTTAGTTAAGGCCCTGGTCCACCCCAGACTGTGGCGCCACCTTAAGTAAGTAAGTAAAGTAAGTAGTGTTCAAGATATTACATGAGCTGATGCATAATCAGGATTTCCATGATCTTGGAAAAAATGGATGTCAGAGCAATTGGTCGGTAATTGGAGAGAGAAGCTGAATCACCTTTTTGGGGATTGGCTGCACAAATGTTTTTTTCTCCCAAACGGAAAGTGTTCTTGGGAATTGGATAGTTACTAAACTTACGCGAGGATTTTCCAAAGTGGAAGAACACATCGTCAAGAATATTTTTCTAAAAAAACACATTGGTTATGTCTATAGAACTTACTGCAGGATTATCACTGAATATGAGCGTGGGAACGAATGAAGATCGTTGAATTATGAATATTCTTAACAAATTACCAAAACATTCTACTGCTATTAGGACATTGCAGTATTCTTAAACTATTTAATTGCTCATATTAGAATTAAGTTTTAAGAATTTTAACATTACAGGAATTTCTGAGTTGCTAGTTCTACAGGGTGGCGCACGAATAATGCTACAAAAATAAAACGTAATAACTTTTTTTCTGTGTGAGTAATGGGCTTATTTTTTTTTTATTTTGTAGGTTACTATTTAGATTTATAAAAATGGATGCTTGGGATACGGAGAAAAGAATTTGGATAGTGCAACGGTACCATGCTTTGCAGTCCGTCATTTCCGTCCAAAGGGAATTTAGGCGGGAGTTTGGCGGTAATACCCCGAGTAGATGGACCATTATGAGGTTTGTAAACATGTTTGCCGAATCTGGAAGCATCGCACGAAGGCCGTACCATCGATATGCCAATTTTCGGGTTCAGGATACAATCGCAGCAGTAGCATCTGCAATACAGGCCAATCCAAGCGTTTCGACCCGAAACTTATCAGGGAAAATTGGAGTTACTAGACGGTCATTACAACGGATACTTCATGACGATTTAAACTTGTTTCCGTACAAAGTCCAAATTACTAGCAAGTTAAACCCTCAGGATTTGCCTGTTCGCCTGGAATTTTGCCAAAAAATGATATCAATGGCCGAAGAAGACAACACATTGATCAATTGTTTGTTCATGTCTGATGAGGCCCATTTTGATCTTAACGGCAATGTTAACAAGCAAAATTGCCGTATATGGAATGAGTCTAATCCAGAAATGCTCCATGAGACGGAACTGCACCCAGAACGAGTCACTGTGTGGTACTTCTTTGAAGAAAACGATGTAACCGTTACTGTCAATGGGGACCGTTATTTAAAGATGTTGAAGGAGTTTTTTTACCCAAAACTGCGCCGAAGACGTATATCATTCAACAGCGTTTGGTTTCAGCAAGATGAAGCAACTGCACATATAGCCAGACCAGTTATGGCGGAGCTAAACAAAAAATTCGCAAACAAATTAATTTCTAGGAACTCCACTCTTCGCTGGCCCCCAAGGTCACCTGACCTGACTGCACCAGACTTCTTTTTATGGGGTTATGTCAAGCAAGAGGTGTATAAAACGAAGCCCAGGAATTTAACTGACTTAAAGCAGTCCATAACGACAATAATTGAGGCGATCCCAACTTCAACTCTTCAGACCGCAATGAATAATTTTTTGATCAGGTGCCGCATATGCGTGGGAGAGCGTGGAGGTCATTTGTGGTCTATAATCTTTAAAAACAACTAACTATTTAAAATAAAATTTAATTTTCTGACCAATACAAAAAAAAAAAAAAGGAAATACATCGATTAAAAAAAAAGTTATTTGAATTTCTTATTGTAGCACAATTGGTGCGCCACCCTGTATATTAAAACTCAATAATATCAGATACTACGATGGAATATGGATCTGTATTATATTTTAATAATACAAATGTGTTATAATACAATACATTATTTCCTGAAATTTAATTTTTAGATAATTTGCCTGAAAATTATATCAAATATATACAAAATAATAATAACGAAAACAAAAATATTTGTGAGAGTATTTATCATCTAAGTCAATTAATAGTGGCATTATTATATGTATTTTTTTTTACATATATGAGAACTAAAATCTTAATGCGATTATAATTTTGTCTACTAATTACCTTAAATATTTCAACGCGCCTTCAAAACAAAGCATTTGGAATTTATTTATTTCATATTATTAGGCAGAAAAGGGTTGCCACGTTTGTTTTGCAGCTGTTTTAATACAAGTTGTATTTAATTTTAATATAAGGGTGATTTTTTAAGAGGCTTAGAACTTTAAAAAAAAAAAAAACACAAAAAATTCGAAAAAATTAATGAAATATTTATTTGAATCGATAGTTTGAACCTTGCAATTTAATGTTTGAAGATAATTTCATGCAAATGTTGACCGCGGCTGCGTCTCAGGTAGCCCATCCGCTGAGTCCAATTTTGGCATACTCTTTCACACATATCGGCCGGTATCTCACGAATGAATGCATGGATGTTGGCTTCCAGTGCGTCAATTGAAGCGGGCTTGTCCCTATAGACATTAGCCTTCACATACCCCCACAAAAAATAATCTAATGGTGTCAAATCGCACGATCTAGGCGGCCAATTGACCGGCCCGAAACGTGAAATTAACTGTTCACCAAACTCGCCTCGCGATTGCGCCATTGTTTCGCGTGCTGTGTGGCATGTGGCACCGTCTTGTTGAAACCACATATCATGCAAGTCAAGAACTTCCATTTCGGGCAAAAAAAAGTTTGTTATCATCGCTCGGTAGCGTTCACCATTGACAATAACGCTGCGATTCGCATCATCTTTGAAGAAATATGGCCCTTAATGCCGCCGGCCCATAAACCGCACCAAACAGTGCATTGGTAGCTGTTGCAATGCTTCTGGCTGATCTTCACTCCAAATGCGGCAATTATGCTTATTTACGTACCCATTCAACCAAAAATGAGCCTCATCGCTGAACACAATTTTTCGATAAAAAAGCGGATCCTCGGCCAGCTTTCCAAGAGCCCATTCACCAAAAATTCGGCGTTGTGGTAGGTCGGCTGGCTTTAGTTCTTGCACCAGCTGTATCTTAAAAGGCTTTACGCCCAAATCCTTCCGCAAAATTTTCCACGTAGTGCTGTAACAAAGGCCTAACTGCTGGGAACGGCGCCGAATCGACATTTCGCGGTCTTCTGTCACACTAGCTGATACGGCCGCAATATTTTCTTCACTACGCACAGTACGTAAACGTGTTGGTGGTTTAATGTCCAACAAAGTAAATTTGGTGCGAAATTTGGTCACAATCTTCCGAATAGACTGCTCAGAAGATCGAGAATGCCGACCATAAAATGGAAGCAGCGCGCGATGAACATTTCGAACCGAGCACGAATTTTGATAGTAAAATTCAATAATTTGCAAGCGTTGTTCATTTGTTAGACGATCCATGGTTAAATTGCAAACCAAACTGAAGCTGTTTGACAGTGACACAAGGTACTAAACACACGTCAGCTGTCAAAACCAGTGTTGCCAAAACCAAACCAGCTAAAAAATCAGCAGGTATTAGAAAAGTGTGCTTCATTTTCATTATTAACTATGGCTGACACTTGCTTACAATGGCTTTCTGTTTCAATTAAAATTGTTTTAGATTTTAATACTCTTATATATTAAAAGAAAACGCATGTCGATATTTAAAATATTACTTGTATTTAATTATAATAATTTTTGTAATGAAAATATACGCGTCTCGATTCTTTTAATAAATATAATTTGTATTAAATTTTAGTACCTTTTTTACTACAAAACACATGCGTGCCAAGTTTACATAATTTTTATTAAATTTTAATACTTTTTGTACTAAAAACACACGCATCCCGATTTTTTTTAATACAATTTATATTAAATTTCAATCCTTTTTGTATTAAAACTCACGCGTCTCTATTTTGTTAGTACAATTTATATTAAATTTTAATACTTTTTGTATAAAAAAACACGCGTCTTTATTTTGTAATGCAATTTTTATTAAACTTGAATAGTCTTTGTTTTAAAAATATTTACTTTTTAATCTTTTTCGCATTACAAATAATTGATAAACTATTAGAATGTAATACGAAGTTATTAATTTTTTTTATATATTTCCGGAGTATTAAAAAGTAATATTTTCTGCATTGTATACAGCTGTAACACAAAACCTGTATAAAAAACACGAGGATTTTCAACATTCGTTATATCATTGATATAGCAACTTAAATACTTAATTCATGATTAAGGTTTAGCATCCATGGATGGTGAATATAACTAAAAATATCTACCAAGTATCCATCTCCTGCAAGATGAAAAAATCGATTTTTGGAATAGTATTTTCAGAATATCTTGCAGAAGATGGATACTTACAAAATGTTTTAGCTATCAATGAAATAAGTAAATTAATTCCAAAATTAAATTATGGAATGTAGATAATTCAAATTCTTATATAAATTATGTTTGGGATTTTGAAAAATTTTCGCATTTTTAATTCATTATTGCGTACATACTCATGAATATCAAAAGACAAGAGCAGAAGCTTAAATTTAAAAATAAATACGTATATATTTGAATACTTTCAATAAAAACAACTGTTTTGGGTTTTTATCTATACCCACTTTATTTTACTTTAAAATCATTTGACACATTCTTTAACATTTTTCTTGAGAAATATAATTTTTGGAATGATTTTTTATTGGCTTAAGATTTAAAACGAATAAATTCTTGTAAAATGTAATATAGAAAGACAAGATTTGCCTACATTCTCTCTTTCCATTCAACCTTTTTTTTTATATAAATTTCAACTTATCTGAAAATATTTTGTTTGTGGGAATAACCTTTTGGCATATTTTTGTTTTTAATTTTACAAAAAGATTGAAAAAGAAAAAAATTGAGTTAATGTTTTTGATAACATAAAGCAGACAAATTTCTATGGAACAATAAGTTTTGTGTTCTAAGAAAAATTTTCATTCGAATATCATGTTTATGTTAGAACTTTAAAACGAAGAAACTTTATATCGTAAGTATCAACAAAAAAAAAAATAAAAATTTACTTTAATCTGTTTACCATTCCATAAAACCATGTCTATCAACGATTTTGTAGAAATGGACAAGCCCTTTTCTGTTAACAAACATTACCTATATACTCTTTACAGCAGCTGGTGCCTAAAGGGGAGATCTTACCTAGATTGAGTCATCCAAAATTCATCTTACCTGCAAAAAAAAAAAAAAACAGAGCAAAAACAAATAAAATAAGAATTAGCAAGTGATTCAGTGTTTGGAAAAAGGTCAAAAAGGATAATATTGTAAAAAAGGTCGTCTCTTTGTTAAGTGTACCATGGGATTATTGTAAAGTGTTGTTTTATACAAGAGGATTGAATTTAATCAAGACAAAGATTCAAATAAAAATAATTTGCCAAAAACTTCCATAGGTTTGATTTAATAGAAAAAAAAATCTTAAATTAAATCTTTTAACTTAAAGTTAAATTAAAAGCTTGAGTGAAAGATAATAGATATGTTCAATCGGATCGAAATAAATTCACTTTTTTTTTTTGAAAATGGGAAAATACAGGCTCACTCTGGCGGAAAGGATAGTGCAACAGGTTATCGTAGATTTGTTATAGCATGAAAAAGTATAGGATTATGATTTATTCCCATTAACAGTATATATTTTTTAATTTTATCTACCCAATTACTGTAATTGGTAAAAATAACACAATGTGCATTGAGTCTAGTAAACGCCAGTCAAAACAACTCAGATTGACATTTTATGAAATTCTTCTAAAATAAAAAAAAGCAGAGACAATGGAATTTAACTTAATGAAAAATTAACGAGAAATGGTATTCCACTGAATGAATGCTTAAAAGAACAAACCAAAAAAAGCCCTTAAAAAAAATAAATAAATTTTGTGTAAAATATCTTGCCTTTTAAGAACTTGTAGGTATAATAAATATATGTTTACATGTAGAATCGTAGATATGCACCATCAACGGAACCCTCATTCCCACAAGTGACACCTCAAATATTATAAGCAATGTCCTTCATGCCATAACATATATATACATAAATATTAATCTTCTGCTTACGTTTCCCTTTCAAACATATTATATAAAATAATAATTCCAACAAATAAAATAAAAACAATATAAAAGATGAAACATAAAAAAAAATTAATAAATTTATTTCATAACATTTCTGACAGAAATACCACACCCAGGAAACACCTACCAACACACATACATAGTCGTACTTTTGAAATAAATGTCTAGATGACAAGTGATGTAAATATCTTGGATACAAATAAATCATTTTGTGTTATAATGACAAGAATAATCTTTTTAACCCAGTTGGAAAGTTTTACATAAATTATATTGGAATCTTTTTTATTGTGTGTGGTTAAACAATAAAATTCGCAATAAAAATATCAATTATTGTATTTTACGTTTAAATTAATTAGCTACCTCATATATATAAAAAAAAAAAACAATTTATTCTTTCATATTATGAATTCGTGTTAATATATCACAAGCTGTTTTTGTTTAACAACGATGAAATGTTCTCTCTATAATATTCGATTTCGATTTCAATTGAATTCAATCTCAATTCAATTTTGCATTATAATATATTTTATTTTATAGCCAGTGGTTTTTAAAGTATTGCAGTTAAAATTGAAAAATAGGTCGTAAAGTATCTATATATAATATTTAAAAATAACGGGTGATTTTTTAGCTGGTTTGGTTTTGGCAACACTGGTTTTGACAGCTGACGTGTGCTTAGTACCTTGTGTCACTGTCAAACAGCTTCAGTTTGGTTTGCAATTTAACCATGGATCGTCTTACAAATGAACAACGCTTGCAAATTATTGAATTTTACTATCAAAATTCGTGCTCGGTTCGAAATGTTCATCGCACGCTGCTTCCATTTTATGGTCGGCATTCTCGACCTTCTGAGCAGTCTATTCGGAAGATTATGACCAAATTTCGCACCAAATTTACTTTGTTGGACATTAAACCACCAACACGTTTACGTACTGTGCGTAGTGAAGAAAATATTGCGGCCGTATCAGCTAGTGTGACAGAAGACCGCGAAATGTCGATTCGGCGCCGTTCCCAGCAGTTAGGCCTTTGTTACAGCACTACGTGGAAAATTTTGCGGAAGGATTTGGGCGTAAAGCCTTTTAAGATACAGCTGGTGCAAGAACTAAAGCCAGCCGACCTACCACAACGCCGAATTTTTGGTGAATGGGCTCTTGGAAAGCTGGCCGAGGATCCGCTTTTTTATCGAAAAATTGTGTTCAGCGATGAGGCTCAATTTTGGTTGAATGGGTACGTAAATAAGCATAATTGCCGCATTTGGAGTGAAGATCAGCCAGAAGCATTGCAACAGCTACCAATGCATCCCGAAAAAGCCACTGTTTGGTGCGGTTTATGGGCCGGCGGCATTATTGGGCCATATTTCTTCAAAGATGATGCGAATCGCAGCGTTACTGTCAATCGTGAACGCTACCGAGCGATGATAACAAACTTTTTTTTGCCCGAAATGGAAGTTCTTGACTTGCATGATATGTGGTTTCAACAAAACGGTGCCACATGCCACACAGCACGCGAAACAATGGCGCAATTGCGAGGCGAGTTTGGTGAACAGTTAATTTCACGTTTCGGGCCGGTCAATTGGCCGCCTAGATCGTGCGATTTGACACCATTAGATTATTTTTTGTGGGGGTATGTCAAGGCTAATGTCTATAGGGACAAGCCCGCTTCGATTGACGCACTGGAAGCCAGGAAGCCAACATCCATGCATTCATTCGTGAGATACCGGCCGATATGTGTGAAAGAGTATGCCAAAATTGGACTCAGCGGATGGGCTACCTGAGACGCAGCCGCGGTCAACATTTGCATGAAATTATCTTTAAACATTAAATTGCAAGGTTCAAACTATCAATTCATATAAATATTTTATTAATTTTTTCGAATTTTTTGTGTTTTTTTTTTTAAAGTTCTAAACCTCTTAAGAAATCACCCGTTATACATAAGTCGCACATCTGCTAAGATGAGAAGTTATAAGTAAATAAAATGCATGACTTCACGCACGTACTTGCTTTTATGTTCAAGTTGCTTGGAATTAAAAACTTTTTAAATATGAAATAAATTAGACAAAAAAATTTTTTTTTAATAGAAAAAAGCATTTAAATCATTCTGTTAATTGTTTAAACACCTCGACCTCAAAAACAAGTATGACATTGGATTACTTGAAAAAATATGACTAGGTATATGAAAAAAAATCTAAATCTTTGGTGCTGTTTTCTTTAAAACTAATTTGTATATTTAAATTTTTAAATTTTTAAAATTAAAATTAAAAAAAATTGGAGGGGTAAGGCTGTCAAATTTTCTTTAAGAACTATTCAATATGACAAGCTTAACAAATCTGCATCAAAATCTCAATTTTTGATTAAAACGGATCTGACTGAGTTTTGGTTCTAATCTACTCATATGTTAAAACAAACTCAATTTCAAAAATCAAATTCGTTTTTGAAATATTGAGTTTTCAAAAAAAAAATAAATATTTTCTTAAAAAATCCAAAATAATTTTTTTTTTCAAAATTTTGAAATGCAATTTTATTGGCATTTTTAAGGGAATTTTGCAAAAAATTGAATTGAAATCATGTAAGCAGTTATGATAAAGTCAAAAATCAAGATAACCGTTATGCCATATAATAAGGGTTTTTGGGAATTTTTGTTTTTTACCAAAAAGTACTTTTGATACTTTTTATCAAAATCGTTGAAGCTTTTTTTGAGATAAATAATCTTTTCCTTTATGGTGGTATGGCAAGTACCGTTATATTTGGAGGTACAAAAAAAACCATGAGTTCAAAATTTGAAGAAAATCACTTAAGCTTAGGCTGTAGGTCAAGGTACAGACAAACAGATGGAGAGAATTTTGCCACCCACTTTTTTGTCATGTTTGATTGTTATCTCGAAATTTTGTTATATACTCGTATATCGCAAGTAAAAATATGACTGGCAGTTGGTGAATTTCACTCAAATCATATTTTTCCAGTTAGAAAGATCTAAGCCTGATGATTTCACCCAGATGATTGGTTTGGGGGCGGGTCGGAATTCAGGTTTTCAAAATTCTGTTCGGTCGAAATTCAGCTTTTTTTTTTGTAAATTCTGCCTGGCCAAAATTCTGTATTTCATAAGTCTGTAAATGCAAAATTCTGCATATAAAAATTCTGTATGCGCAAAATTCTGTAATTAAAAATTTTTGTCAAATTCTGTTTTCCCAAATTGTGCTTAGGGAAACTAAAATTCTGAAGATTCTCATTTACACAAAACATTTTTTTTTTTATGATTCTATAGACCTAAGCCCAGAGCAAATTTTGGACGTGAGTGATATCAAAAAAAGAAGTGTAGGCGTCAAAACCATAAGTAAAAGATTTTCCAAAAATCATCATGTGTTGGATTCCATTGCCAGTTATTGCCAGTTATATGGACTGCAATACTTTGATTTTGGGAATAATCTTGACTGAAACTTTTGACGTCTTTCTATACTTCTTTTTTTGCTATAACTCACACACCTTATACGTCAGTTGTTATATACATACATACATATTTACGAAGTTTTAAGTTTTACTACGTTTGCAGGGGTTTTACGCTCTTGAATACCCTTAATAAAACTTAATTGCTTGGTTTTTAAATAACCAATTTAGCTTTCAAGTCATTTTTTTATGACTCGCCCTATTTGGTTATTTTTAGAAATTTTTTTTTATATGTGCTTCCCATTTTTAATGTATTCACCTGCGCTATTGCCAAATGAAGATCATTTTCAGCTTTTTAGTCGGAGACTCAAAAACAACGACAGTGTTTTATGTTCTTGAAAAAACTTCCGTATTTGGATTTTCATCATCAAAAAACAGACAAAAACTCTGCATTAGGATAGTATGTAGCTAATTCAAAATCACATCAATTATGTATGTATTTTCTAACCACGTTCAATTTAGTTCCATTACGAGAAATCTGTTTTTCAAAATTCTGTAATTAAAAATTTTGTAAATATGTTGTAAAAGATCAAAACGATTTTTCTTTTGGAACATATTTAGAGAATTTTTAAAAACAAACATTTTAAACAAACTGATTTTTGAAGTACAAAATTTTGAAAGACAGAATTTTGGTCATGCAGAATTTTGGACAACCAGAATTTTCAAAAAAAAGAATTTTGAAAGCAGAAAATTGACCCTACAACATTTTGACCCCCAACCTGATTGGTTTCAGAGAACCAAAGCCAAATATTAATGCACGTGGAAGTGGATGGCTCTAATCTTATTATAAAATGGTAAACATGAATTTTGTTGTACAATTTACGCAGCCTACAAAAACCGAAGGCATTGAATATCCTTGGAAAAGTTTTTTTGCACTAAAGAGCAGAATGCAAACATTATAATAAATTTGGTGGCACAACAGCTCGTGAAGAACCAAGGCCTAGTGACTTACAACTCTCAACCATTCCTGTGTGCGTATTTTTGGCAGGAATGGAGGGGACCTACAATTTTTTGCCGAGTCCGAACGGCTAGATGAGAAAGCACTTATTCATGACAAGTATACTCTTGGAGGATTTGTCAGTCCCTCGCAAGAGGCAGTATCTCGCGAAAAAAACATTTCTGTTTTAGGTGGCAGCGGCTGGGAATCGAACCCAGACCTTTGGCATGACAGTCCTACGCACTAACCATCATGCCACGAGGTACTACAAAACATTTATTTTAACATTTTACCACCAAAACTATAAAACAAAAAAAGAAAATTGCATAATAAGTGGGAGTGGGAGCCAGAGCGAGACCAATTATTCATTTGTCGTGACCTAAACTTGACGTTTCGATTTTTTCCACCCACCAACCAACCAATTTTCTAGCACTAACTGGAAAGATAATTGGAATTTCTGATGGCAGCGTTCAGTGCTGCAGAAAAAAATAATAAGTAGTTCATATGATAGTTGTGGTTTTTGCCAGTCAAAATATTATTTGGTCTCAAAAAAAAAAGACTACAAAACAAAGCAATTTACATATCAAAGACAACAACAATTAGCTATGTCCAGATAATTAATTGGATCTAACGTGTGTCCCGATAAAAATGGAATTGCCAGATTACTATTTACATATATAAAAATGTCTAATGTTTTTTGGAAAGATAGTTCAATACAAAATGGTAGACAAAGGCAAAAGGTAAATAAATGTTGAAATGTCCCGATGTCATTTTTTTAACCAGAATCCCGAAAACCCCGAATCCTGAAAGCCCAGAATCCTGAAAGCCCAAAATCCCGAAAACCCAAAATCCTTAAAAGAAAAAATCCCGAAACTATATTTGAAAAACGAGTAAATTTAAAAATACACAAAATTTGAAAAAAAAAAAAAGTTACTACGACTTCTCTGACGAACTTTAAGGCCAAATTCACATTAAAGTTTTCTAATCGATAAAGACTAAAGTATTTTAAGACAGCCAACAATGAGAACATCCACATCATCAATACCTGATTCGCTTTTGCTCTTTCTTATGTAAAAATATAGATCTGCCCTTATAGAATTGAAATCAAATAATTATAATAAATTTAATAACAAAGTAAAGAAGAACTTAGTTTTGAAGAAATTGCATTCCACCTCCGTTTCAAAATAAAAAGTTAATCAGAAACAAATCGTGAAGGCATGAATTGCAATAAAAGTTTAATCCCTAACTCTAAAACAAAATTTTGAAGAAGTAAAAATTTCATTTTATATAAATTTGTGGGATTTTGAGTTCGGGATTTTGGGTTCTCGGGATTCTGGGTTTTCGGAAATTTGGGTTTTCGGCATTCTGGGTTTTCGGAATTGTGAGTTTTAGGGATTGTGGGTTTTCGGGACATTGAGACTTCGGTTTTTGGGACTCTGACCCAAGCCCACATTTATTATGTTGCCATTTAAATTTGTTTCAATCATCACTACTTATGTATCTTTTTTACCAATAGTAGAATCCGAAATTGACAAGTTATCTGACAAGAAAGACCTTATGCAAAATGCCTCGGAGTGTACTCTTTAATGAAATCTAAAAGGATCGATTTTCTTAAAACATGGTACTTAGTGGTTTTTGTTGTGTTGCAGACACGTTTTTTTCATTTTCTTTTGAACTTAAAATAAGAATGTGTAGTCTCGAACTATCAAAGAAGTTGTGCAGAGATCTTCATTCATTACATCATATACCATACACGACAGCACCAAATGTGTTGACAGTTACAGAAATTACATACAAATAACTGTAAGAAAGAAATATGTGCTTAAATCCCATTCGGTTTGATGGTAGGTTGTGGTGCTCCACCTATTGTGTCAAATATATCTTTCTAATTTTGTATTTAAGCAGCCAGAACTTTATTGTACCCAAAAACATACATAATGTCCCAATGGGAAGAGTTACAACTTTATTTATGAGTTGATAGGTAAGGGATAAGATACATGCTATATTAATTTATGGTATAAGTATTCCCTATAGACTACTATAGTAGTAAATACATTAAATCCATGGCCTGATCGCATGAACTTGCTCTTATTATTAAGGACTTAAACTAGGCAAAAATATTTGATTTAGTTTTTTGTATTTAATTATTTTTGTTTGCTGGAAAATTTTTAAGTACAATGTTTTTATTTGCTAATATATACATAACTTAATCATATGAACTTGTTAAAAAATTTACTTCTATGAATAGTAGTCTTGTAAAATGATTTTTGGAGTTTTGGTTTTGAAGCCAAAGCTATTGTTTTCCACATATCTCCACCTACTCTCTCTGGATGTTTTTTGTTTAAGACATTTCGTTTGGAAATTGTTACATCTAACGACAGGTTTATGACTTTTAACTAGTTCATTTATTAATAAATTACCAATAGCAACTTAAAAAGTAAATAGGAATAGGAAAACTATAATTTATAAAAAGGTACGTATACGCCACCATGACACACAACATATAATGTATTTTGCTTTGAATTCAAGGTTTGTTCTTATATATGATCCAATATGTGTTACTCACCACAGTACAAAAATACCATACAAAACATATTGAGTTATTTCTCAGACACCATTTCGGTTTTAAAAAGAAATATTTTTATAAAGTTTATCGGCATGTTCTATCTTTTATAAATACTGTAAAGTGACTTCTTCCAAATGGTACTTTCTAAATTATGTCTTTTCTTCCTATTATCCCTCCGCTTCAAAGACATATTCTTTCTTTACATTACAAAACCTCTGATGGCTGGCAAAAAGGTAGCCTTTTCGAAAGATAAAATCCCCAGTAGAATTCCGCACCACTTTATTTAATGGCATTTATTTGAGTTTTCATATCACACACACTCGCATATGTGCCAGCATATCCCTCTTACCTTAAACCCTACCTAATACTCATACTTTATGCATACACATTTGAAGAATTGACTTCTTTCAAGACCACAGGACGAAAAAAAAACACACACAAAATCTCTAAAAGATAAATCACGCTTTTATACCGCTCTGCCGCGCCACTGTTACTAAATATATACGAATGTCACACTGTCACCCTGAGACGCTCTCTCAATGATGTGAAAATGGTCTCTACGATTATCAATGTGGAGAAGCCTTATATAATATAGCCTCAAGGTAGAGCGCTCTCACTTTAATACTAGCTTCGAGGCTTTGTCATCGTGGTGTTTTTTAAATTGTACCATTTTTCAGTCGCTCCATTGATATTCCTCAGACACTTTTTCTTTCGACGATGGTTTTTCTACGACTCCTCTCATCCGTTTCTAACGTTTTATCACTCATTCGAGTGTCAACCATGGTTTTTGTATCCCACTCCTCAGCCTTATTTCCCTTGGCTCTAAAAAAAATCAAATAAAAAAAAAAACATAAAAAGGACGAACGAGAGTGATGAAAACGTTCGTAAGCCTCTTATGCAAAAAATAAAAAAAATAAAAATACCGGAATAAGGCAAGATAGATGAAGATTCTGGATAGTGGCCGGATTATATGCGAGAACAGTAAAATAATTACAGGATGTGTACAATGTCATTTTAAGGATATACAACGCGGAGACCCCCAAGTGAGATAACTACAGTCAGCGTTCGTTGTCGGGCCCACGATTCAAATGAAGGATGTTCCTTTTTGAAACAATGAAATTCATGTGCAGAAATAATAATTGAATAGTGAGGATGGAGACAAACCCACACACACAAACACACTGTAGGTACAGGCAGTCAGTCATAAAGACAAGACTCAAAAGGAAAAGGAGGCGGACTACAATGTAGTTGAGAGAGTAAGACGAATCATCATATTTATTTTTTTTTTTTTTTTTTTTTGACACGGAAGAATTGCATGATATGTCAGTGCCACACACATTGACGATGACGTTGAAGCCTCAGGGGGGTAAGATAATCTGTTTCTGTTACTGTTATTGTTTCCTTTTCGACTTCAAAAGGTTGTTTTCGGTTTTATTCATAGTGTTTTATGTAACTTTTCCTTTGAAAGCAACCCATTCTGCCGTCGCCATTGCCATCGCCGCTGTTGGCGGTGCCGGTGAATTAAATTTCTTCAGAAAATTTCACACCAACCACACACTGATTTGAGATTTAATATGCGAAAAACGATTGAAAACGGAAAATATTTATGCTGTCATGTGGTGTTGTATTGTTGTGACATTTGTGGTGACAAAATTGAAATTGAAATTTTAAATTAAATGCACAACAACCGGATGAAGTATTCCTGATTACATTTCAATTTTTTTGAAGAAAAAAAAATGTTTAAAATTTGTTGCAGAACAAGAAACAATAAAAGTTTTTATGTGAACCAAGTGTGTGCCTGTGGATACCACGGGATGTCAATACAAATGTGAAAATATCAATTTTATTTCTTCATTAACTCCTTTTGAAGTTTTTTTTTATCAGGTATAAGGCACTCGCTCTACTTTATTGTTTATAAAGGGTGTTTTTTTTAGAGGTAAAGAACATTGAAATTTAATAAAATAAATTGTCCAGTCAGTTTGTGCTCAAAAATGCTCTAAGCGAGAAAATTGTGGGGTAGTTTTGATGTTGCAACTCTTTTATGTTTTTGAGGATGTCGAAATTGAATCTTAGGTTTTTGACTAAAATTTTGTGACGCGATATCGACAAAAAGGCAAAAATAATTTTTTTTTAGTTTTTCAGTAATGGCTCGAAAACTACCAATTATTTGAAAATTATACCAAAGTACTATTGAAAGTATACACAATTTTCAATAAATCTCTGTTTAATGTTTTTTTCTTCGACAATTCATTTGGTCTCAAGCACTAGTTGAAAATTGACGTATTTTTAATGTTTTTGAAATTCCACTCGAAAGCACTAAGTAATTACTTTATATGAAAAATTTGAGCTTTTGCCTGTAACATGAACCAAGATATTTTTTTCTGATGGTGTTTGATGCCTTAAATTCAAATCTAGTCTTCAAATTGCTTTGGCATGTCACGTTTTTAAGATATACGAATCTAAAGTTATTAAAAATGCATTTTTTATGCAAATTTGGGTTTATGTTTTTCGTCTAAATAATCCTTTTTTTTTAAATATTTATTATCATTTTAAAGTGAACTTCAAAACTCTTTTTGAATTTTTAAAATACCATCATTCGTCTTCGAGAAATCGTTAGCATTTGTCTTAGACTACGTTATTCAAAAAATCCAGTCAATTTGCATTTTTTTAACACTTTTTACAATATTTATACTTTTGAATAATCATTAAAAATTTTTTTCAAAAATAAAAACTACCTCGACAAAAAATGTAACCCCAAATTTGAATAAAAAGTGCATTTTTTATATCTTAAGATTCGAATATCTCAAAAACGTGACATCCTAGAGCAAGACCAGATTCAAACTCAGCGCATCAAAGACCATTAGAAGTATATATCTTAGTTCATGTTTTAAACAAAATATAAAAAAATTCACATAAAGTAGTTACTTAGTACTTTTGAGTGGATTTTCGAAAACACTAAAAATACCTTAATTTTCAATTAGTGCTTGAGTGCAAATGAATTGTCGAAGAAAAAACCTTAGAAAGTGATTTTATGGAAATTGTGTACACTTTCAATGGTATTTTGATGTATTTTTCGAATCTGGTAGTTTTCGAGCCATTAGTGAAAAACTTCCAGAAATTGCATTTTTGCATATTTTTCCTTTTGTTGCATGTTGTGTCACGAAATTTTAGTCGCAAGCCTCAGATTCAGATTCAGGACCCCCGAAAGCATAAAACAGGGGCCAAATAATAACCACCCCACTTTTTTGAGTATTGACTGGATTACTTGAAATTATTAAAAAAAAAACTTATTATTTTCTTTTGTTTTGGTACTTGAAAAGCTGTGTGTTTGTTTCAAAACAATAGTATTCCATTCAGTTGTTTAAATTAAAACTTCCCAAACTGCTTAATTGGCAGGTTGAAAAAGTCGTAGTTTTTAAAAAAACCTGGATAAAGGTTATTTCAAAAATATATATATATATTTTGAATTGAGACCGAGACGAGACCGAGACCAAGACCGATACCGAGACGATATAAAAAGATGTTTTTCCGATACCAAAACGATACTTACAAAAGAATCCGTTTGGTTACTTTCCAAAGTACTCGTAGTTCATGGAATATCGCATTTCAGAAATTCTATAAGAAATATTCATGAAAATATTTTTTAACAAGGAAATCAAAGCAGAGATATTATCTTACTCATAATATGCTCGTAGGTAGTTTATTTAACTTAATTATCCCCCCTCTCCACCACTTTGAAAGTGATTTTTTTTAAATCAAAGTAAGTATTTCCATTAACTTTGGATACAAAGCAGTAGATGCTAAAATTCTGCTTCGACAACAATCTTTAATTTTTAATAACATAAAAAATATTCTTCTAACTTTTTTGGCTTTTTTTTCTCTTCCCAAGCGGCTTTTTTCCACCATCTTTATGAAAGCGGAGGGAAGGGAGAAAATTTATAATTTGGTCCTACGGTTACAAGGGATTTGAATCCAACGAACGTTCTTCGGTCATCGTCCGACCCCTGGTTCTCGATTTATAGGCCAATGAATGAATGAAGTGGCAACCCTTTTCTCGTTTTTCTTACAATGTTGCCACCTTGGCAGCACATTTTAAAGTTAAAGACATTATCTTTCAGTATACTAAAGCTCAACCCATAAGGTCAAAATGACTGGTTGGTATTAGTAACAGCCCCACTAACAAAGGTTTTTTCAAATTTTCTAAAAAAATCCCTTTTCCATTTTTGCCTCACCGTTGACCAATTTTCCCAACATAGCAAAATTTTGATGTCCTTAATTT
The DNA here is from genome assembly GCA_946251815.1 of Dasysyrphus albostriatus. Lineage (NCBI taxonomy): Eukaryota > Metazoa > Arthropoda > Insecta > Diptera > Syrphidae > Dasysyrphus > Dasysyrphus albostriatus. The sequence continues at coordinate 40,109,397 of OX276337.1, read as the reverse complement.
CACCACCTTTTGTGCTCACTCAACCACTAAAAAAATTGTGCCTAATGAATATTTTTAAAGTTTTTCTTAAGCTGGCCAAACACGAACGAGCCATCCGGTTCACTTGGCTCAGTTGGATTTCAGATTGGCTGTAAATTCATATGTATTGGCAGCCAATCTGCCTCACAACCAACCGATTTTGAATTGGGACCGAGACGAGACGGAGTAAGACGAGACCGAGACCGATACCAAGACCAACCAAAATAGATTTTATTTTCCGATACCGAAACGATACTTACAAAAGAATCGTTTGGTTTGATATCGTTGCCAGCCCTACTCCTTAATCCATCAAAAAATAAGATGCACAAATTGGTTGTAAGTACTTGTTCTTATGTTCAAGGCGCTGAGATTTAAATAAAATTATATGTAAAGACATGAGAGAAAAATGTTTAAAAGTACAGTAGACGCTCGATATAGTGACGTTATAAAAACCAGACCCATTCACTCCATCGAGATTGTTTACTTTTTCAAACGTGAATTTTACAAGGCTTTCTGAAGAGAAATTTGATCCAAAATGCACATTTTTTTCAATGTGCTTTCTAACCATTTTAATAAATAAAAATTAGGTATTCATTATTGTGGATACTTCACTATTGCAAGATTCACTAAATCAAGCATCTACTGTATCAAATTCTATTTTTAAATTTGCTAAAAAAAACTTCGTTAGGAGGTTGAGCTAAAAAAAGAACGCCATCTAAATCTTTTATTGTTTGATTTATGATTGTATGGAAAAAAAAATTAAATCGTAGGAGCGGTTTTCTTAAAAAAAAAATTAAAAAAATACTCGTATATAAATAATTCTTATAACATTTTTAAGGAAAACTTTTGGTTTGCAATTCTTAAGAATTTATTTATGTACAGATAAAAATTAAAATTTTTAAAAAAATTGTCAACCCAATTTTGGAATATCGAATTTTCAAAATAAATTTTTTAACTTTTCTTAAAAATTCAAAAACTTTATTTTGAAAATTTTGATATGTAATATTATTTAACCTTATCAGAAATTTGTATAAAAAATATTTATCTAAATCCCTTCAGCTGATAATGAGAATATTAAAAATTGGAAACAGGTACCGTTAAAAGTTGCTAAGTGCATAATTTTATATTTTCTTGTAGTAGATCGTAATAATTTTAGTATATAGAAAAAATTTAATCAAAATCGTAGGAGTCATTTTTGAGAAAAAAAATATTTTTTTGTTTGGTTGTTTTTTTAACTTTTGTATGGAAGGTACCGTTATTTTTCTTATATGTGTAAAATTCTTTCAAAAAATATTTTTTAGAATAATAAAAACTCTTAAGTTCCGAGCTTCAAAAAAATCGATCTCATCATTTGATTTTCAAAAAAAAAATTTAAAACATTCTTTAAAAATCAAAAAAAAAATTTTCTTAAAACAAAAATATTTATAGTTTCTGGAAGCCTCTGTGTAAAACAATTATTGAAACACGTCATACCGTTTTGAAGAAAACTAAAAATTATAAAAATGGTTCTCTGGGTATGTACTAGAAAAACTATTTTTCACCCAAAAAAAGACTTTACTAAAAATAATTTCTAGAATTTTTTTTTTTTAAAAATACGCAACCACAAAGGTTCTGAATCCTTTTGACTGTTACAAACTAAGAAACAAATAGATCACCCATAATGAGAGCCAAGTCTATTTTTAGCTTTATTTTCAGTTTAGCATAGTAAACGAAAAAAATCAAAATTTTCATAACGAATTGTCACCTCTTTTCTGCATCATATTGAATAAAATTCAAGGCTTAAATCGTTTGCTTGGCCTGAGCCACCAATTGAGTCATAAATTTACCCAAAATTATTAAACTATAGGCCTTAAAATTTAAAATTAAGTATTTTTTGATGCAAAAACCATTTGCATGCAAATAATGCCATGAGGTGAATATATTTATTATTTTTGGAAGTGTAAATAAACCATAAAAAAAAGAGGCTGGGTGCGACCACACTGGTAACTTCCCATTGGCGCCCTCGGAAGCAAGAGGCCCGATGTTATTTTATTTAGATCTTTGAAACAGTTCTTAAATATTCAATATGCAATCAAGTGAAGATTAGTGAGAAGAACAAAACTAACCCAAAGCCAATATCATCGGTTGTTCATAAGATATTTCAGAAGAAAAAAGTTTAAAATTTCAAAATTCAAAGATTTTGGTACAGTTTCTTGTAGTTTTTTTTTTTTGGTTAAAAAAACTATTTATCAATTTTTTTTTTTGCAAATCCTATAAACTATTATTTATAAGCAAGTCTGTGGAATTAAGTTAACCCAAAGCCAACATTTATTATTTGTTCTCAAGATATTTGAGGCGAAAAACAATTTTCATCAATTATTGGTAAGGTTGCTTGTAGCTTTTTTCGTTAAAAAAAAAACTGTTCGTTGGATTTTTTTTAAAAAGCCTATCAAATGTCAATTACTAACTAATATGTAGGATTAAATCAACCAGGAGCCAATATCATTGTCTGTTCTTAAGATACTTGAGACAAAAAAAAAAAATCAACAAAATTATTGGTAAAATTGCTTGCAGTATTTTTCGCATTAAAAAAAAACTATTGATTCTATATTTTTAAAAATGTTACCAATTTTTATTAGTAAGCTTGTGCATAAAATACAATTACTTCGAAGCCAATATCATTATTTGTTCTCAAGATATTTGAGAAAAACCACTTTTTTCAAAAATTGTTTGCAATTTTTTTATTAAAAACAAAACTATAATTTGATATGTTTTTATATTTTTTTCAATTCCTTATTACGTAAATATGCGTAGAATTAAATCAACTCGAAGTCGCTAACATGATTTGTTCTTGACATGTACGAGACTAAAGAAACTTAACAAGGGGTTTTTAAATTGCCTTAATTATTATTTAATAATTTATTATTTGAAGTCGATATCTTCATTCGTTCCTGCGATATAGTGAACGAAAAAAAGGAGGATGGAACGTACGAACGTACGAACGCACGAACGCACAAGCGCATGAAAGTAAGTACAGACAAATACATCTCTCTAAAAATGATGGATTCCGATTATAGGGAGCTCGAAACGTGAAGATATGTCAAAATTTTCGATTCGACTAATCACTTCCAATGGAAAATTAAAAATATTTTATCCACGTCACTTTTTTTCGCATGCAAAACAATTACCGGTCCATTGCTTTGCATGCCATTTCATAGCAGCAACGGTTTTTTTTTTGCATGAAACTGTAAACCAATCATGCAAACAATACATTTTGCGTTTCACCTGAATTATTTTTGACATGCGAAAATGTTTGCATCGATGTTTTTTTCAAACGGAAACTGTAAATTAGACCTTTATCCAAAATATCCAAGTGTTCTTAAATCCTTCTGTATACCTAGTCATGAAAAACCTGCGAGTCAAATCTTCTTCAAGTTTAGTTTATTAACCACTTGATAAATATGATACCAAATCCACCCTTCAAACTCCATGGTGACAGTGCGTTATAATGTTATTAACCTATCATTATGCCCTCATTTTTTAATGGCGTCGTATTTCTTCATGCCTTCAACAATTTGTGAATTTAATTGAAGCAGAATACGAGCAAAGAAGCTATATATTACTTTACTCCTCGCAAAATTGCGGAATAACTGAGTTACGATGACATCAAAATCGATAATAACCAGAGCGTAATTTCCGTTAGGGTGATGAATTTTGTGCTACCTTATTAACCTATACCTAGAAAATATGGTGGTATTCATCAGAAGTGCCATCAACAAGCCAAAACTATGAAAAATTTTTATAAATCTAAGTACATTGCAGATATATTTTATTTATACTTGAACGTGGTTGCCATCCATCAAATCATCACAACAATTTCTACATAAATGCACCAACACAAAATGCTGCTTCCTTAGTTCAATTTCAGTTGATAGGAGAATTCATTAAGGAAGGCACTATTTTAATCCTAACAGAGCAGATAAAGATAATAATATTTTGAAGTGCGACTGCTGTGCAGCATCACTATGACTCAACTAACTTTTCAATTCAAATTCAGAAAACCCATTTCGTTCAAATCTCAAGTGTATTCCACTTGGTTTTATGATTTCTACACAAAATGAAAGTGTCATTCAGGTGGCAGGCAGAGAGAGTAGAATTCTATCCTCTGATTTTTGCCTCGTAAATGAAAAGTCCCTTTCAGCCTATCTACGAAGGACTGTCTAAGCATATCCGCACTCCCCATCATACCAATGTATGAACGCCAACCAGCAATCCACACCATTAAAACCGCACTCCATGAGTTATTTAACTTAAGTGATGACCCATCATAATATTTCGTTCGGTGCCACTTCATGAATAAAAAGGATACAATTCCTATAACTATATGCGGATGGATGGACGGATACAAGGACGACCTCCAGTATTATCAGGAAAGAAAAGCACCCGAGTTAGAAGGAAAGTACAATATATTTTATGCTGATGCATGCCATCAGGCCGGGTTGAGCCAAATAATGGCACAGAGTTCCTTAAAATGCTCACTTTTGCTTGCAACTACTTTAGCACCATCCATGAGTGCATATATGAATAGAAAACAAAAACATTCTCCTTGGCTGTCGGCGTCAGGCTTCGGGTGCCGGGTACCGGGTGCCGGGTGCTGGGTGTCAGGCGTTAGCTCCACCCTCGTGTGATGCCCTAATTCCAATTATTCTGTCATGCCAAAATGAATCCTTTTCATTTAGCTGTTGCTGTTCCTATATTATGTGCACTATTTTGTGTTGTGTGTTCCGTAGGGAGTTTTATTTGCTCTCTAGCACCATCAGAGCAATGTTACGATTCAATAGGCTTTTCGGGTAGCTAGTAGTACTCAACTATATCGCCTAGATGTGTCTGTATACATAGCTACATACATCCCGGCTGGCTTACTTCTGTTTAATTCAACACATAACAATGGCCAAAGAAATTTATTCATCCTTCGGCCTCAGACAATATATAAGGAGTATATTCTATGTATACTGCTTTGTTTGGATGGAAGGAAAGACTGCTATGCTTAGCTTAACTTAAAGCTCATAATGTGTGGCATGTGTGTGTGCTCTCTTGTATATCTTAGATAATCGGGGGCGTAAGGCCATATCCCAGAGGGTTAAGGAAAAAGTTGTTGTGTGCGAGATATTTATATAGAAAAGAATTAAATGTGGAAGGTGAATTTTGCCAACACAATAGCCTTAGTCAATATTGAGGCACTTTAAATTGAGGAAGACAATTGGGTTCTTATAATAATTTAGTCCTTTAACCCTTCACAATACAACATTTTGCAAACAAAGGTATACACATTTCATATAATATTGAAATTTTATCGAAGAGGTTGTTAAGGGATAATAGAGGTTAAAATTTGAATCCTTAGAGAATTACGTACAGGTTGTAGAATTGTTGAATTGTTTGCTTCTTTTACAAAACCATTAAATGGATTCTATAAACACATTTCTTAGAGATGTGCATTTAAACTAAAAAGGATTATCACATCATCTACGCTAGACTAGACCTTGGTTATTGATATTACAATGAAGCTTTTCTTGATACGGTTTGGGTACAATTCCCGACTTTCAAAATCTAGCAAAAATCCCGAATACCGAAGTCCCTATTGACAAAATCCCCAATGGACAAAATCCCGAATGGACAACATCCCGAATGACTAAAATCACGAATGCCAGAACTCCAAATGCCAAAATCCCGAATGCCAAAATCCTAAGTGCCAAAATCCTAAATGCCAAAATCCCGAATGGCTAAGCACCATTTTTGTTTTGAAGATACTAGCTAACAAAATAAACTTTCCTATTGTTGTGTTTTTTTGGTGTTTATTGGTACTTGTTGATTTTGATATTCAAAAGTGGCTGAGGAAGTTGTTTTTCGATATTATATAATTCGTGATTTTTTTCATTATAGATATATTTGTGAACGTTAGAAATTTTAACATTAAAGACTTGTATTCACTCCTACTACGATTAACAATAATTATTGGTTGATGATTGATTAAAATTGAATTTTGGTCATTGAAAACCAAGAAGACCTTAGGGAATTGCAGGAATTTTATTAGTTATTGATCAATATTTAATCAATTTGTTAGAAATTGACTTTTAAAATACCATATTTCAATATTTACAAGTATACAAATTTTTGTCATTTGGGATTTTGGCCTTCGGGATTTGTTCACGCGGGATTTTGTATTCGAGATTTCAGGTGTTCGAGATTTTGACAATCGAGATTCCGGGCTTACCGGGGCTCTCAGTTTTTGTGCATTCGCGATTTTGGTATTTGGGATTTTGTACCCTTCCCCTTATTTTATTTTACTTTGCTATGATCTTAATTACCAGTGAGAATTGAACATCACCATATACAATTCAAACACAGCATAAACACATGACGTCACATCAAAATCTACATTATAGCTTCCGTTCATCATTTTTACAGTTCCCATTCAGTTTTTACTAAAGATATTGCATGAGGACCTGCTTAGGTAAATAAAAATAACCCTCTGGAGCATACGTAAAGTCAGACGGCAAAAGTAAATTTGATTTTACTGATTATTTTAACTCCGATCGTTAACAAGTCGATACGCGATATATGATTATACAGCTTCCTTGTTCTTTTTGAAGATTTCCCCCAACGATGGCAGGGGGTTTTGTTAAAAGACAAATTTAGGTGAAGTTTGGTCAAGCAATTTCTAACTAAGGCTTCCCCTCACCGTTGATAGGAAGGGTCTTAGTTCGAAAACGTTCTAATTATCACCAGGGGTTTTGGATTTTGATGATCTACCATAGAGCGTCTTAGCCTGCTACTTTAAATGTCATTGCAATTGCGTAGTACCTGCTGATATAGTAGTTCCCAACTAACAATTTAACTTGTATAAGGTTCTATACAAGCTTTTTTCAGACTGCTATAGAAATAGTAAAAGGCCTTATGCAAGCCATTTTGGCGCATTTACCCAAGCTAATTAACTGCCATAAGACATTTGTTGACAGGTCTTATAGCAGCAAATAGCTTTTCATGAATTGCTATTAGCTTGGCTGAACAAGCTATAGCTTGCCTTGGATGTTTATAAAAGGCCTTACGAAAGCCATTTTGACAGCTATTGCGAAAAGCTTGCCTTGGATGTTTAAATAAGACCTTACCCAAGCCATTTAATGACAGCTATTGCCAATAGCTTGCCTTGAATGTTTATACAAGGCCTTACCCAAATTTATTTTGTATAAGTAATCCATCGAGAGAAAATAATTATTTTAGCAAAGCTATTCTGAAATAAAAAAAAATATATTTTTTTATCGGTTTTCATTTTATTTTTCTGATGTTGTATTTTTTATTGCATTTTATTTTATTGTATTTTTTTTTTCTCTTCAGTCAGCTTCCGAAATCTTTTTTTTCTGTATTCTGTATGAGTAAAATGTTAGTTTAGTTATAAAATTGAAAAGTTTTTTTTTACCTGGGATTTGAATTCGATTCCTTCCTCGTTCCAGTCTAGCACTCTACCACTATACCAATTTTCTGTTGAGGAAAATATAATCAAAAGTGAATAAGTGGATGCAATATACTTCACGTTCACGCAGAGGGACCAGTCAATAAATAGCTGTGGCAATCTAATATCTGTTCTTTGTTCTTCAAAAATTCTTGAATGTTCTCTGGCTGTTTAAAGAATTGCTTTTCTGTTTTTTCTCACTTGTCTTTGGTAGGTTCCAGATCTTTTAAATTTTTGCCATGAGTTATTCATTTTTAAGTTTTGCTAAAAAGTTCAATGTTACTGTAAGCACTTCTTTTCTGTTTTACGATGTTTAATGGGTACGTACAGTTCTTATTTATTTTAATCTGATTTTTTTATAAGCACAATATTTTACAAGACACAATTGTTGATCCTCACTGATTATTTTAATTTGTATTAGGCCTTTACAAACAAGCCTTATAAAAGTTGTTGGCAATGATTTGTCGTGGAGAGCCTTATAGCAGCCATTATTTTAAACATTTTCAGTAAACAAGTTTGGAAGGCCTTATACAAGCCATTTATAACTTATATTTATGAGCCTTGTATAGAGCTTATGTAGCTCATATTTTAAGGCCTTATAGCAGCTATTTGTTCAAATTTCAGGTGGAAAATTCTTGGCTTGCTCAAGATTGCCTTATACAAGCTCTATACAAGCTATTACTTGCCAAATTTGAAAAATTTTACCTTATACAAGCTAAATTGTTAGTTGGGTTGAGCTTTTTTGAGCCTATAAAGTTCACTGCCACCAGGGGTTTTGTTACCTTTTGAATTACCTTAATATTTTAACCATCCGTTTTGAGCGCCACCAGGTGAGTAGTATCTGCTGATTTACCAAAGCACTTTAGCCTACTGTTTTGAGTGCCTCCAAGGGCCTAGCACCATTTGATGTACCAGAGGGTTTTGGACTGCCGTTTCGAGTGCCTCCAGGGGCTAAGTAGCTGCTGATGTACGATGTACCAGAGCGTTTTAGCCTGCTATTTTGAATGCCACCAGAGGTTTAATATCTGCTGATGTACTAAAGTTATGGTGTTTTAGCATGCTGTTTTGAGTGCTATCAGGGGCATTGTAGGTACCTGTTGAATTTTTATGTTGAGCGTTGTAGCTGATTTGAAGTGACGAAAATAAATTTGGTGGTGAAACAGCTCGTGTAGAACCAAGGCCTAGTGACTAACAACTCTCAGCCATTTCTGTCTTTGTGTTGTGTGTTGGAATGGGGGGAACCTACAATTTTTTTCCGAGTCCAAATGGCTAGATGAGAAGCACTTATTCATGATAAGTATATATATACTCTTGGAGGATTTTTCAGCAACTTTGAATAATACAGTTATTTTTTAAGGTCGCATTGGCTGGGAATCCAACATAGACCTTTGGCATGACAGTCAAACGCATACTTACCATCATGCCACGAGGTACTACTTAGAGCGTAATACCTTCTGTGAAAAACTATTGATGAACATGTCTCAATGTAAAAATGTAATAAAAGAACAGAGTTCTAGCTTTCAAATGTGCAACACAAAATTGTTGTCAATTTGCTCGTTCTTGTAATTCCAAAAGAGACTGCAGACAATCAAACCTGGACCTGGACCTTAACACTTCCAAGAAGATCAACAAACTGATTGATCTAAAATCATCAATACCTGAGATTATAATCACTAACAATGGAGAAACCACAACGATAAAGGGTAAAGAACAAAGAAACTTCACACCAAACCCATCTGATATTCCAGAAAATTAGGGCATTATTTGAGCTGAATGATGCTATGGTTAGAAAGATCAACATTTAGTGACACAAATTCTGAGAAAATAGATTATAAGCAACTCTAAACGATAAAAGTCAACTGGGCCGTATATGAAGTATCAGAAAGATACAAAGAGTAATGGTTTTCTTGACCATTATCTTCTACTACTGCATCAACAACTGTTACCAAAAATAGAAAACCGTAAAAATTTAAGCAATTTCCAAAAATGTAGCAAGAAACAAAGTCACCAAGTACAGGCCGGTATCCGTCTTCAACGCCACCTTGGAAGAACTTATACTAAATAAGCCCAGAAGTGTTGCCGAAAGAAAACAATTTGCGGTTTGTTTTTTTGAGAAACCATTCCACACTGAATCCCCTTTTGAAATTCTACCATGAAATCAGCTTTGAGTATCCATCGAGTTACCGTCAGAATGCTTTGATGTCAAGAAAACATTCGCCAGTGTATGGAATGAAGCACTTATCCATGAACTCCACATTTTAGGCTTTCCTTCAGCCTTTTCTTTTCTTTCTTTCAGGTATACTCTTTCGTGCAACTGGAGAACTGCAAATCAGCTGTGAAGAGGATTGACCTCATGGGTCAAAACTTGGTCCACTTTTCGATAACATCGTGAACTCTCAATAACCAATTTTAGGAGAATGTGGGAAACTTTTTTTTTTACTAATGAATCACTCAAATATTGTTCATCATAAGAGGTTCTTCTTTTTAGCTTGGAGCATAGCACTTAGCTGCCAAAAAAAGATCTGTGTTTCTTTTTCAGCTGAGAGCACTCAAAAGTCAGAACGCTCAACTTCTATTTCTTTTTTAAATCGGAGCTTGCTTGGAGTAGAGTAAAAAGACCGAACGATTGGAGTAAATGGATCTGAAGGTATAGCGAACTTTTTTTAATTCCTTTCAAATGGGTGCGTTCAACACATCAATTTCTGTTGATATTTTTGAATTGTTTGAATTTTTGATTGGCCAACTCTCAGGCGAAAATTTAAAGTTAATACTTATTTAGAGAACGTTTAACACATCCCAATCGTATGACAGTTCAGTGTTCAGATGTGTTTTATAATCGGACAGAACTGCTCAGAGCTTTCTTCAACAGCTCGAGCTCTACTTCATGTTCTACTCAAAACTTAAAATTAAAAACGCCTGATATGTTCATTGGTAGCTATCCATTAAGTCAAAAGGCCCACATTTGTAAACTCTTCAAATTTTACACAAAATGGGGTATCTGGAACCATCGATTTCAATCGGAGCTGTCCTGCTTCAGAAGTCTAGGATGCAGACGCGGTCACTCAGCTGGAAAGTGCCGAATGTAATGCCAGATGGAATCAGAATACCAGCCAAACGCAGAGCCTAGTACTTGGCATCAATTTCAAATACCTGCAGGGATTCAACCCACCTCCACTTACTGTACTCAAGAAAACGAATTTTGAAAAAGAAAACTTGGTTAAGCCAGCAGACTTTTTCTCCTCCCAGACTCCTAGAGATAGAATTCTGAGTTTGGTTCACCTTTTTTAAAACAACTATGAAGAAACTGCAAATATTCAACAAAAAAATCCTTAGGATTTGCGCTGGGCTTTTGCTCCAGGACTTATGAACCTGTGCCAAAATAATAGCATCACAGGAGTGCGATCAAAATCACATTTATGCGTTTTTAGCGTGGCCCTTATATTGGATTTTTTTTTAAATATTGAGTTGGATAGGCATCAAGTAAAATGAAAGAAGAGTGACCCCCCTAGTCATTAAGGGGTAAGGGTGATTCTTATATAACGCGAAAAGAAACAATCTGAGGGAATATATCAGAAATTGACGAGAAAAAAATCGTATTGGAAGGGGGTCTATTTCCCCCCGTTTAGGGAGCAGGTATACTTTTCTAGAAATTTACCTCAAAACAGAAAATAAAATATTTAAAAAAAACCGAAGATTCACCATGCCACTCTACAACTTTTTTAAAGCCACAAATCTTTTCTATTATACACTTCCTTAATAAAGTTTTTAGTAGTTTTTGAAAAAATAATTTTGATCTTAAAAAATTATAATTTTTGTTTTTGTAATTTTTAAGTGTGAAAATTATTTTTTCAAAAACTATTTTCAAACCAAATTTTATTTATAAAGCGTATAATAGAATGGTTTTGTGGCCTTAAAATTTATAGCGTGGCATTGTAAGTTTTTTCGTTTTTTTAAATATTTTTTTCTGCTTTGAAGCAAATTTCTAGAAAATAAACCCTCCCGTCTCAACGGGGAGAAATATACCCCCCCCCCACCCTCCAATACAATTTTTTTGTTGTCTAAATCTGATCTATTTATTCTGATTTTTTTTCACGTAGCATAATAAAAACGCTAACATCATAATTAGTACCTTTAAGTGAAAATAGGGTGACCAGGGGTGAAATAAAAATTTGAAGAAAATAAAGAAATTGTTTTTCAATGTTTTGAATCGAATGAGGGCTATCCAAGACTGTGTCCAATTTAAGGACTACCCTAATATAGTAAAATACCAAAATTCCGACTCAGTTTTCATTTTCATTCCTGGATTCTCTCTAGTGAATTTCACCTTTATAACAAATTCATATTATTCGAAGAAGAAAAATATTTCAAACAAAACCAACGGTTTGCCTTCATCTTAAATGGGAACAACCTGGGCTATCATGGAGAACTGAACAAAAAAAATGTATCAAGAAATGAAAGGAAATTTCTAGGAACATCTATATTTGCCAGTATGAAAGCAAATGAAAAAATAAGGAATTTCATCTCAAGACTCTAAATTCCAAAGGGCGAAAATTCTTGAGAAAGTAAAAATGAGGAAAAAATTAAGAAGTTCATACAAACATAGCTAGCTAGATATATGAAGGAAAAAGGAAACGCTGCATTGCAGAAATCTTATGCAGCTCCCTATCTTTATTTTTTTTTTTGGTTTTGTTTTTCTTCTTCTTTTTTTTTCTGGCTATTTTTTGTTATCGACTTTGTCATCTCGTTGATTGTTACGTTGGTTGTTGGTTCCTCGGGGATCGTTTAAAATGAACCGTCTCTGGAGGGAGTTTATGTTTCCGTTTTCCTGGTTCCAGGATTCATTTTGTGCTTGTTAATTCTTAAATTTGCTAGTATTTTTTTTTATTCTTGAAATTCTTTTATTTTTGTTTTTTGGTTTTTTCTTGCTAGGTCGAGTGAGTTTATTGCGATTAGCACACACAGAACAGAACAGAACAGAGCAGTAAATGAAAGCGAAAGTGTGGTTTAGGCAAGTTGGTGCTAAATTGAGGCTAAATGAGCATTCGGTTGATTAAGTGATTATTTACGTACCACTGGAGACGAAATCGCATGTAAACAGATTCGTATGGAATTAGAAATGAGGAGAGTAGCCAGGTCAATTAAAATGAAATATTTATAAAAAAAAAAGTAATAGAAGAGATAGCACGTTAAGAAGCTGTTTTAAGCTGGTAGAACCAAAAATGTATATGAAAAATCACTTTAGAAAAAAGTTTTTTTTTTGAAAAGAAGTACGGTAGGGGTAGATAGAATATGAGTTTTTAGTAGGACTGGATTGAACACATACTTTTCTGTAATTTAAGCTTAAGGCTCATGATTTTCAAGTAAAATAAAACAAACAAAAAAACCTTAACGGTTTTTTAACATGTGTATTTAAATGGAAAGTACAGTTATTTTTTCATAAAACAAAATTTTTTCTTGAAATACTTTAAAGAGTCTAAAGTAATCCATAATAATAAGTTTAATAAAAATTGACCATTAAATTTTCAAATTATTTGGTTTTCAAACAAAAAAAAATTATTTTTTTTTAAAATGAAAAAAAGGTAAGAAAAAGTATCTTTAATGTTTAAAAGCTTTTATATAAAAAAAATTATTAAAATCAGAATTACCGTTTTGAAGAAAACAGGAGAAAAATTGTTCTTTGAAACGTAGATAACAATTATAACGCAAAATTTGGATAAGTGGTTTCCAATCCAAAGGGGTAGCCTTTACTTCAGTAAAATTTTATAAATTTTTTTTTAAGAAAGGTTGTGGAGCCGTTTTCGAGAAAATTCGGATTTTGTAAAATTGCTTAAAGAAATTGTATGGCAAGTACCTACGTATTGTTGTTTTTAGTTGAAAAAAAAAATGAAAAAACAAGTGGCCAGAATTACCAAAAACCACTATGTATCAAGTTTTAAGAAAATCGATAAAGTTTTTAAGGCTGTAGCCAAAACTAAGAAAAACTTTCTTCTAAATCCTTACCTGTCAAATAAGAAATTATAAAAATGGGCGTGGTTGGATGCTCATTTAACTAAGATCATGCCTTTTAATTACACTGGGCAACAGTGAAAAAGTACCATAAACAATTTTAATTTTTACTCGTCTAGTCATCCTGAATATAGATCCATGCATAAGACCTACATTTTATCTGAGGTCAGGTTTTTGAGATTCAACCGTTAGTTACAATGACCTTTTCCCATAAATAAATAAAAAAAAATTTTTGGTACTATATTCATTATTTTATTATTATATTAGTAAAAAGTAATTAACTGAAAAGAGCCTAATGCCACAGCTCCTCCCCACATCGTTTCCTATTTTATTCCAAAATTCTGTTAAAAATTATTAATATTGAACGTGAAATTGCAACAGTATCGGCCGATTTATGCTTGAAAACCGTCGAAAATTGGGTTCAGCGTCTGGACTTCTACAAGCGTGCCCGTGGTGGCCATGCAAAAGAAATCGATTTCCATACATAATGGCATCAAACGTACGTTCACAGGAATAAAGAGTTTCATTGATATCCAAAACCGTGTTTGTTTTATTTAAAAAAAACTTTTGTAGCGCTCTTATTGAACAACCCGATATTACAAACAAAATTCAAGGAACGTTTTTTTTTTAACCCTTTGGAAAAACGAAACTTGGATTCTGGGTAAAAAATAAGATTTGCTATTACAATAAGTCAATCGTTACTCTTTAAAAGAAATCCTAGTTGTATCAAAAACATTTTTCAAAACTGTCTGACTGATTTTGATTATACAATATTAAGCTAGACATTCATTGTTGAGACAATCATACGGACGGTCGGAAGGATCATAGAGATTTTCGGCTAAATTCAGTCCATTCACAATAGAACCTGGTCAATTTTCGATAGAAAATCTATACGATTTTTAGGAAAGTTCTTAAGACCATCTTTCGATTAGGTCCGTATTTTGAATATATTTCCTTGAGCAATTTTTTTCCGCTAAGTTTTGCACGAATTCATGCATAATAACCCAAGTATAGTATACAATTTTAAATGTTGTGAATGTGAAATTAATAAGCTAACTTTGGGCTACTTGAGTACGAGTATTATAATTTTATTGTTACCCTTTGTAATTGAAAGTGAATCGTTTGTGCCAAAAAATATTTTGTTCAACAACAACGCTCTTAATATGAAATTTTGTTAAAACTACGTTTTACTTTATTTACACAATGAAAGTCTTGATAGGTGATATTTATATTATGGCCATTACCTCCCTCGTACCACACTGCGGTGCAACGACCAATTCCTGATTCTAATTCGTTAAACTCTTTAACTTTCAACATTACGTAAAATTGCACCAAAAAAATATAAAAATTGTTTAAGCTTTAAGTGCTTGTAGATTTTTACAAATTTGATGAATTCTAATTTCTGGAACAAAATAAATCCTACATACTCGTGCGTTCAAAGAATATTGAATAAAATAGCATACCCATGGGTTTCGTTGGATGATTGGTAAATTTATTGATACAAAAATCATTTTAAAGAGAAAATGAGAAAAGTTTCCCAATTTAATTTTTTTTAAGTCAGAATTTATGATGAAAAATAATAATTATTTATGAAATAACTCGAATAAAACCAACAATTATATAAATAGGATTTTTCTTGAAAATTTTCATTTTAACCAATTAATCCATTTTGAATTAAATACGACAAGTTTATGATTCGTGCGAAAAAAAATCGATATACATAAATATGTAACAATCAAACATTATATTATGATGAGAGAACACTAAAAAAGTGGGAGGAAAAAGTCTGTCTGTTCGGCTACAGCCGTAATGGCTTCATCGATTTTCTTAAGACATAGTGGTTTTTGGCTATTCTGCCAAGACGTTTTTTCATTTTTCTTAGAACTTAAAATAACGGTACCTGCCATACAATTTTTCTTAGCAATTTGACATAATCTCACTTTTCTCAAAAATGGCTCCACAACTTTTCTTAACAAAAAAATCAATAAATTTCGTTTGATAAAAGCTACGTTTGGGTGCCAGTACCTTTTATTGAAACTCATCATTGAAAATTTAAATGATTGATTTTGAGACATTTAGAAAGCAAAATCATTTGTTATTTTGATAGACAAATAAAGCTAAGGACTAAATTAATACTGGGGTTTTTCAATAAGAGCGCTACAAAAGTTTTTTTTAAATAAAACAAAAACGGTTTTGGATATCAATGAAATTCTTTATTCCTGTGAAAGTACGTTTGATGCCATTATGTATGGAACTCGATTTCTTTTGCATGGCCACCACGGGCATGCTTGCAGAAGTCCAGACGCTGAACCCAATTTTCAACGGTTTTCAAGCATAAATCGGCCGATACTGCTGCAATTTCACGTTCGATATTCGTACGAAGTTCATCAATTGTCGCTGGCTTGTTGGCATAGACCATAGACTTGACGAAGCCCCACAGGAAATAGTCTAACGGCGTCAAATTGCAAGACCGAGGGGGCAAAGTGACTGGACCATTTCGTGAGATAACACGTTCTCCAGACTTGGTTTCCAATAAATTGATTGTGACATTCGCTGTGTGGCTGGTGGCGCCGCGCCGTCCTGTTGGAACCACATGTCCTCCAAGTCCATATCATCCAATTGGGGCCAAAAACATTCGGTTATCATTGAACGGTAGCGATCCCCATTCACAGTAACGTGCCGGTCTTGATCATCACGGAAGAATTATGGCCCAATGACGCCGCCGGCCCATAAACCACATCAAACCGTAATTGTTTCGGGATGCAATGATGACTCATGGAGTACGTGTGGAGTGTTGCCTGACCAATACCGCATATTTTGTTTATTGACGAAACCATTAAGCTAGAAATGAGCCTCATCGCTGAAGATGATTTTTTGATGAAAATTCGAATCATTTTCAAGTTGTTGCTCAGCCCAATTCACGAACATACGACGCTTCTGGTGGTCAAGCGGCTTTAGTTCTTGCATCAATTTAATTTTGTAAGAATGTAGGTCAAGATCTTTTCGCAAAATTCGCCACAACGACGTCACAGAAATGACAAACGTTTGAGAACGACGTGTGAGAGACACATTTGGGCTTTCTGCAACTGAAGCCTCAGCGCTCAATTGTTGATCTGCTAGGACCATTATGACGACCATAAATTGGACGTGGCACTCTTAACGTTGAGACCACTGACTCCGAATTTCGGTAAAAAATTTTAATAATTTTGACTCGTTGTTGGCTCGTATATCTTTCCATCATGAAATGGCAAACCTTACTGAAGAGAAATGTCAAAAGACCGGCAATAAGTATGGCGTCGTTTGCTGTCCCTGTCGCTCTACTTTTGTAGCGTTTCTGTTGAAAAACCCTCTATTTTTTTTAACTTTCAATTTTTTTTTTTGGAAAATTCGATATTTCACCAATGGGTTGGCAATTTATTTTTCAAATTTTACATTTATATGCACATAAGTAAATTCGTAATATTTGCATATTTGTTTTCCTTAAAAATGTTTTTACATACTTTTGTTCGCATGCAATCCAATTGCTAGTTCTTTGTTTTGCGGGACATTTCATGACAGCAATTGTTTTTTTTTTTTGCAAAAAACTGTGATCAAATGATCAATTTTTCATTTCACCTCAATTATTTTTTACATGCGAGAATATTTGCATATAGATTTTTATTTGCACACGGGAACTGTAAATTAAAGGCTATTAGCAAAAACGCATTTTTGCATTATTTTTGCATTTTTTCCATAATGCGTCACGAAATTTTAATAGCAAACCTCAAAATTGGATTCAACACTCTCGGAAATATAAGCAGGGGAAAAATATCAAAACTACCCCACAATCACAATTTGTATACTTGTTCTATCCGGGTTTCCAAAACTGTGCTCCGCGGAGAGATCGAAAAAAATTTCAAAATTTCATTTCACTATTTAAATTTGTTCTTTCGAACTAAACAATTTGAGATATTAGACCTCAGAAAATTTTGCTCTGTCAAAAAGTAAGCAAGCGGATCCATTACTTTTGTTCCATGGTAGTTTGGCAGCAAAACTGAGAAATTTTGGTGGTGAATCGTGTTCAGACTGAGATTGTTGAGGTCGGGACATAAGGCAGTACGCAAGGGCCAAGGAGGAGTGCTTACACCCCCCCCCCCCCCCAAATAAAAATATTTTATTATGAGTCATGACTTTTTTTCAAGATTAAATCTGCGGAGAATTTTTCGTCGGGAAAATGCCGACAAAAAAATGGGAACCGCTGTTCAGGGCTCAAATTTTCTTCTATTTATTCCTTTGACAAATATGGTAAACTGGGGCACATTCAACAGAAAAATTTTTCAAAGCATTATAAAATCTAAATTATTGAACTTTTTTAAAAGCTTAAGCCACTGTTTATAAAGTTCATATCTGGTCTTTAATCTGCAGGAGAAAACTTTTTCGTATAGCTTCAAAGCATGTTTTAATTTTTATTTAAAAAAAAAAGAAGTAATTTCGCCGAATGTGCCCCAGCCCGGGGTACTTTTGTCAATGCTTGGGGCACTTTCGGCACCAAAGTATTTTGCCACAAAAAATACTCTAAGCTTAATTTATTTATGGTATTAACGTTATTTATTTCATTTAAAAAAAATATTGGAATTCATAAAATAAAATTAAATTTCCTTTATTAAAAAAAAAATAATAAAAACATAAAGTACGAAATAAGGAGTAAAATGAAGTTTCAAAAAACTCCTGAACGTTACTTAGGTAATAAATACCAATGCAATATTTGTTTCGACTTCTGGAGGTAGATGCTGTATAAGTTTTAATAAATTTTCACAACTCTGACGAATCTTTCCCAAACAACTATTTTAACAATAAGAAATCCAATGAATTTCGAATTCGTTCTGGATATCTTAAAGAGGAATATTTTTAAATGCTCCTCACAAAAATTAAACAGGGCTCTACAAAAAATTAATATTAAAAAAATGCTTACGTACCAGAAGTGGAAAATTACACAGAAGACATAAAAAACACCTTAATACTTTTAACTTTTTTTACCGACAAACTGGAACTTTTAAACTACAACACAAAGCAAAGGTATACAAAAGGGTGCGTTCGTCATTTAAATTACGGGTTTACATAAAACAGTTTTCGAGAAAATTGTAAATGCCCCGATAACGAGTGGTCCCCACTTTACCATAACTCTTAAATGTATTGTTTATTTGGTGATTTAATAATAACTGACTCTTAATAAGTTTTATTATTAATTTTTTTTGAAAGCTTTAATTATTTTTATTTATTCGAAAAAAAGAACTAGTCAACCTTCTGATGAGACATGAAAAATTAAATTAAAAAAAAAAGAAATTTTATTCCCTAAAAATATTTCTCATTTTAAGCTTGATCCAAAAGCAATTTCATAAATTGGTTTTCTAGATTAAGAAAAAGTAAAAACACACAAAAAAAATGTTAAATTCACCGAACCAACAAATTTTTCTCAGCCTTTTATTAAAATTATTAAAAAAAAAAAATTGAACATTTAGAGTTCTAACCGCCACTGAAGCATATCACTGCTTATAGCTGGGTAGGTATTTTGGAAAAAAAAATCACCAAGAATGTGTAGTAGTTTGCACAGCAGCCGGGGCCTTAGGCTCACTGACTCATAAATATACCTTCATATATCAAGAATCCAGTATTTGTTGTTGTTCCAATTTGTTGGCAGGTCGAATTTGCTTTTCATCTCACCTTGTTTTAGTGTGTGTGCAGGAATGTGTGTCTCTGTAAAGTTCCTATTTTTTGGGCTATACTCAAAAAGCTAGATCCTTTTGCACAAGCAATATTCACCTAGTTACCCAAATTTTTTTTGTTCTCACCTTCGCAAACTCGTTCAGATATGAGTTATGGGATACTTAATCATCGTCATACCATTTGGTGCACATAATAGCAAGGATGTCATGTTTGGAGCTACCTACACATGTCCCTACACAAAAAAAGCAAGCAAGCAAGCAACAAAAAAAACAAGCGTCAAGCCAGGGAGAACCCTCCGAGCTACAAGGACGATAGAAAGGCACTTGGAACGATTGAAGTTGTTACATTTTCCATATACTCTAGTAGTTTTTGTCAGCTCCATGGTTTTCGGCAATGGCAGCAGAGTAGCATCAGTGTAGCAGCTGGCAGTTTTCCAATTTTCTAATTAACCGAAGCATGAGTTGGAGAGGCAATAGAAGGGTCGGATTACACCTCACTGCTCCTGGCAAACGTCCTTCGGAATTAGTCAGTTTAACAAGCATCAGCTGCTCACCCGCGTTGTTTTCTCTCTCCCTCTCTGTGTCATGGTAGCTATCTGTATTTTTTCTGATTTTTTGTTTGCACATTTCAATTGTTTGCCGAAAAAAACATTGAATTCTAACCCAAATAATTACGAAGGTGGATACCAAAACCGAACCGACCGAAGGTTGCAGAGATACCTATACCCACTACCCTAGGGTTTCCGCTAATTAATTTGAATACATCACAAATACGAGTAATATGTTTGGAATTAACATTCGAGTTTGGTAATTTATGCGAGGTTTTGATATTTACAGCTGTACAACCGCAGACACTTTGAATTCATTAAGCCACTTCTCGGTGTAGGTACTCTGCCACTGGGTACATCTAGGAACAAAACGAACATTGCTGATGGCTCCGGTGGCGATGCGGTGAGGTCGATGTTCCCGAAGGACTCATTTATTGTGGCTGGGCAGCATTTTCATATTAATTACTGTCTAATGCTTCGGCATAAAAAAAGGGGTTGAAATGATGGCGATGGTTCGGGCACGCTGGGGGATACTGAGAACAATATTGAATTAAAATTGTGAGCTTCGTGATGCGATGATAGCTCGCAACAGGACCCAGCACAAAATCTGTGTGCTGATGTTTCAAATGGACTGAACTGGTGGAGAAAAATGTTTTCTTAATTACTAAATTGCGGCACGGTGGCCTCTGCCTTCCTAAAAATGGAGAAGCTGTTTTTTCTACGGAATGATCATTAAAAATGATTTAGAGTTCTATTCCTAGGCATGTCCTTGATTAAATGGGTATCAATTTTTTTGTTGCTTTGTTTGTTTTTATAAAAGAACAGATTTTGTAACCATTGAGAGTATATAGTTGGGTATTTTATGTTAATTACGATAATTGTTGGGGTTGGTTGGGGTTTTAAAATAATATCTAATTTACGCACCAACAAAGTATCTATTAAAATTAGGCGCATTTAATTAAAAAAAAAAAAATCATTAAAGTGAACAACACTTTATGTTGATGAGATTTAAAAAAAAAAAGAATTAGGGTTGGGAAGTAAGAGCTCGAATAACTTGTGTATTTTTATTGATTGGATTCTTAGATGAAAATTGCGTGACCTTAAATTAAAGGAAATATTTTGTTATGACGATGTTGATATAGAGTTTATGGACTAAAAATCCCCTGCCAAGTGGCTTGATGTCGTCAAAAAAAAAAGACTCCAAATTTCTTGGTATAAGTGAACAGAAATAATATGGAATATCCTGAGTCTGCATATTACAAGAGTAAAATTGAAATATGATGTAATTAAGCAACACTCTGACATAAAACAATGATCTTCGTGGATGTTTATTAATTGCAAATAAACTCCAAGCAAACTTGCTTTCAAGACCGTAGAACCTAGATAAGTTCAAATTCTTAATTAGGTATACAAAAAATTTAAGTAAATAAGGTAGTATTTAAGATTTGAGGTGTGACAGTAGATTACAATGAAGACAGTTTCACATCATTGGCAACCACACTAAAAAGTTTAAAGACATTAATACATATGTAGTTAGTAAATGTTTGAAGTTGGATATAGAAAATTATATCGTCGGCTTAGAATGAAATGCGGCTAACTCCTAATTTTTTTTAACCATTATAGACCACTTCAAAAATTGCTAAAAAATACAAAAATCTATCGAATCTTTTCAATTTTACTAAATTTAATAATAACGAGTGCTGAAAAATACCACATGTAATTTTGGTTTTATTCAAGTAATGCAAATACTTTTTTTAAATTTTTTTTTATGTAAAAAACGCAAAATAGGAGTTAGCTGCTTTACACTCTAAGCCGACGATATGTAAAGACATGGAAATAATAAGAGAAAAATTAGCTAAAAGAATGTCTTTGAGATTTTGAGTAGAAAAAAAGAAAGCCATCTAAATTCTTGATAAAATATATTTTTATTAACAGAAAAAAATTTAAATCGCTGGAGCGGTTTTGGTGTATACAAATCTTAATTTATATTTATCTTAATCTATGTGCATATAAAAACAAAATTAAAAAAAGACTACCAAGCCGTTTTTGAGATATCGAATTTTCAAAAAAAAAGATTTAAAAATTCAAAAGCTTTTATTTGAATGGAACATGCAATTTTTTTTTAAAGTTAATCGAAATTAATTTAAATCTGTTCAGTTGATAAAGAGAAAATTCAAGTATACTATAGAAGTATATATAAGCTATATATATGTACATATCGTCAGCTGAGAACTTAAAGGTCGTATGTGATAAATATATGAATTTGAGATATGGTGAACATAAAAAATTGAGTTATTTTTAGTGTATTTAGAGCAAGTTTTGTTCATTTTTTTTTTACCGAAATATACACCAAGCTCATAGTCTAACGTAAACTGAATAAAAAATAACAACATTTCTTTCCACAAATTAAATAATAAACTTTTTTAAAATCCACATACGACTTTTTAACAAATTTTATTTTAGTTAATGTTAGTATGTTGGACAAAATGTCCTTGTACCTTCATGATCTAAAGGAAAAAAATAAAAATAAAGTACTGAAATTTTGTATACGAGTACATGCATCCGAAAAACTAATGGTTAAAGAAAACAATTGATAAAAGACAAAATTAAAAATACGATCACTTTTTTTTGCATTACTTAAAATATTTTTGAACAAAAAGAATATTTCAACTTATTTATCGGTAATATAAAATAAATAATTGTTATGACATAAAATAATAAGCCCATTAAATAACGAGCCAAAATCGAACTAAAAACACAAAAAATAGACGGATAATAAGTAAACAACAAATTTTTTAATTCACATACGACCTTGAACTAAAAAATGGGTAAAATTTCTATATACGAACGTGATTTTCTGGATTTTTCTGCTCGAATTTAAATGCTAACATATTTTAAATTATGCGAAACGATTCTTACTCGATTTTCAAACCGTTTTGCATCAAAAACCCGATTTTGATTTTTTTCGAGATACAAACTATTTATATTCTCAGGTGATGATATGTATATACATTTAAGCTATTTGTATAATTTTTTAATTTTTAGTAGTATATCATAACGTTTAAATTTTAGCCTGCGAAAAAATTTTTTTTTTTATTCCAGCGCCGTTTTTAAACGAAAAAATTGTAACACTTTTTTAACATTTGTATGGAAGGTACCTTTATTTTTCTCAAAAGTTAAAATTTTTTCTAAAAAAAAATATTTGAAAAATACCAAGTCATATAAAAATCAACCATGTTAAATCAATTTTTTTAAAATCAATATTTGATTTAACAATTTTTTTTTTTAATCCCAAAAATATTTTTTGGAATTTTTTTTTTTAAGGTAAACTACTATTTATATTGTTTAGAAGCTTCTGAATGGAAAAATTATTTTTTTTTCCCGTGGGTAGGTGCAAAACCTGCATCCAGGCTCTATGAGGATCGAAAAATGCGTGCTCATAGGTGTGTGAGATTCTTACTATACTAAAACCACCTTCACTTCCCGATTGCAACTAAGTCGAAACTAATCTAAAAATTTATTTTTAACGAAGTTAAGTAACGTGTTGCAGGTTACTTTCCGGTGGAAGTTCCTGCTTAATCCGCGATTTTAAAGCGGTTTTCTGTTCACCGCACCAAGTCGGAAGGTTTTGTGCTTCGCAGACGGCATACTAAATTCGACTCGTCAAGAATGTCAATAATCGTTGAATTAGCGTGTTCTAATAGTCGATTTCTATGTTTTCGCGCGAAACTTTTTATTTCCTCCCGCACCGTAGTAATCCCGAGATCCCTATGAAGATCTTCGTTTCTTATATACCACGGAGCATTTACAAATGACCTAAGCAATTTATTTTCAAACGTTTGTAAGTTATTTTAGTTTGTATCGCAGGTACAACCCCAAAGTTGTATACCATAAGTCCAAACAGGTTTAAGAACCTGTCGGTATAAAATCAATTTATTTTCAATACTTAGCTTTGAATATTACCGAGTAACCAATTCATATCTCTTAATTTTTTTTTAATTCTTTGAATTTCTTTTTCACGTGCGGCTTCCATTTTAATTTCGCGTCTAGAGTCATTCCCAGATACTTTGCCTCATTTGCAAATGGAACACGAGCGGTATTAAGAAAGACGGGTAATCTATTTATTTTTTTATACGTAAAGTCCACGTGGACTGACTTTTGTTCATTGAGCGCTATTCGCCATGTTTTCGTCCCATCATTAACATTATTAAGAGCATTTTGTAATTTAATTGTAGCTTCGCTAATCGTTTTGCCTACTGCTAGTATTGCAGTATCATCAGCAAACGTGGCCACAACAGTGTCATCTGTTTGAGGTATATCGCGTGTAAATAAAAGGTACAGAACTGGACCTAATACACTTCCTTGTGGTACCCCAGCCACTATTTCTTTGAAATCAGAATAGTCATTTCCGTGTCTTACACGAAAAAGTCTTTCATTTAGACATCCGTTTAGAATGTTGTAAAGTCCTTCAGACAGGACTTGTCTTAATTTGAATTTGAGGCCTTCGTGCCACACCTTGTCAAACGCCTGCGACACGTCCAAAAAGACAGTCGAACAGATTTTCTTTTCTTCAAGAGCTCTCTCAATTACGTCAGTAATTCTATGCACTTGATCAATTGTCGAAAGTTGCTTCTAAATCCGAACTGATGTTCAGGTATTAATTGTTTCTCTTCTATTATCGGTTGCAGGCGCAGGAGTAGTATTCTTTCAAAAACTTTTGATATCATAGGAAGAAGCGGAATCGGCCTGTAAGACTCTTTTTTCGTGAGATGGTTTGCCAGGTTTCAATACCATTATAACTTCCGCAACTTTCCATTGGCTCGGAACATATTCTAACCTTAGGGCGGCATTTATTATGTAAAGGAGGTTAATAAACCCTTTACGAGGGATCATTTTTAAAATCTCTGCCGTTATTAAGTCATATCCTGGAGCTTTGTTGGACTTAAGCTTCTTTATTTCTGTTTTTAATTCGGCAAGTTTAGCATTTCTCGTTATGTAGCTTCCATTTGAGGTAAAATTCATATTAATATTTTCGTTGAGTTGTTGCCCATCGAACGGATTAAATGTTTCCTCTAAGTAATCGGCGAATACCGTCGCTTTTTCTTTGTCACTTTTTGCCCATTCATTTGGCTTTTCTTAATCGGGGGCACTGGAAGCTTAGGTTTTTTCGTCGTTTTTATAGCTTTCCAAAGTGAGTAGTTGGATTCTTTCCCCGCTGTCAAGCCTTCAAGGTAATTTTCAACTTCAAGGTTTTTGAAATCTGATATCGCCGTTTTTAGCATATTACTCAAGCGATTTAAATGAGCTTTGTGTTGAGGAGCACGGTTTTGAAGCCATTTTTTACGTGCTTTTCGTTTCTCTTTCACTAAATCTTTTAATTCTTGCGGATATTTTATATCTCTATAGCGAGGCATTAGCCTTTGATAAGGTGTGTTATCCCAAGCTGCTTTTTGTATTATATCAACAAAAGTATCTACTGCGTCTTCAAGCTCAAGAGGCGTTTGTAATGATATCCTTAACTCAACGTTGTCCTCGATATCTTTTTTTAAATCCATCCCAGTTGGTTTTACTGTTTGTTAACCTGGATGGTTTTTCAATTTTAACAAGGCTTTCGCTCATAATGAGTACGACGGCAGAATGATCTGAGAAGAGATCATAGCCCTCTGAAATGTCTATACGGTTAGAGGGTATTCCTTTCACCATGAATAAATCGATTAGGTCAGGTATTTTCGACGGATCAGTTGGCCAGTAAGTTGGCTTGCCAGTCGAATGAAAGTCACAATTATTTTCCATTCCTGCTTCATATAGCATGTGACCCTTTTGAGATATGCATCGTGAGGCCCAGAAGGTGTGCTTTGCATTAAAGTCACCACCAACAATTAAATTTGGACTTAGTGACTTTATCAATGTTGTAAATTCACTCTTATCAATTTTGCAATTTTTGGAAAAATTATTGAAATCAGAATTATGGTTTTGAAGAAAATTGGGTGGTAAAAAGTGGTTCTTTGGGGAGGTACCATAAATAACAATTTTTTTGACAAATGGTTACCAATCAAAATATAACACTTAGTGAAAGAAATTTATTGAATTGAATTGAAAATAAGATTTTGTAAAATAGCTAAGAAATATTTGTATGGCGTTTTTTTTTTTTGTTCAAAATTTATTTTATTTAAAACTTGTTGGGCAGAATCACCAAAACTGACTATGTATTAAGGTTTAAGAAAATTGATCCCGCCGTTTAGACGGTATCCAAACTAACAAACAGACAGACAGTACCATGAGACCCACATTTTTTATCTTCCCTATTATAGTAGTCACAGTTCTGATCAAAATCTCGAGTTCAATTATTTTTTATTAATTCATAACTTGCCTCATATACTAAATACCTAAATATACTTATATTGCATTTAAAAAATATATTAATACAATAAAAAGTTATTAATTTTGTGCGTAAAAGAAAAGAATTTTTGTCCTACCCTGTAGTCTATGGAAACTAGAAAAAATAGAATTCAGGACTGGGTTGCACGATGAACGCACCTGCTCATTTTGCTGTTGGACTTGCTTGCATTGGATTTCATAGCTTTGGCAGGTGTCAGGTTCATAAAAATTAACCAAGCCGTTTTCAAATTACAAGTTAAGCTTTCAAAAAAAGCAGTTTTTCTTTTGTTGCTGTTTTTGCTGAAATCGATAATTATTGGTTGGTTTTTCATTATACACATTACAAAGCTTGGAATCGTTTAAAAAAAATATTGCTAAGAAGCTTAGAATTTTTACCTCAAGGCCTCTTCACAGTGGATCAATAATAGATTTGGAAAATCCACTATTCTGAACTCATTCGGATCATTTCCAAGTAAAATTGACTACACAATCTTCCTATTGAACTTCGAAAAAATCTTTGAAATTAACATACCTTCCAGATCCAACTGCCTTCCATTTTCTTCTTGAATTCTTAAAAGATCAATCGATTCATTTTCACACCGACACGGATCGAAGACCAAAGATGGGATTAGTGGAGATATGTATACTCTGAAAGAATAAATTTAAGTCCTCATTCTGTCTTCTTTATCACTGTAGCATATTCAAGGGGGAACTTCTCCACCCCGGTTGGCAGACTCCTAGGGGGTGCCATATTAGTTACAGCAATTTAAAAATTTGGCACACTACACAAATAAAAACACAAATAAAAAAAACAAAATTTCTCCCAACTCCCTACTCGTACGTGCACATGAATTTCGTTTCTGACCTATTCCCTCAAGATAGGAATCTAATATGGAAATAACTAAGACACTTACTCCCGTATTCTATTCTTTTTTCTTTAATGTTTTGAGTATTTTTCTTCGATTCGTTTTCAAATAACGTTACGTGGTTTTATCGCATAAGTATAACTACTATACTCGTATGCAGGCTGAAGCAAATGATAATGCTGCGACTATGGCGGGTATGCAAAGAGGAGTTCAAAAATTAATTCGGAAAATTAATCCAAAAACTTTGTCTAGGCCATGTACAAATCATTCTTTTAGTCTTTGTGCAGTTCTCTCTTTAAGAAGCACTCCTTTAAGTACAACATTTTTTGGGATACTGGAAAGACCGTTCAAATTTTTCTCAGCATCAACGCATCGTTGAGATATTCTCATTAAAAATGTAGGCGTGTCATACAAGGGACTTGTAAACCCTTATCACGAGGCTGTTAAGCCACTGACGGAAAAATTTATGACGGTAGTTTCAACACTTGAACACCTTTGTAGTCCTCAAATGAAAAATTTGGATGCAAGATGTGCTGCAACCATACTCTAATCTCCTGAATGCGACTTAACGTTTATGTGTTAACTTTTAGTCTTGCCAAAATTAGGGCTCACTCAAGTAAAAAGAGTAATTAAACTTAAGACACTTGCGTTTGTTCCTCATGAACATTGTGAAGACACTGGAAAAAGGCCATTATATTTGCAAGAAAGACAGGGAAGAACAAAAAGAAGAAAATTATACCAGGTTAAAAGGCTCAAAATGCTGGTTTGACGCATTGGCGGATACAAGGGGTCCTGGGGCTTTTCACAGATATAAAATATTAGGCAGATGAATTCAATCATAAACAAAAAATTTCACTGCTCAAATGATATAATCCGCCTTAAAATTTATTTTAATTAAACGTGCGTATTTAAAGAGTTAAAACACAAAAATCAAAGTAAAAACTACATACCGTCGGCTTTCTCTCAAAACAAATTTCAAATTTGAAAAATTGCTTAGTAGACACAAACAACCTATTTAAAAGGTAATAAAATGGAATTTTAAGATAATGAAAGGTTTTTAAACTGGTTGATAGAGTCAAAAGAAACCATGACACAGTTACTAGACATTGATATTAGAATTCAGTAATTCTTGTTGACCAAAAGTACATTAAAATGTCATTTAAGGACTTGCTAGGTTTTGACAGAAAGCCGACGATGTGTACATCGTTCGTGAAAAGTTGAAAAAATAATTCTTCTGCCAGAAAAACAATAAAAGATTTCATTTCAAGAATAATTCAGAACTCTACTTTTTGTTTTACCTTAAAAATAATTTGAAATTGATTTGATGATTTTGTGAATCAGATGACAAATTTCATGGCGTCCCATGTGTGTACTCTTCAAAAGGTTACTGGTCATAAAAGGGCAGGTAGTAACAGTAGATAATTTTTCAGACATAGAATTTTCAAAAAGTAATACTGAACCATGAAAGAACTTTGAAAATTCATTTCAAAAAAATGTATGTCACCAATGAATCTAGGTGACCTTTAATAAAAATTTAGTGACCTTTGAAAAGAAATATTTGTTTCTTAAGATAACCTTAATAAGGTACCTAAAAATTTTGTTCAGTTACCTGGAATGACTTAAAAAAAAAAAAACTTTAAAATCCCATTAGAACAAATCCACAACCAACTAATGTAGCTAGTTGACCTTAAATTACAAATTACAAAACCGTGCAAATGAAAAACTTGCATTCGAGATCTTGCAAATAAAAATCCCTCTAATTATGTGACCACTCAATTTTGAGCAGGTATTCGAGATTTTGGTTGACATTTGCCAGATTGTAAGGTGAGAATGCTATGTTTTATTTTTACTTAGTGTGAGATATCATTTTTCAAGATCTATAAATAATGCAGTTTCGATATTTTAGATTTTGATATCTTGCGAATTTCTCACAGTGAAGTGCGAAAAATTGGGCGTACTTGGAAAAAATTTTACAGTTGATTCAAAATTTTCTAAGTCCAACTTAACAAATTTATAAAATTAAACTTTTTGGACTTTTTACTAATCGCATACACTCTTTGCAAATATCCTAAATGACATATCGCTTGCTTACTTGCTACTAGGCAACTAAGTTGTTAATTGCGTTCAACTTTTAGTTTCTAGCACTATGAAGTAAATTATAGCATAGAGCAACTCGAAGACATGAGTGGTAGCAAGCCTTTTTTTATGGAAAAAATACCTCATTTTACTTCGTTTTCCCAAGACTGTAATTGCTTACTCTTTCCCACTAGCTTGGGTGCACCATTTTGGGAATACAAAGTTTTTATTTTGTAATTTTGACGTTTCATGAATTTGTTTTGTTCGGGGGATGTCATTAAGGAAAGTGGTAAGTATAACAAAAGTAGCTTCTAGTTGCCAGGCAAAAGATCAAAATAGATCTTGTAGAATAAATACGATCTTATTGTAAATGAGTTAAGATTTTAAGGGCAAAAATAAACTTTTCCTAAAAAAATATTTTTAGTATCTAGAGGGATGATGGTTCTGGCTTCAATTCCCTAATTAATTAATTTATTTAAAAAAAAATATTTTCAATGGAAATAAAATGTACGACTGTATTGCAGGTACTTGCTCTGATGTACAAGTTGCCTGTAATTAAGAACTTTTAAAATATGCCAGTAATTAGATATATAAAGAATATACAAATATAGAAAATAAGGGCATTTATATTGTCCTTTTAATTGTTAAACAACTTTTCAAATAGCTTAAAGCTTAAAACCAATTTGATAACTTGAAGAAATATGAATATAAGCACAAACAAAATTAAAATCGTTGTGGCGATTTTCTCAAAAAGCTATTTTTTATATTGAATTAAATAATAATTAATTTTAAAATACATATATAAACTAGTTTCAGAACTATTCATCAACGCGTTCTTGAAATATTGAATTTTCAAAACAAAAATTAATATCTTCTTAAAAGGCCAACATTTACTTTTTTATTTTGATATACAATATTATTGAGATTTTTATGGAGCTTTTGCATGCAAATTTTGATTGAAATTCTTTGAACAAATCGAAGTTCAAAGACCCTTAAATGGCAGGTATCGTTATTAACAGTTTTTCCAAAATGTTCACCATACCTAATGTAATCTACTGTTTTTTATCAAATTCGTTGAAGCCGTTTTTCAGATAAACAAGCTTTTTTTTAATGGTTGTATAACAAGTACCGTAATTTTAAAAGGTAAAAAATACCCCCTCCGAAGAATTTAAAAAAAAAAATAATTTTAACATTTAAAGAAAAGCGCTTCAGTAGTTTAGGCTGTAGCTGTAGGCTGTCAAGGAATAGATAGACAAACAACCAGACAGAATTGTGCAACCCACTTTGCTCGAATACAAAACTTGCCTTATATCGTAAGTAAAAATTATTTTTGGGTGCAATACTTTATTGAAATTTTAAGAAACGTGGCCCCCCTGGGGCAAAGTCTGGATCCGCCCTTGGTTTGACGTTGGAAGAGATGTTAGGATATATTTTACACTGAACTTATTCATCGGCCATGGAAGTCATTTCGTCAATTTTCTTAGTTCTTCAACAGAAAATATTGCTGTATTGAACGAAAGAAGAACTGCGTGCTTTGCTCCAACGCTTACCAAGACATTAACAGAACTAACAGACAAAGACAGTATCATATTGGAAATCAGACGAATACGGCCTCATATAGTAGCTGAGATAACATTAACATTATTTTTCAAAGAATACTTTTTTACTTTAAATTTTCTCATTCAGATGAACGGATTTATATTAATTTTTGTTAAACAAATTTCAAAGAAAATTAATGATTTCAGGCTCCTAGCTGTACCAACAAAATTATTGATGCCAATTTTTATTTATTTGAATCCATGTACAGTGCAAGACATTATATAAAATCTGGATATACTCTAGACTCGAGAAGGAAAACAAATTATTAAAAAAACGTTTGATCATTCCAAGATTTAATTTTTGTTTTTTTTTTCATTTATGTATGCAAAATACCTAAGTTTAAACTCGTTTGTATGAAAAAAAAACCATATTATCATAAAAAAAATTATACCTTTGGATAACCCCAAGAAAATAACGCAAGCAATTTATCTGCCCATAATTTGATATTGGTAAAAGCAGGCTTTATGTAAGGGGAAATTTAATATAAGTTTTTCGATCAGTGAAACACAATAGATGCCTCCAAATTTTAATAAAAAAAAAAAAAACACGTATCCACAATTTTAATATTAAATCAAATTTTGACAAAAACCATAATTCTTCAAACAAAATTTTTTTCTTTGATCCAAAATCACATATATTGTCGTCACTGCGATTGATTTTAAAAATTTATTGAAATTAAAATGCCCTGGGGATATTTGTTTTGTTGTTTCGATTAAATTCTGTTCCAGACGCAAATCAATTTCAATTTGTTTTTTTTATTATAAGTTTAATTTGATCTGCAAATGCAAAATTCAATGTGTGTGCAAAATTTCATATAAACTTCAAAGAAGCTTTTCGTTGAATTATACTAACATTTTGACTTCTCATCATGAGTTTTCTTTTCAAAAAGGAAACCACTCAGAAGAGGATGGATACGGATATACGGATAGGTATGTTCCCTCTTCTCATCCGGTTCCCCTTTCAATATTCCTATACCTTACTCACTAACTGTGTATAAGCAAAAGAGGACTCCAGTATAACGTTAAATTGAACATGATGCACTTTTGCCCCCTTTTTTTAGTTCTATTTGTTATTTTTGTGTTTTCTTTTTTGTGTCGTGGTAGGGGTACCAACCTACATTTATTCGAACGACATTTTACGTCCTTGTTTTGTGTGTGACACACGACACACGAGTAAAATCCTGTGACACAGGTTGCAGCTATAGGTGTGTGTATGATTTGAGCTGGCAGGCTACAACCTAGGTTGTGGTTTTCACCTTAATCACTTGCTGCGTTGTAGCTCTGCACTCTGCACTCTGCTTCCACTCGACTCTCAGCAAACAAGGTCAACCCCTAGGGTGGATTTTAGGTTAATGTGATTAAAATTGTGACAAGCAGTGGCGCTTGAAAGAAAGCTACCTATATAATGCCTATGCTGCCATCGCACCGGGGCCTAGGTGGATTGTGGCTGATTAAAATGGGCGATGTTCCCTTGCCTGGTCTGGACTTATACATTTATATGTGTTTATATGAATTCCCATCTATGTATAAGTTAAATTTCAAACAGAATTAAGATTAAGGCTGACACACTGACATTCAAACAAGCCTAATGAATGGACGCGTGTATGGTGGCATACTTTGTTTGCGTTTTTGAGGCTCAATTCACACAAATATCGTGCCAGTTGTTGTCGGGTTGTGCGGTGGGAAATAATTAATTACAACTCAGCCATTTGATGCATTATATTCCAACCCCTTCCATGGAGATGAGGCCATCTACATAGTCGGTGCCCTTTTTGTAGAAAATTACTTTTTTGCACCCTCAGCTTCATCCACATCTGTGTAAGCGACGACGACGCACGGTGATGTTTGTATGTGTGTTGAAATCGTATGTCCTTGGATATCCTATAGGAGTGAATATGAATGCGAATAATCCATCATTCAATTTGTTTATGTTTCTAGGATTTCTGAAATTAGGAAACGCATTTGAAAGGATGAATAATGAAGAACATGAGATTAGTATTTTCGCTTAAAAAAACACACATTCGCATAAATACGAGTATATATGTATGTAGGTATGTGCGAGCGGGAGCTTGATAAGCTTATACAAACTAGAGATGGATGAGTAGATATACATCCGAAAGTTTGATGTGAATAGTTGAATCATTTTTGTTGACACAGTAATCATAATTTAACTAAGCCTGAAAGCTGAATAAAGGTAATCCTGGTGTAGTCATTAATTTTTGGGAAATATAATAAATCGTGCTAGGAAAGGTAGCAAGGTAGTTTCGTATGGATGTTTTAGATTATGGTATTTTCATTGAAATTTTGTATTATATTTGCGTGAAACGAATTCATTTCACATGACTGGTTTGAATATTTTCTATAGAATTATATAATAGTAAATTCTCATGTAATGTCAATTTATAGGGGTTTCGGATCAACTTTCAATCAAGCTACATATATGAAAATATATTTAAAGATATTAAAAGCTTTTGATAACTGAGGACGATTCTCAAACGATTTCGATTTAAGCATGATATGTTCGTAGGGTGGGGATCATTTTCAATCTGGTTCGTAAGTTATCTTGTCACATTGACAGTCTGAAAAAAAAGCTACAACCTACAAAATAATATTTTGCTTTAGGAAAGCAATTTTGCCCCGAATTTAAGAAACTACCCACTCAAAAATGAAAAGCCTCAGACAGCGTTGAAAAAGAGTACAATCTTTTTTGAATGCAATCTTTAAGAAATCAATCAAAAGATTGCATTCATTGACTTCATACTTTGAGATATCAACTTCAAATTATGCAATAAGCATTCATTTGACATTTAAATTATCGTAAAAAAATTTTTCGCCATTCGTTCTTCGGCTAATCAATTGAATGCAATATTTTGAGAATTTATCTATTCTTTTGCATTTTTCGCGTTTTTGGTGAGAGTTTTGGAACCTCAAATGAATGGTCGAAATGGTGAAAAGTCGTTTCCCGTCAAAACGTTCATCTCTATACATAAAAACTGAGTACTCTCAATTTTGTCGTGAAATTATAAACTGTGTAAGGGAAAAAATAGTGAAATGACGTTTGGAATAAAGTATCATTCATTCGATTTATTTCATTTGATGAAATTTTTCATTCTAACATATATTCACCTTGTGTAGGTACATAGTTCGCACTCAATTTTTTATCTACATATAACCCCTTTTCCATTTTTTTCAGGTGAGAAATCGACGAACTTAACTTGACACCAGTGGTGAGATTTAGCCAATTCGAAATCACAGGGAGTGAATGAGATAAGTCACTTTTCGTCGAAAATCGATTTAGCTAGTAAAAGTAAGAGGGTGGGCGAGTGAAATGAAATGTCAGATAACTCGCCAAATATTTCAGCAGTGACTTTGTGTAGGTATGTGTTCGTAAATTTACACTTTTGGGCAAGTATTTGTACTTTTACTTAAGAAACATTGTCACACCAATTCATAAAAAAAACAACATAGATAAAAACAACAACCATTTTATTGATACTTTAAATCTCATTTAACTATCATAGTAAATATATTAAATATAATTTTATTCTTTTCACGTTCACTATAACAATTATTTTTCAAGGTTAAAAACTAACATTAAACATTAATTATGACAAAAAAATTACTGAAATCAAAGATTCTCCATTATTAAATTATATTCGATTATTCAGGCAGACGGCAACGCCACAGCAACAACTTTATTCAGACAAACGGCAACACCACAGCAACTACTTTATTTAAGTCTAATACTATTTTTTTAAGTTATCACAATTTTTGTAAATAAAAATTTAATCTAATCTAATCTACTCCATTGTTAAGATTCCATAATGTTAACATTGTTGTATTTGTTATTTCTGTTCACGTCAATTAGTGGTGATGTGAAACAGAATATCAAATGTAATAAGTGTGACTAAGAGGTTGAATTTTTTTTTATGTTTAGTCTTTGATTTGTGTTCGAAACTAAAATCGAACTTACTCTTCTCACTTCAATAGCTAAATCACTTTTGCGAGTATGAAGTGAGATGAGTCGGTGAGTAAGGCGAGTGATCTCACTTCACTCCCTGAAATAGCTGAATCTCTGCACCGAATTAATTCTTTAAAATTGCAGCTTCTAATTATTACTCTCGCCAAATAAAATTATTATGTGCTGGTTGAAATGGTCCTCGTAAGTGATGTTCCAAAATGTCTCCAATTTACTGGTCAGGTACGTAATTCGTATGAGTTTACGAGTTTGTCGAAAAATTTCGGGATATTTCACTAAAACTGTCCACCCTAGCACTGTGTTTGAGCTATGGCGATCGGTCTGATGCCATCCCTTGGACCTCTAGACCTCTTATAGCAGGAAGGAGTATCTCGGATTACTAACGAGTTGCGATGCAAAATTGGTTTGGTTTGTCATTTCAAAATGAGTAGACTTACTCCTAAGCAACGTTTGCAAATCGGGCAAATTTATTACCAAAGTAATGGTTCGGTTCGTGTGACGCAGCGGGAAACAATCAATTACTTAAAGGAAACTGTTGGTGAGTGCATTATCTCGCATTGTGGGGCTATTTCTGGCGGAGATTATGTGTAGGTGCTCGTCTTCACAGATAATCTCAAAACGATTGACGCCTGAGAAGAGATTATTCGGCGCCTCATCCAATAAATTCCTTCAATAAATTGACTGTTTCGCGATGCGTTGCGTGAACCAAACCAATATTTTGGTAACAAATTTGCAAACCAAACTGAGCATAAATCAAGTGACAGCTGTCAAAAAGACAAACTCTGAAAAAAGTATTGCCAGATTGAAAAACATACGTCTAAAAAAACACCTTTTATAAAGACCACACTCTTATGTAGATGCACTGCACATCATTTGTGAGAGGTCGAGTTAGAGCCCACTGTTTTTGTGAATGCTTTTCTCGATAAATACTTGTGAGAAATAATTTTCCTTTAAATATTTGATACCTTAGAAAGGATATTGTTCTTGAAAAATCATAGAAATTTCACAAATTATATGAATGAATTGCAAAAAAATGGTAAATATACAAAATTGTTAAAACTACTCGATTTGAAAAACAATTACCAACTCTAGAAAATATTTACAGTAAAAGGCTTGTACCTCTCTGTGCTGTCAATATGATTTAGATTCTAGAAAGAAATTGAGTTTAGTAAAATATTTTACAAGAAAAGTACCCGGCTCGGAGAAGAAAAGGGTAAAAACAGGCTAAAAAGACAAAATAAAATACATGTATGTGCATATATGTATTTGGAATCAAAAGGAAATGAAACGCGTTTGTATATAAAGCCGATATTTTTGTACGATTACCCAAAAAAAAGGTAAAGCTAATAAAATCACGAAGCATAATGAAAGTGTTGCCATATGAAAGCAGACTTCAAAAACGAAAACAAAATAGTTTAAAAAAGAAGAAAATAGGAATTTTTAAAGGTCAAGAATTAGGAAATGAACAAGAATCTTAACACAAATACTATCAAAAACAAAAACATCAAATTACAAATAGAAAAAAAAGTTAGCACATTTCGCTATATTTTTTTTATTCTTTTAAAGCTGAAGCAAAATGCTTTTACAAATTTGATACACTTACCTTCCTACTTAATAAAGCCATAAAAACAAAAAAAAACAACATTTCTTTAAATTTTGAAAATGTTTGATAAAAATAAATCACGCAGTTTGCAAGGACAAATTAAAGTACAAAACCAAAGGCATTTGTTTAATGTCCCTGATAGGGTTCCATATATACTTTAAAAATAATTTCATCGACCTATAAGATGGCTATGGAATTATTTAATTGCATATCAAATTCAGACAAGAAGCTCCATTGAATTCCAAACACTTCAACGTTCGAGAGCTCAAGAAAAGAGTAATTTCACCCCACAATCAATGAAATATATAGTGAATAGCTATTCCCAAGACGTATTGATTTTTTCACTGTTATAGCTGCCTATGACAGCAGTTTTTTTAATAGACAGCTATAAGGACCATGTCTAGCAATGGAAAATACTCACCGAGAATTTTGATATTAAAAAAGGCAAATACATTTTGACAGGTTGATGTGCTGTCGTGTAACACCTTGTTCGAAACTTTCCAATCAACTGCTTTCGTCCAATCCTGCATAAGTTAGTGCATTAGCTTGGATGGATATACAAACGATATTGGAATGGTCGATACACATTAGAGGTTAAGAAATAGCGCCAAAGGAAGAAGCACTCAAATCAATTTGGAAATAACGCCCAAAGAGAACACTGAACAAAATTAAGGAAATATTATCAAAATTCAAAAAAATAACATTTACCAGCTAAATATTTGAACAATATTTAAATTTCAATATTTGATCACAAAGCAGTTTAAGGAAATATTTCTAATTTCTTCTTTCCTTTTGGGTGATAAAAGATTTTAGGCCAGCATTGCCAAATTAATTTTGACACTTTTTCCTTTGGCACTTTTTCCTAACGTGCCACCAATACACTATTTGTTTTTGCAAGATAGAAGTAGCAAAAAGAAAATTAGACGAATCAGAATTTAAGAGCTACTTGATTCAATAGCGGTCTTGTTGCCCTCTGATGGTAAGTAAATAATATACAATATTGGAGCATTACTTATTCTTTAAATGTTTTCTGGTGCAAATTATACCAGCATTATAGAAGTAATGTGCCACTGTTTCTTTTATCTCGCTATATTGTAATGCATTTTAGTAAATAAATAAATAAAATAAGTGTTTTAAAGTTATTTAAATTCGTATCTTTTATTTAATTCATAAAAAACACGTTGAAAATCTCCACTATCAAATAAACAACAATCTATTACTTTAAAGCAGTTATCGTGTAAGACAATTGGCTCAGAGGATCCGGGTTCTATTCCTTGACCTGCCATTTTTTGTATGTGAACCTTTCTAATGCTCTTATAATTAACTTCATAAAGGTACAATAGGAGCTTTTTCTACTCTTTGGAGTTTTATGCAATGCTTTTATGCTTAGCATGATTGCGCCATCCAGTACAATTTTTTACTAATATCAATTCAACCTACACAATCTTGCCTTTTGTTTTATACCGTGTGTTTTTGCAAAATACTGTTTTTATTTAACAAAGACCATTTTCCCTAAATTTAAGATGGGGGCCAAAGTAAAACAACTATAGGCGGTCAAAAACTAGGTTTTAGACTATTCTCACGTTCATCTTTCAAATAATTGAAAAAAAAATTTAATTTAATGTTTGTTAAGATCAAAAACGGTCAATAATGAGATATCAGCTATCAATTACTCACGCAACAACGGAATTTCAATATATTGACATCTTTTGGGAACAATCGATTTTAAAAATATTTTTTTTTTTTATTTTTAATTCTGTATCAGGTATCACCTGGGACAATTTCATTGAAATTGCTCAAGGAACAACCAAGTTGATATATCTTTTTAGAACAGTCTTTTAAAAATCTTTTTTTCTATTAGCATCCTGTATGAGCTATCAAATGTGTAAACTTTGCTAAAATAGCTAAAGGAACAACGAAATTCCGAGGATTTCAGACATTTTTTTTTTTTCGAAACTTTGTTTTTCGATACTTTCGCTTGCGAAACTATGACTTTTCAAAACTTTGTCTTTCAATTTTTTTTCTTTTTGAAACTTTGGTTTTTCTAAACTTAATTTTTTGAAATGTTGTCTTTCCAAAATTTGGCAGATATCCCTGACACACTTATTAAAAACACCAATCAGAACTGTTTTATAGATAAATAGGCGTATTAATAAGAATTTGGTAAATTACGTCTCAATTGGTGCATAATTACGAACAGCCCTATCAATAAAATTCTGAAATTAACTTAATCAGCGATTAAGAGTTAGGTCACGAATAAAAATTTCACATCAATAAAAATATTAACTGCTAATCCACTTTAAGCTCAAAATCTTAACAAAAATTTACTACAATCAACATGAACTCTGCTGTTACCAAAGATTATTTTTTGAACTGCACATATACTTTCTCACAAAATGTGATCGTTTGAACATACACTCTCTCTTTTGAAGTTGTAAGAAGCATGTGTGTCACTAGCGTCTGATGCTTCCTTTTTCTTTTGTTTTTGGCCACAATGATAGAAGTATTTTCAACTTAATTACTCGTTTAATGTACCTATTTTGGTGAGTTAGTTTATTACCTTGAATAGTGATTTATTGATCAGATTTGACACTTAACTCATTGACTAAAGATAATTTGTGTTTTATTTGCGTTTATGAATACCGTTGAAAGAGTTTATAACCTTTATTAAGGCTTTATTCAACGTTACACATCATTAAGCATACAAAATTTTCCATCTCATTTATGTTACGATGCCCTTGTGTTTTTGTCCAATAAAGTGTCAAAAGGAGCAATCTATTACGTTTAATAAACCCCCAAAACTAAATGATTCTAATCAACGTTACATAACTTTTTTAATTAACATTTCTGCGTTTAGAGGTATTGTAACTTTACGGAGTCTCTAAAACTCATTTATGATGAATAAATGTTTACTCATTGTAAAGTTCTAAGGGGGGAGGGAGTTGGGTTAGTGAGAGGAATGCCCAGAAAAAATATGGATGTACATATCACCATGAAAGATTGTTGGCTGAATGTTAAGAAAAGCAATTTTGCCGAGAAAAAATGATATTACCAGGAATCGGGACAAAAAGAACACTTTTGTTCAATATTTTTTATAAAGCGAGCAGGCAGGTATATTGTTTTCATATTTGAACACATTAACAGAGATTCGACAATTGATCAGAATTACTGACTACGTAATTGAGAGAGCTCTTGAAGAAAAGAAAATCTGTTCTACCAGTCTTTTTGGACGTGCCGCAGGTGTTTGACAAGGTGTTGCACGAAGGCCTCAAATTCAAATTAAGACAAGTTCTGCCTGAAGGACTTAATAACATACTAAGCAGATATCTAGATAACAGACTTTTTCGTGTAAGACACAGAAATGACTATTCTGATTTCAAAGAAATAGTGGCTGGGGTACCACAAGGAAGTGTATTAGGTCCAGTTCTGTACCTTTTATTTACACGCAATATACCTCAAACAGATGACACTATTGTAGCCACGTTTGCTGATGATACTGCAGTACTAGCAGTAGGCCAAACGATTAGCGAAGCTACAATTAAATTACAAAATGCTCTTAATAATGTTAATGAGTGGAAGAAAACATGGCGAATAGCGCTCAATGAACAAAAGTCAGTCCACGTGGACTTTACGTATAAAAAAATAAATAGATTACCCGTCTTTCTTAATACCACTCGTGTTCCATTTGCAAATGAGGCAAAGTATCTGGAAATGACTCTAGACGCGAAATTTAAATAGAAGCCGCACGTAAAAAATAAATGCGAAGAACTAAAAAGTAAATTAAGAGATATGAACTGGTTACTCGGTAAATATTCAAAGCTTAGTATTGAAAATATATTGATTTTATACCGACAGGTTCTTAAACCTGTTTGGACTTATGGTATACAACTTTGGGGTTGTACCTGCGATACAAACTTAAATAACTTACAAACGTTTGAAAATAAATTGCTTAGGTCATTTGTAAATGCTCCGTGGTATATAAGAAACGAAGATCTTCACAGGGATTTTGGGATTTCTACTGTCCCGGACGAAATAAAAAGTTTCGTGCGAAAACATAGAAATCGACTACTCGTATTAGAACACGCTAATTCAACGATTATTGACATTCTTGACGAGTTGAATTTGGTACGCCGCGCCGTCTGCGAAGAACAAAACCTTCCGACTTCGTGTGATGAACAGAAAACTGCTTTGAAATCGCGGAATAAGCAGGAACTTTCACCGGAAAGTAAACTGCAACACGTTACATAACTTCGTTCAAAATAAATTGCTAGATAAGTTTCAACTTAGTTGCAATCGGGGAAGTGGAGGTGGTTTTAGTGTAGTAAGAATCTCACACACCTGTGAGAACACATTTTTCAGTCCTCATAGAGTCTTATGCAGGTTTTGTACCTACCCACAGGAAAATAAATACAAAAAAAAAAACATTTATAGGGAAACACAAAGTTTTCAATGACTTCATTTTGTACTTTTCTTGGAAATGTTTTACTTTTTGAGTTTTGACGTTTCTTTTAAATTTGTCTTTGTTAAAAAAAATACAGTTAAGGAACATAGAATTAGTATTCCATTGAATCGCTTTACTTAGTTGTTTGACGATGATTCTTAGAATTTCAAACACCTCTGGTTGTGAGTAAAAAATACGTAAGTCTTAAGTTTCAAAAAGAAACTAATCAAAAATAAATTCAATGTGGTAAATTTAATAAAAAAAATACCTAGAAAAAACAACAACAAAAAAACCAATATAGCTTTGCAGTTAAAATATTGATGGAATATAATTATGTATTATGTGCGAGTGCTGTGCACTCAAGCATCATTACGCGGTATCATCCCCACAAGTACCTCATCAAATATTAGAAAACAAAATTTAATATAACCTATTTCATCAGCAATATAATAATGTTCGATGAGAGAGAGAGAGAGTGCATGAAATGGGTCATAAGATTCTACTTATATTTTATGTTTATTTTGTTAGACAATGGCACGAAAACACAGTTTATGCAGGCTAACGACCGCCTTACGAGATGAGCCATGTTTTGAAGAAATA
The DNA here is from genome assembly GCA_946251815.1 of Dasysyrphus albostriatus. Lineage (NCBI taxonomy): Eukaryota > Metazoa > Arthropoda > Insecta > Diptera > Syrphidae > Dasysyrphus > Dasysyrphus albostriatus. The sequence continues at coordinate 40,068,096 of OX276337.1, read as the reverse complement.
ACAACGCGATTTATGGCAAGATTAGATGAAGCAATTTCTATACATACGAGTATATATGTATGTATCCTTATATTCGCTCTATACGACCAAACGATATAGAAGACGACGACGACCGACGAGGACGACGTTTCCTTTTCCTGCGTTGCTTGCTCTATGAGGGGTTGCTATTTTTGCTAGTGATACATGTGTTTATGTAGAGATATGACTTTCTCCTCCAAAAAGTATAATGTAGGTTGCGTCCTTGACTATATAGAAGTCCTTCTTCAGCAGTTGAGAGTATATTTTACTCGAAAATATACGCCGCCTCGTATATCTTTAATATGTCTTCTTTTTTTTTTTTGGTAGAATCTTTGAAAGAACCTCAATGTTGTGTTCATGTGTTATAATATTTGGCAAACATTATATTTGGGACTTATGGTCCATTTGTGCTGATGGGGGCGGTTTTTATTGCTCCTTGGGGAGTGTGTGGAATTTGAAATGATTTTGTTGGCTTAAATCGCGGTACGGGCCAGTACAGGGTGTTGTTATTTTTATGTCTTTAGTACTTAGATGTTGCTTCGAGGTCGCTGTGTATATGGAGAAGATTGATATTTGTCCCTTGACATTTAGACAATTTTGGCACCACAACGATTACAGTAATGACGGTGAAATAAGTTATTTAAATAGCTCACACTTAAGCAAATATTGACTACGTAAGAGAATATACACGTAACTAGTTTATTGGTCTAACCTTGGAAGTTTGGGTGAATAAGAGTGCTCAGAAGATATTCAGTATAGGTATTAACGCAGGTTTTCTTTCGGGTAAAGAAATGTTACTTTAAGCATTTATTTAATGGCATTTATCCAAAATGCATTTGTTTTCTTAGATCTTGACTATAGGACCCAAGAATGATTTACGAATAAAATCTTATAACTAACGTTAAGTGGCGCCCAACAAGAAACAAACTTTTTAATATAAAACACAAATACTGAATGCATTTGTTTCTCTCAACACCATTCTTTAATGTTGGAAATTGATCTTCAAATAAAAGCCTAAGATTTTGTATTTATTTATTTTTTTAAATGGCGCCCAACTAAATTATAGAAACACCCTGTAATTTTATTAATCTACATAATATGTTTGTTTTTACGTGCAAATTAAATGCCTTTTATGAAGCCTTGAATTATATTGGATTATGATAGAAACCCAGCCCTAAGTGGGTGCTATAGGATTATAGTGTCTGTGCATATTAAACATGGTAAGAATTTTAAATTTGTATAAACCATATATACGAAAAGTGTATGTGACTCAGCTGTTGTAATCCTTTCTATATGATTGATATGGGAATAATAATAATAAAAACCTGAAACACACATCAAATTCATATTACCGGTTTGATGCTTTTGATGAATCAGAAAATCAGCAATGCAATTTCATTTTCAGGCCATTGGACGTAACATTTTATATTTTGATCAATTCCATTTTAATTCTTATAAAGAAAACTCTGAGTAAAAAATAAATTACGATGGACAAGAGAAATGAGACAACAAATTTTAGGTCTAACACAGGTGAATCCATATGCCGATGATCTAATTGCGTACAGAACAGCTCCAAGAGTCGAAGTCATCGGAATTCTTTTGCAGTGTGACTTCTACACAATTCAGCTATTTTGTGATTTTTTTATAATGAGTGCAAACTGAAGGGGGTTTGACTACCCTTAAGATGATAAAACATAGTGCGAGCGGAAAAGAACATAGGAAAGGATTTAAAAGGAGATACCGATGCACATTGGCTATGAAGTTCTGAATATCAAAGTAGGAGGGGAAAATAGAGCTTGGTAAAGTATTCCACATCCGTGTTGTGCGGCTAAAGAAAAAATCTCTATAGTGGACAGTACATCAGCAGATAGTCCCAGGGGTAAACTGATAAGCATTCTTAAAAGCACGAGTATTACGGTTGAATTTTTAGAGGAGAGGAATGCATGCTATTACACTAGAAAACTGTTTATTAAAAAGCGATAAATTAATGTAAGACATGAAACACTGCAGCGGTGTTTCAGGGATCATAATTTTTAAGGCTCTATTTTGTATTCTATTTAAAAGATTCGAGTCAGTTGTCGGGGCACCTGCTCAGGTAAGAAAGTTATACTCAAGCTTTGGTCAGGTGAAGGCTTTATAGATTTCAGCCTGATCAAAAGGGGAGATAAATTTTTTACATTGTCGAAAAAAACTTAGACACTTAGCAGTGCCCTTGGCAACACTAAATATATTGTCATTCCACGAAAGGTGATCTGTGATGGACGTACCCAGAACTGAAAGTTGTTCAGTTTCTTCGATGGAAGTTCCGCATATAGATAGTGGCATTGGACGAAAATTTTGCTTAAGTGATAGCAGACAGCATTGAGTTTTTGAAGCATTGAATTCTACATGGTTTTTTCATTTCCCATTGGATAAGGCTGTTAAGATCAGAATTTAATGAGTTTTTCATACGCTGCTGATCAAGTTCCACATTTGAAGAAAAAGAAAGTGAATTTTGAAACAAATAGGAAAAGCTGAGGGTACCAGCATCTGCAAAACAATTTAATGGATAAGAAGTTTCAGACAGAAGATCGTTTGTAAAGATAAGAAAGAAAGTTAGAGACAAAACGGAGCCTTGAGGCACACCAGCATTTATGTTATGAATATCAGACTTGTAAGCATCCAATACAACTTGTATTGAACGGCCAGAAAAAAAGCTTCTAATTCAACAAAGAAGAGATTGATGGAAACAAAATGTATGTATTTTCGATATGAGAGCTTGATGCTCAAATCTATCAAATGCTTTTGAAATATCAAGTGCAATAATCCTTCTTTCTCCAAAGCGATCTAAAGATTTGTTCCACTTTCGGTGAGATGTACCATCAGATCACCTATCGACCTATTGCTACGAAAGTCATACTGTCGGTCATTAAAAAGATTTCGTTCCTCCATGCTCTAGTGAGCTGACATAGGGAGTATTATTGAAGACGACCGATGGAACCGAAGACGAATTGGAATTTCAAATTTCATTTTTAGAATTGAGCGAAAATTTGTACTACACGTGGGACATTACAACATTTTTTGCAGAAATTTTTGGTGGTGGAGACCCATGGCCTAGTGGCTTACAACTCTCCACCATTCCAGCGTGCGTGTTGTTTGCAGAAATGGGGGGGAACTAAAATGCTTTGCCGAGTCCGAACGGCTAGATGAGAAGCACTTATTCCTAACAATAGTATACTCTTAGAGGATTTGTAAGTTCCTGGCAAGAGGCAGTACCTCGGGAAAAACATTTCTGTTTTGAGGTGGCAACGATGCATAAGCAAATATTTTTTTAACTAAAATGAAAAAAAAAAATATTTTTGGATTTTTAAAAATTGTTCAAAAACATTTTTTTGAAAATCAAATACCTATTTTGGAAATAGTTTTGCTCGATTTTTATTAAACTCATTACTAAAGGCTTTTTTGATACTCTGTACACTATTTAAAAAAAAAATAATTTTATGAGAAAATAACGGTAACATAATAATAACGGTTCCATTATATTAAAAATCCATTGAGGATAATATTTTTGTCCTAAAAACGGCTCTTATGATTTCTATTAAACTTTTTGGTAAGAAAAACTATCAAAATTTACAATTAGCAACTATTAATAGAAGCTACTTTCCCTCTCGATTTTTTAATATTGAATTCTTGCACTATCGGCTGAACAGATTTAGATTTTTGTTTATATACAAATTTCAAATTAAAAAATATTGCACAATGAAATTAAATTTTTTTTTTTGAAAATTGGATATTTCAAAAACGGGTCAACAATTTTTTTGTAATTTTATTTTTATATGCACATAAATAATTACGAAAGATTCACAAACCAAAAATGTTTCTTAAGAATGTATAAAGAATTTTATATATAAAAAAGTATTGTTTAAGAAAACCGCTCCAACAATTTTAAATATTTTTTTTTTATAAAATCATATTCTATCAAGAACTAAGATGGCGTTCTTTTTATCGTCTCAAACTCTCAAAGAAATTATTTTAGCTAATTTAAATATCGTTATTCATTTTAAACATTTTTATCTCATAATTTCCATGTCTTTAAATATAAGAGCAAGTACATGCGAACCAGTCGTTCATTTTTTCTTCAATTTTACTTATAATTTTAAACAAAATTAAATTTGTTTACATAAATTGGCCTATATAAGTTTAATATCTACGTACTGTTTAAAAATAAAATAGGAGTAAATTCAAAGGAATAAAATAAATTAACAATTTTTTTTTTAATATTCAAAAATTCAAAAACAAACACATTTGGTGCGACTTTCGGTACAAACTATGCAATCATCAAAACGCAAAATGTAAAATCTTTAATAAAAAAAAGATTGATTTGTTTTGTTCTAATAAATACTCATGGTAAAGGGTGTATTTTTTAAACCACGGTTTTCAATCTGGCAATACTAATTGGTCTTTTTGACAGCTGTCACTTGATTTATGTTCAGTTTGGTTTGCCATCTCTGTATAGCTAGACCTACTCCAGAACAACGTTGGCAAATCGTGCAAATTTACTACCAAAGTAATTGTTTGTTTTTACGCGACGCATCGCGAAAAAATCAATTAATTGAAGGAAACTTTTGATGAGGCGCCGAATATTCTCTTCCAATGCGTCAATCGTCTTGGGCCTGTCTGCGCTGACAAGTGACTTCTCATAACCTCACGACATGAGATATTGCGCTCAGTTACATTAACATTTCGTGGGAAATGTATACAATCCGAAAGATAGCTAGACTGTAATAAAAAGTCAACTATTTTCAGTAATTAGTCAGCCATGGATTTTTTTTCTATCAATTTTTTGGCAATGGGCAGTTTGACAAAAATGAAAACCATCTGAAAGGTCCTTTGAATTATGAAAAGTGTCAGCTTTAGATATTTGTAGGGTCATTGCTCAAGGTCACGAATGATTTATATTTTTTGTTTATTTCCCAGAAATGAGTTTCCGAAAATCATGCGTGACCTTGAAAAACTTTAAGCCTTGATTTCAAGTTATCTAGGGCTGACCACTATCTAGGACTATGTAGTTGATCTTTTTCTGACCAATAATTGACCAATGCCATCTACATTTTTTTTTTTTTTTCAAATTAAATTTGATGTGCCAAATGTCCGGAACCAACTTACAAAAATTCAGGCGTTACTCATGGTCTCTTCCTACACTCTGAAAACTAGCACTTTTGAAATCCCCAAAAAAAACAGCTAATTATACATTAGCTTACATAATTTTGAATTATTTTCTCCAATAATAATTCTCCATTATCTCTTCAGAAAGTTCTATATACATAATTCTGGAGTGAATGTGGTTTCTGATAAATGTGTCTGTCAAACGATATTTCTCCTCATCCTCCTCAAATACCTACTATGGCCTAGATGGCACTTGAACATTTTCCAGTATAACCAAACCAAACCAACAAACTAAGAGAGGCGTGAATGCCTGCGGCTGTATAGTTGGTCACGTATTGTATTTCGGTTTGCGTCCTTTCCAAATCTCTTGACCAATATTAAGATGAGTTCATTGTCATTTTTGTGGTTGAATATTTGAGCAGTTTATCCATCATTTTATACAACACACATAAATGTTCTTCGTAAAAGGACAAACAACCATCAGGCTCTTGTTTTCATATTCCTAGATATACTTATAAAATAAAATACCACTTTTACATATCCAGGGACGTATTTGTTATAAATTGTCTTTTTGGGCGATTTCAAAAAAATATTTTTATATTTAATTTTAATTAGGTATAAGTGCTGACACTCATATACATTTATTGAAACAAATATCATGAACCCATTTTAAAAATAAAGTTAGTGAATAAGTTTCAGTTTTTGAAAGAATACTTTTGGCGCCCGATGAACCCAAACGAATACTTAAATTCATTAATTTTGGACGTTTTTGCTTATATTTTCTTTATTTTTGAATACCAGACATTTTTCATTTATAATGAAAAGTTTTCACTTCTAGTTTAACCGTGACTTTATTTAATATTGACCTCTTGCCTGTAAGTCCTGTCTGTATTTATCTTCATTTTTGTAGTAATACAGTTTAACTCATTAGAAAGGCCTCATGTATGCTCATCCTATTCTTTGAACTCAACCTCCCCTGGATTCTTCTTGCCATAAGCTTGGGTAGTTGCGGCCTACATGTGCTCGTGGTTATGACTAGAATGTCTAGATCACGCTCCCAAGTGCACAGAATGTATGGCGGTTGGGTTGGGACCGTGCGGTTGCCCTGGTGGCTCTTGCCAATGTAACAGTTCATGTTTGGCCGGGTTGTTTCACACGCGAAATCAACTTGAAGCACCATATTATATGTGTGCAATTATATAGGTGTGTGTACCCACTTGTATTCTACGCCTGTTTAATTAATCCCCAGAAAAAATATCGAATCAAATCTACTCCGAATACCAGCATTCAGGAGCTGGGGGAGGTTTAGTGGAGCTGGGGTTTGTTTGGCGTTCGTTAGCTTCCTATATGCAGGCTTAATTACTCCATAGGGGGTGTAGAAACTAAATTGGCACTCTTGTGGTTGTCCTGTAACCTGGTTTATGCAGTATTGTGTGTATGTATGTGTGTTTAATAATGTGGCAATGGCAGTCGTTCTCAAGGAATAAGGCACAAACCAAACGTGCTTCAGTTGCAAGCACAGCAACGCAGAGCGTATTTTGTGGTGACCCTTTAGCACAGATTGAAGGATATGGGCTCCCATTCTGTCCCCTAAATTCTACCCCTGCCCCTGTATATAGCAACATCAAAGTACTGTAAAAGTTCAAAGCGTGAAACTTATGTGGGAAAATTGTTATTTTGCGTGAAAATGATTGCTGCCATTAACACTGGTTAAATGGCAATGGCACACATATTTGAACACACAAACAAACACGAAAGAGCCATAGCCATATCGTTATAAAATAGAAATTTCGAGTGGCTTCCATTGGACACCCGTTATACCACCCTCGCACAATCCATCAACAACCCCTCCTCTGGTGCAAGTGTAATCGTACTACATGTTGGCTTACGAGAGTAAAATGACACCAAACATATGGTTTGACATTGGATTGATTGCAAAAAAAATAGAGGAAGACAAAATATATTGTATGTGAGGAAATTTTATTTAGGGTGGAAATTTTGAATTTCTATGGCACCCGTAAGAGGGTTGGTTTTTCAATAGATTGATAGTTTCTTTTTTATTAACAAAAACATAAGGAGGAAAGCAGCTAGATATGAACTTTATTTTGGCAATAAAAAGTTTGAATTATGATAAATAGAGGACATGATAGTTTGATGTGGTTAGTTACTAGAGATTTTGAACTTTTGTTCTTTTTTTTATAATTTTGATACCAAAGTTAAGTTGTGTTAAGAATATATGCTTATAATGTATGTAAGGCAGTTATAAAAATATATTTATGAAAAATTGAAATTTAATCTAAATGCTTTCGAACATTGTGTTTGCTATTTTTAGCTAAGCGAGTAGTAGTACGAATACGCACACAGGAATGGTTGAGAGTTGTAAGTCACTAGGCCATGGTTCTCCACGAGCTGTTGTGCTACCAAATTTATTAAGAAACAAGACATTTTTCAGTATGGCTGGTTTTTTTGATGTATATTTATTTGTTTTTCAACAGGGACGCTACAAAAGTAAAGCGACAGGGCCAGCAAACGACGCCATATTTCCTGACATTTCTCGTCAGTAAGGTTTGCCATTTCATGATGGAAAGATATACGAGCCAAAAACGAGTCGAAATTATTAAAATTTACTACCGAAACTCGGAGTCAGTGGCCTCAACGTAAGAGTGCCACGTCCAATTTATGGTCGTCATAATCGTCCTAGCAGATCAACAATTGAGCGTATAGTGGAAAAATTTTAATCCACAGGCACAGTACAAAATGTTCTTGTGCCAGTGAGACAAAGAAGTGCCCTCAGTGTCAAAAATATTGCTGCCGCTGAGGCTTCAGTTACAGAAAGTCCAAATGTGTCTCTCACACGTCGTTCTCAAGCGTTGGGCATCTCTGTGACGTCGTTGTGGCGAATTTTGCAAAAAGATCTTGGCCTACATCCTGACAAGATTAAATTGACGGGAAAACTGAAGCCCCTTGACCACCAGAAGCGTCGTATGTTCGTGAATTGGACTGAGCAACAACTTGAAAATGACTTAGATTTTCATCGAAAAATCATCTTCAGCGATGAGGCTCATTTCTGGCTGAATGGCTTCGTCAATAAACAAAATATGTGGCATTGGTCAGACAACAATCCACACGTACTCCATGAGTCATCATTGCATCCCGAAAAAATTACGGTTTGGTGTGGTTTATGGGCCGGCGGCGTCATTGGGTCGTACTTCTTCCGTGATGATCAAAACCGACACGTTACTGGGGATCGCTACCGTTCAATGATAACCGAATATTTTTAGCCCCAATTGGATGATATGGACTTGGAAGACATGTGGTTTCAACAGGACGGCGCCACAAGCCACACAGCGAATGTCACAATCAATTTATTGGAAACCAAGTTTGGAGAACGTGTTATCGCACGAAATGGTCCAGTCGCTTGGCCGCCTCGGTCGAGCGATTTGACGCCGTTAGACTATTTCCTGTGGGGCTACGTCAAGTCTTTGTTCTATGCCAATAAGCCAGCGACTATTGATGAACTTCGTACGAATATCGAACGTGAAATTGCAGCAGTATCGGCCGATTTATGCTTGAAAACCGTCGAAAATTGGGTTCAGCGTCTGGACTTCTGCAAGCGTGCCCGTGGTGGCCATGCAAAAGAAATCGAGTTCCATACAAAATGGCATCAAACGTACTTTCACAGGAATAAAGAATTTCATTGATATCCAGAACCATTTTTTGTTTTATTTAAAAAAAAAAACTTTTGTAGCGCTCTTATTGAAAAACCCGATACAATTCAAAGACTAAGGGCAAGTTTTTCAATACTCCAGAAACGTATTTTTCAATCAATTTAAATCCATAGTTAATTCAAATAATTTGTTGAGTTAAATCAGAGACTTAAAGCTCTATCTATGGTGCGCCATCTTAATTTTGATTTTGATAATGAAAGCTAGAGGAATTTTTGAAAAATGCAGTTTCCACTGCGTCGCCATCTCTATTTCGATTGTTAAGGCTTAAGAGAGTGATATCCATAGTGTCACATATCGATTTCAATAGATATATGACAACTGAAAGATTGAGTGAAATAATTCAAGGCTAACTTATTTTCAGGACAAGCTAAATTTAAGGCTTAATTAAGCACTAAGAAAACGGCGCTTAGTTGCTTTGTTAAAAGAATACAGAATTATTTAAATAATGAAATTGAAAGTGCTGATGTTCAAATTTTTTATAATGAAAATTATTGAAGTGTATAAAGTGGGTGACATAATTCTGTCCGTTTGTCTGTCTGTCCGTATATTGACCGACAGCCTAAGCCACTGAAGCAATTTTCTTCCAATTTTGAACTTAAGATTTTTTTTAACTCTCCAGAGGGAAAATTGAAATTGGTGGATAAACACAAAATAAATAGGATTTTATTAAAACCTAAGAAATGGATTATTATATCATTAAAAATAATAGTAAGTAAAGAACATAAAAATAACTGTAAACAAAAGTCAAAAAACGTATCACAAAAATATACCCAACTGAAAAAAAATTATTTAAGTTAATCAGCCATATTGTGAGTTTCACGTGAGCAACATTCCATGTGGAAAAAATCATATTTAACTTTTCTACTATTCTGAGTTTCACCCGAAAAACGAAAACTCCCTTTTTTGTGATAACTAATTGCGGAAATGTTTCGCCATTAAGAGCATAAATTGTTACTTCTTTTTTGACGAAGAAAGAAAGAAAAACAGTGGGTAACTGGTGACCTTTGCGAAAGTTTTTGTTTATTTTAGACCAAGAGAAGTTCAAGCGAAAAAAATTAAAATTAAATTTTAAAATTTCGCGTGAACAAACATTTTTCGGGTGAACTATTTTCCTTGTGAAACTCACAATAAGACTGAATAATATAAAAATAAATGATTAACTCATTGATTAAATGAATTTTTTGAAGCTTGCTAGGTGCCTATTGGGTTCAGCACCCTGGGCATTTGCACCACTTGAATGTATAGCTTGTCCGGCCCTACTTTTACACGTTTTGACATTGATAGTACCAACTTTTCAAAAAAATTGAAAAAAAAATTGAAAAAAAATTGAAAATTTATGGGCTATCTATCATGAAGGCTCCGCCTGGAAAAATAACTTTAGAACGAAAAACAAGCTAATTTTGGCAATTATTGATGTACGGTTTCAAGATCCAGAAATCAAAAATGTTTGTAAAAAGTTGCTACTATCAGTGCCAAAACGTGTAAAAGCAGTCGTAGATGGATGGTAAAAGGGGGGGGGGGCATATAAAATATTTATTTATTAATATCGATACCTTCCCGTAAGAATCTATTAAGCGACATTTCAAAAATATCAGAGGGGCATTCAATAATCTTCTGGATTAGTTTTTTACGTGTAAATCTAAGGAAATCAAAAAATTGGAAATTAACTATCGATTCAGAATCCCTTTAAAAATGTGTTCACTGCTACAAAATACACAAATAAATAATGAAAAAAGAGGCTTTTTTAAATGTCGCTTAATACATTCTTACGGGAAGAATAAAAAAAAAATTTTAAATCAGTGTGTCCCAATTGATTTCCACAAGGCTGTAGTTCTGTTTGAGTCAAAAATGTTGGTATCCACATTTTTTCTAAAAGTGGCTGTAGATGTAGGGCCGTTTTGATCCTTTACATTTATTTACAACTGTTTTTTTTTAACTATTCTTCTTTGATATTAGCAAATCATCTTATCAATGCTCTTTTTTTAGAACATTAATCAAATAAATAAAAAGTGGTTGTTGAAGTGGCCGAATATAATTTTACACTTAGGTGTATAAGTAAAGCATTTGGATTATGAGATTTAAATCTCGAAATAGCAGTGGACTTATTTTCTTGTAATCTCTTTCTTCACTTTCCCTGCTACTACGAAAAACCTGTGGAAAATAAAAAAAAATGATTTGGTAGGTTTTAAGTCTATCAAAAATACGAGTATAAATACCTGCAAAAAAACATTGAATATATTCCTTAACATTTATTTTTTTTTTTATTATTTTTTAAACACCATAGAAAAATAACACCCCCAGAAGTGTCACTCCTTGAAGGACAAATTTTTGTTTTCTCTTGTAAATTTCATTCGCCTGCCTAAATTTTCTAAATTTCTTATATTTTATCCATGAAAAACTTTCCCGGAAGTATATATTATAAGTGTCACAAAAACTTTTGTTCACAATGATTATACATTATTTTGTCTGTTCCAATATAATGTCATAGATAAGTCAGTGCTTATTGGCCTTAGGACACTTCAGCTATAAGGAGTACACCTGCACACCACATCCAGGACACCTGTCTACCTTCCTTCTCGATGTCATCCATCGAGATGATTATGTGAATACAACAAAAAAATATATATCTGTAAGCCTAGCAGCTTAGGTTTATTCGATATCTCTCCACCACTCAAGTGTCTCCGAGAAGAAACTAAAAACAGCCTTTGGGGAGTTTTTTGATGAAGGTTAACTCTTCTGAAGTTGATGTGAATGTGAAGCTTGCTCTATTTCGTAGGCAAATAATAAATTAATTTATAAGGAATTTCCCCATTTAACCGAAAATTCTTAATAATTAAATAGAAGCATTTTATTATACGCCAACGCCAACCCGACGGCAACGTTTGGTATTCGTTGGAAAAGCCTACTTCTTGCATTTGGGACTATCAGGGACTATTATCTTCCTCATGATGATGAAAATTGAGAACCATCCTCTGCGGAACAACTATACGACATCTGTCTTTCATCTTCAATTTAAGACTCACTCCCAAATTGGTTTAAAGTTTCCTTAATGCTTCTTTAGTATTATAGCAACAGAAAAACAATGACATCTCGAAAATCCCAAATAACAATCCCACACTACACATGAATTGTTTTTCATTGACACTCCACTTCAACCCCTCTGCGGAATCAGCAACATACAGTGTTGATAGTACAGCCGCATCCTCCCCCCCCCCCACCCCACTTCTTCCTGTTGCTTTGTTTTTATTCAGTCTTCAGCTTTACCCATGAAAAATCAAATTTGGTGACAAGAATACTTGGTTAGGATTGGAAATTAAAACCCCTTTCATCCGAATTCTATCTCGATAAGGATCTAAGAAAACACACAAAAAGTAAAAAAAGCAGAGGAAGCGCCTGAAGGAGTTTATCTTCGCTGAGATTTTGTGGAGCACCAACTCACACAGAATTCTTTTTCACCTGGTTGGGCATTCGTATACATGCCTGTTTGTATGAATTTGTTTTTATTGTTGATTTTGAAAGTTGAACCTTCAGAACAAGGACTAAAAAAAAAATAAGGGTATTTATCGTTTGTTTTGTGTTTTTTTTTTTCTACTGTATTCTACCCTCCTGACGTAGGTAGATGTTTAATAGCTTTCGACACATCACCAAGAATGTGCGTTACTGAACTGGAAATATTGCCAAATAATAAAAAAAATGTGTTTATGTTCTTTATCCAGATCCTTTTCGATTTTCCTTTATCTACCCTGATGCTATTTTCCTCGAGTTGAGTTCCAGATATCTTTGGTATTATCATTTAAATATGATGTGTGGGTGGTGTTTTGGGGCATCAGCAAGTAGGTTAGGTGCAAGTTGTTTAGGGGATGTTCGTTGAGTCCTCAAATAAAGTAAAAATGTCATCTTTAAATTTTTAATTTGACACAAAAGAAATGAGATGGAAATATTCACATACAGAGATACATAAGTGAGTTCATCAGGAGTAGGAGGACAAATGATGTTTTTGTTAAAATTCTGAAATTTGTCATCCACTTTTCCATTTCAAGAAGCAAAGTAGTAAAAATAGAACTGATTATGTATGCTTACACCTCATTAAGTAATTTTTTTTTTTCTAAATAACGCACCAAGATCCAAATATTTATGTTTACCAAAATGCTGCCTAATATCATTAAGATACTATAACTTTGTACGTATAAGAAAGTATACGTAACGTATATCGACTTTTTTTAATATTTGCAAAGAAATATAACAAAAAGTCCAGTAGCTTAGACACCATAGACCAGAGTGCTAGTAATTTTTGAAAAAAAAAATTATGAGCAGAATATGGGTGATGGGCAAATTTAAGATTTTTGGAACCTAGTTATAGAAAAGGGAAAAATAAAATGGGAGGTGCGAAAACGAAGTTTTTTTTTCAATTTCTGGTAAAAGTAGCAGGCCCGGCCCGGCAGATCATGTTCAGCCCGAGTGAGTTGTTGGTATATGAAATATTATAAATAATAAGTTATAGTTTTTTAATTAATGGGCGATTCTTTGGAAAATGGAAGAAAATTTATGGATGCAAATAAGCGTTAAAACTAACTATAGTTGAGCTTTAGAACATCCTTTCACATTGAGCTCAATCCTGCCAGTCAAAAAAAAAATTAAAAAACAGTTATTTTATGGTAACTTCTTAAAAATAAAACAACAAAGTTTTTTTTATAATTTAAATAATTTTTTTTTAAATCGTTTAACCCTTGCCTTAAGAGAGATGAACAACCCCCCCAACCCAACCTAGTTTTTCCCGTTTCTAGTGTCTCCAACTCAACAACGAACACAAATATGAAATTTCGGGCAATTTGCTTAGTTCCAAAGTTAGTAGTGTAGACTGTAGACTTAACCAAAATACACTGGTTGACAAGAATAAACTTGTGTGAATTTTTGAAATTATGACAGATTTGAGTTATGGAAATTTAAAACTTGTTTCTGAAAAATTCTATCGCGTACAGTTTTTTAAAATTGATTTTGAGGAATATGATTGATTTGAAGAATAGAACCCTCTTAGATTAGGTTGTCCTGGTAAAAAAATAAAACTGTTCTGCCTATAATTAGCTCAAGTTTAAATGACATATTCCACATAATAAAGGGTTTTTCAACAGGGACGCTACAAAAGTAGAGCGACAGGGACAACAAACGACGCCATATTTTTTGCCGCTCTTTTGACATTTCTCTTCAGTAAGATTTGCCATTTCATGATGGAAAGATATACGAGCCAACAACGAGTCGAAATTATTAAAATTTACTACCGAAATTCGGAGTGAGTGGCGTCAACGTTTCACATGTAACCAGATTTATTAACTCACATTTTAAACCGTTATTAAAAAAACCTGAGAAATTTCAAAATCCGGTTGTTGTAATGATTAACACTGTAAAACCATCTGATTTGGAAGATCCATAAATGCAACTATATATAGAAGATTACGATCAGACGGTTTAAAAAAAGAAAAAGAAACTAATAGCACAGTCACACCAGGTTTTGACATCACAAAAATTAGTTACAGGTTGGAATTTTTATTTTATTGTTCCTCAAGGTCTAAATCATAATAAAAAAAATTGGCGTCTTCCCCATCCCAGCGCTTCCCACCCAATTAAGCCACCTCTATTTTTAAAATCGATTAATTTCAATACCTATTGGTCTAAGAGAAAGTGTAAATTATTTGTAAAGCCCTGAATAATTTGTCCATTAAAATATAGAAAGAGAAATAATTTCCAAAAACGAGTACCTATGTTCATTGGGGTGGTGCTTATACTGGGTTTTTTTTTGTTGAAATTGTGATGGATAGGCATCAAAAAAATTTCTTAATTTCTCAGATTTTTACTTCACCCCCCTAACTATGGGCTGATTCCTATAAAACGCGGAAAAAACAATCTGAGAGTATAGATTAGATTTAGACGAGAAAAAAATGGTATGGGAGAGGGGTCTAATTTTTCCCGTGGCTTTCAAAAAAAGCTAAGGCGTGGCAATGTAAGCGTTCCCGTTTTTTAAATATTTTTTTCTGTTTTGGTCAAATTTCTAGAAAATTACCCCTCCCTTCTGAACGGGGGGAAATAGACCCCATCTTCACTACAATTTTTTTTCTCGTTTGAATCTAATCTATACATTCTGATTTATTTTCGCGTTTTACCCATAATTAGTACCTTAAAGTGAAAACAGGGAGACCAGGGGGGTGAAATAAAAATCTGCAAAAATTTTGGAAATAGTTTTTAAATGTTTTGAATCGAATAAGGGCTGTCTAAGACTAGGTCCAATTTAAGGACCACCCTTATGTTCATATTTACATTTTATTACCGTAGTGGTTTTTAGAAACTTTGCCGTTTTGGGAAAAAAATGAAATTAAAAAAAAATTTAATGTTTAAGTTCCTTCAGATTCTATTAGAAGTTTTGCTAAAACATATAAAATTGTGGAGTAATACGATGTCAAAACAGTTTTTTGAAATGTCTATGTTGTAAAGTCTGAAAACGTGATGTGCAAAAGCAATTTAAGCCTCAAATTCAAATTCATTATGTCAAAATCTTTTTAAAAAAGTATGGTTTTCGTTGAAGTCCAGTGTTATCAATTTCTGTAGTCGAGCACCGAACTGAAAACGAAAAGTATTGAGTTTCGTTTTCATTTTGTATGGGATTTTTTGATTTTTTATGAATTTGAGTTTTTTTGAATTTTTATTTTTCGTTTCTTTTAGTACAACATGGTTTTCTGTAATTTTTGTGACATTCGTTTTTGTTTTTCTATTTGCAATTTAAAAAAATATTCATGAAGACCCGGGTACACGGCCTTGGATTAGACCGACAAACGTTCCTCAATGTTTCCGTTTGCATGAATAACTAAAAATATTTTATATAATTTATAAAATTTGTGATTTTATGTTCAACATTATTCATTTTTATATTTTTTCTTCCTTGTATAAAACATAATTAGTATTTGTTAAAAAATACCGTCAAATCTCGAGTGGATAATTTACCCACTCGAAATCTTGAGTGGGTAGTACTACCCACACTACCCATATTATTTACCGGGCCTGAAAAAGAGGCCTCCTATCGAAAAAAGTTTTATTTAAAAGTTGTAAATAATCAAGTGACCTGCAACTTTTAATTGGGTAATTTTTCACATAAACTCAATTGTTTTTTAAATACCAAAAACCAAGTTTTTTTTAAACAAAATTAAAATTTTTGGATTTTATGTGAATTGAATTTGAAAAAACGGGCAAATTTTTAATCAAAAAAACTGACGACAAAATTTTTGATTTTTGAAAATTTTAGGATTTAGAATTTAAAATGGCAAAACGACGAAAAAGTTCTCGCAAAGCTGAATTTTGGTGAAGAGCTTTGTTTTGACTAATTTCTTAAGAAGCTCGCGAATATTGACCGGGGCTAATTTGGACCGGGGCTATTTTTATTTTTATTTTCGCTCCACTTAAACAGAAGAATTTTCTTTTCAAATCTTCTTCATATTCAATTATTAATTTGTACATAAAAAACAATAATATAAATCTGTTCAGCCGATAAATGAAAAAATAAAAAATTAAAAAAAAGTTTATGAGAAGAACTACTAATAGATTTTATTTGTAATTTTTATAATTTTTGGTAGAACTAGCACTAAAAAGTCTAATAAAAATCGTAGAAGCCGTTTTTAGAAACAAATGTTTTCCTAAATATCTTGTTAGGTTTTGAAAAAATGGCTAAACACCGAGTTTTATTAAAATTTGACCCTTTTGTTTTCAGTATATTTGATTTTCAAAAAAAAGGAAATTTTTTAAAAATCAAAAATAAAAAATGCAAGTTTTAGTAAGAAAAACTAGAGGCTTCCATGTAAAAGAATGATGGAAATCAAAATTTTGAAGACAATTAAAAATAAAAAAAGATGACTCTTTGGGAGGTACCATTAATAACCACTTTTTGAAAAATGGTTTTTTGCCATCTCACGGTAGTTTTCATAAATGAAATTTAGTGAATTTTTTTTTAAGAAAAGTTATGGAGCCGCTTTTGAGAAAAATAAGATTTTTTAAAAAAGAAAAATGGTATGGCAGGCAGCGGTGGATCCAAAGGGGGGGGGGGCTATAGGGGCTGAGGGGCCCACAGCCAAGTTAATTCGTTAAATTAATTTAACAGCTAAACAAACTACATTACAATGTTTCAATTTTGTATTCATATTTGGACCCTTAATTTTTGAAAACACTTGATGAAACAGAATGATTCTTTTTTAAATCATCAATTCCAGATATAATACCTATGTATTTTTTTTTAATTGGAAGACAATGGGGCAAACGTGGTTGGGGCTTAAATGTGTAAGTTAGTTGTACTTTTAAAAGCCCATAGAAAATTGTCATACTAATGCAAGTTTGAGGCTCTAAAATTTGCTTTGTTTTTTATGAGCCAAAGGGAATTGGATGTAAAAAAAACAAAAATGAAACTAAGCCATTTGAATGAATGTTGGCTCTATTCATTCCAAGCCTTAAGAGAAAGATGAAAAATAAAAGTTGGTTGGAAATTGTTACAATTTGCCTTGAAAATTCCTTTTCAGGTTAAATTTTCACAAGAGAAAACATTATTTTTTTTCCTTAGCTCTTTATCTTTAATACTTGCTTGGACCCAAAGAACTTTTTGGACTTATAACTGTTAAAACTTTGTTTTCAGTACCAAAAAATCTTTCGTATTGATAGTTTGCATGAAATTTTGTCGAGCAACCCAATCAAATAATTTTTGTTTATTACAATCAGTGTCCTCGAAATTGATTCGTAAAGCGACACGCTCGAAGATATTTTGACGATTTAATTTCATAATACGATGCGATTTTAACCTTTTTTGGTTTTCTATAAAATAAAACATTGATAAAATGATATTATATTCGTTAAATATTTATGATCAAAACAAAATCGACTTAGCTGTAAATGGTTCTTTCAATCACCATTTTGAAAAAATACGTTTTAACTAATATCTTCGGATTGTGATAAGACTTCGATCATATACAAAATTCTCTACAAAATTTGGCCAAGTTTTTAGCCGTGCAGTACGCAACTGCAGCTAAAATATTGAATTTTTCATCTGAGATTCAGCATAATCTGCGTACTGCTTTAATGTATAAACTCTACAAAAAAAGTTCAGAATAAAAAAAGAATTTATGATTTTCTTTACAAATATCCTCACAACTTTTTATACATGTATGTATTTAGGTTGAAGTGCATTTTGAAAAATAGCCACTGAATAGTACAGCTGCTCCCTGCTCCATTACCAATCATTAAAGTTTTCATTTATTAGGTATATACATTTTACATTCTACATTCTGAAAAAAGAAAATTGGAATGGAGAGAAATTGTGAATTGTGATTGAGCCTTTTTTAAATGAAGTTTCTAAAATTGAAGCCCTTAAGCCAATAAACCCCTCCCCCCCCCACTAGATATAGATCTTCTAATGGCAGGTACCGTTATTTTTGATTATAAAAAAAAAATAATAATAAGTTGGGCAGATTCACCAAAAACCACTGTGTACCAAGTTTTAAGAAAATCAACCCAGTAAATTAGGCTGTTACCGAAGTGACAGAATTTTGCCACCCACATTTTTGTTGTTTTGTCTTCTGTATCATTGTAATGTCATATTTGATTGTTGTGTCGAAACTTTTTTTTGCTTGAATCCAAAACTTGCTTATAGTAGGTACCTACATATATCGCAAGTAAAAAACCAAAAACTGGGTCAAGTTGTAGTCAAATATTATTTTTAACTAATTTCAATCGTTTCAATGAAAATCTATCTAGATATCTATCTATCTATCAATCTAGAAATTCTTTTAAAAAATTTTATTATTACATTATTTTAGAAGAAAGAATGCTTTTTTCACCTTGTTCTCATACAAAAGACTTATGTTTAATAGAAAAAAAGTCTCATAGGTATATTAAATTGCAGCTAATCCAGCTCTGGCTCAATTTTGTTTTTAATTTATCAGAAGCCGTTACTTTACGAACTATTTTGGTAATGTTGTTGTTTCTGAAAACACAACTTTGCAAGATGAATATTTTCTGAAACCTTTTATAAACAAAAGCCAAAAAGCTACCCAGTAAGTATTTTCAGTCATGCTCCAACAATTTTCTTATTTGCAACTCAACTTTCCTCGCTGATGCTTGACCTTGCTTTTAGTCACCAGCTGATACGCACTTTTCTCTCCAAATCAATGAAAATCGATTACTCTTCAAAAATCCCATAAAACCTTCATCCCTTATTGATTTTAAGGAAAATTAAATTAAACAAAAAAACAACGCACACATATTTCTTTTGCCCGTATATTCAATGAGACGAATATAATAAATTGAATATTCTGCGTAAAAAATGTCTCCATCAATCTTTCGAAGTGTAATAGCTTTTTGAACCCTTTAAACAAAATATTATAAGTATACACAACAAAAAAAAACAGTCTATCGACTCAACAACAACTGTACCATAGTGACAACCGACTGAGGATCCAAAGGCAATATTTGATCCCCTTTTACTTTGAATAAAAAGGACACACAAAAAAATGTGTCTTGAGATGAATTACAGATTTATCAAGAGGAGACTTCCAGCACTACTATACCCACCCCCATTACCTATGAGTGTTTTGTTAGGAAATTTATTCAAACACTGGGAATAAGATGGCATCGACCATGACGAGCTGTCAAATGGGTGACGGAATTTTACTTATATTTTATTTGAGTTTCAAAAATTACATTTCTTTTTTTTTTTTGTTATTTTCTCAAGTTTGGAAAAAAAGAACACCCACATGAGAGGGTATACATTTTTATATAGAATTACTTTTGTATTTTAAAGGAACCGCATATAGCTATAGGTATTAGGTAAGTAAAAGTTTTTGACCCTACATTACCCATCCCTAGAGCTTCACACACTTATTCAGAAATTTTTCTTTTTGTCCAGTCAAGTTCTATGAATGTGTTATTTTGAAGTCGAAACGGAGAAGAAAGGAATGTGTAAGGGCGTGGAGGTGGTGGACTTTTTTTTAAATAATGTATATACGAGTATGTACATAAAATGAGAGAGCAGTTTTGTGACGGATTTTATACATTTTTTTTTGTATTTGAAATTCTGTGAGCTGAAAATTCCTTACCATTCGCACTCTATTATGTAGCACAAGCAATTTTGTATTAAGTCTAAAAATATGAAATTTGTAATGCGCCTACGCTTTTATTGTGTCAGCGGTCCTTATTCATTTACTTGTTGCTATTTCGCAGAAGGTACATATGGTTGGTAGAGGAGTCTGCTAAGAAGACAGGGTAATCATGGATTTTTATTTTAAAAGAAGAAGTTTTTGTAGGCCTCAATTTTGACAAAAGCTTTAAATAGGTCCTTGGGGGTGAAATGGTTAGTGCTTTGGACTGAAACTCTACAGATCTGAGATCGATTTCCAGCCGCTGCTACTTAAACATAAATAATTTTAAGAGGTCCTTATCTTCCGCCTACTGCAAGGAACTGACAGATCCTCCAAGTGTACTTTCCTGTTATCATGAAACAAAACTTCTCATCTAAATCGTTCTCCTCTATACCTGCCAACAAAATTACGCACACAGAAATAATTTTTCACGTGCTGTTGCGCCATCAAATTTTATTGTATTAAAGACTTTTAAACTATATACGTTTTAGTTAAATATTTCAAATTTAAAACCAGAAATGGCTTGTTCTTCAAAGCTATCCAAACTGGTTTTTTTTTAAATTTTTACTGTCAAATTTAAAGAAATTTAAAACATTTTTTATTGAAATAATTTAATTTTATATTAAAATTTAAGATTTAATAGATTTATGGCTTAACAAAAAGCGTCCATCAATACCTAACATTTTAACAACTATAGAAGAAACAGTGCCGTCATCAGTGCTTCCACAGCTCTATGAAGAAAAATACCTATTAATTTTTTTTTTTGTCAAAACCTATAAGGAAATAACAAAGACATTAAAAGAAAATAATCATTTTTCTTATTAATATTTACTCTGAATGGAATCACTATAGTAAAAGTGAAGTGATGAATGTATAGCATTCATTCAACATTTCTAATTAATTACTCCCAACTGTTTGCATAATTAATAATAATATTCATTCAAATCACAATTTTCATATTTGTACACAGCTCCACCATTCCATTAATTTATATCAGTCAAAGTAATATCTAATTCACATTTTACCAATCACACAATGTGCCTCTATAAATAATTAAGAAATAAGACTCATATAGCGCCACTTACCTCAGGGCAGAATGACTTTTGCTAGCTGTGGACACATAAAAGGCACTTCTCAATTTGTACAAATACGAGTATTATTAAAATTAAACAAACTTTGTGTGAGATATTCACAATTTTTTTAATTCGACAAAAAAAATCGATACACATATTTCATAAAATGCCCTCCTTGTTAAATTTTCGATGAATTTGTCGGATACGGATCAATTTAATGATTTGACAGATGTTACTCAGTGCTGCCAAATATGCTGCAAGCACAATACTTGTGCTACTTGCACAAACTAAAGTCACCATTTTTCTTTAAATTTGACCGTTTATGTAGCCTTAGAAATGTTCTTCAATGTAAATTTCTATTTGTGGTATTTTACAACGAATATAAAATTATTACTTTTTCGAAATAAAATTAGTGCAATGAATGAAGGATTTGGGGTATAAGTACACTGCGACCATCTATTGCGCCCCTTAAAAAAAAAATGTGTGCAAACGAGAACAAAACATCTGATCAGACTTTTGCAGAAAATATTAAAAAAAAATAAAAAAAAAAACAGTTTTTCAAACGTGTTAAAAAAATCGTACTAAACGTTTGATTTTCTTAAGCGTGAGATTAGGACCACCATTTTTGAATTACAAAAAAAAATATTCTGATGCGCATATTTGTACTCAACTTTGTGCTGCCATATGTCATAAATATAAAAAACAAAATAGCAAATTAATTTTTTTGTATCGAAAATGGTGAATTCACGCCCCAAACATTTATTTGGCAAATATGCGTTAGTTATGTAAAGTAGAAAATATATCTACACTTACGTTTTTTTTTTTTGCTTATCTCTCCAGTGCACGGAAGGGCAATTTGAGAAAAAAATGGTATAGCTATTGCAATTTTTAGAAAATTGAAATTTTCTTAAATACTAAGGGAATTTTTGATATTGATATCTATGTATGTAACTCTGCTCTTCTACACATAAGTAGCAAAACAAAAATTTCATCTCTATTTTTTTTGCCCAAAGAAAAATTTTAAAGTTGTAGAGATACAAATTTTCAGTTTCTTAGAGGATTAAAGAGGATTTTAGGGCAATTTGTTGACAATTGGATCCAAATACTCGTTTTCCATCAAAATATAGTTTGTCCACTATCTTTCAAGCCATCAACTGTCAAATTCCATTGAAGGATGGTCACGATTTTAATAGATTAATTTCTTGAAGATTACTGCTCCAAAAAAAGTGATTTCATATATCAAAACTTTCAAAAAAGTTTCAAATTTTGTTTTTGAAAATTCGGTTTACCAAAAATAGGTGGAAATTATTTTCAAATTTTATTAAAACTTTAAAACCGTTCTAAGAATTTAAATATTTTTTTCCATACAATCATCATATACTCGAATAAAGAATTAAGATGGCATTCTTTATGTAAAACTTATTATGTTAACTAACTTCATTGCTTTTAAAAATTTGTTCTCATAATTTCCATGTCCTTACATATAAACTTCTTACCCCTGCAGCGTCTTATGCGTGCGACCCAGTCGTTAATTAAGTTTTTTCTTTATTTGATCACAAGTTAGCCTCATTGTAGCACAACCTACATGTATATTTTACTATTATTTGCATGAATGAGAAAAAAAGTTTACCAAAATTGGACCATCGGAAGTCACTCTTTTTCGAAATGGCAGCCGGCAACCCTGCCAATCAACAAAATTCTTAAAATTGGTAATTTTTGTCGCAGAACAATAATTTTTGTAGGCTTTAATGGTCTTTTAATTGTATTCTTATAATATTTGTTTTACTGCTTTCGATTTCGTTCACTTTTCAAATTCTTTGACCTCAAAAAACCTACATTAGATATCTACAAAAAATATTATTCCATGTCGAAAATTAACAAAGTTACAAATATTGTTTTGATTTCCATGGTTACTAGCCGCCATTTTGAAAAAAGTGACTTTCGATGGTTCAATTTCGGTAAACTTTTTGTTTCATGCATACAACTACCATTAGAGCCAAAAAACATTTTGTTGGAGTTTGTCCCACTAAATGTAACTTGTAGACTTATATTGACTTGTCTATATAGTTGTATTGGCCATAGAAATTTTCTAAGTAATTTAAAGAGTTTTTCTTTAATTTACCATTTTTCACAGATTGGGTGCCTGTTTTAAAAATCAAAAATAAATTAGAAATATAAAAGTAAGGTCCTCCCCCATGAAAAGCGCATAGATTTTTGTTTTCGGACTACAGATTGGACAGAAATTACGTGGTTGGATGGTTAAAAAGTTTCAAGCCATTTGGTAGCGTTAAGAATTTCAACAGATTTTTACTTGAAATGTCAGAGAATAGGAACCAATGGTAAAGCGCAGGGCAGTGACACAGGTAGTGAGAAGTATCCTCGTGTATCTCTACATCGCCGCACATCCCCTGCATAGCTAGTCCTAACTAAGTTTCATCTTTTTCTTGTGGTAACCCAGGTGGTTGTCACCGTCGATGATGCTCACGAGAAGGGATAGAGATTTTTTACTCAGTTGAATGATATTGTCTGTCTTTGTTTGTTGAAATTAGGCCAAAGTTTTCTGGCCATAGCGCAGGTATCGAACGACCTCCATTGCTCGTTTGCCGTAGTAAGAATATAGCTCTCGATTAACCGTCTAAGATTACAGGGTGGGAGCTGAACTATTATTTCTGCTTGATTACGATCGAGAGTTGAAGCTATTTTGGCCAGCTCGTCAGCGCTTTCATTACTGGAGATACCACTGTGGCTTGGAACCCAGCAGAGCCTTATGATGTACATTTGCTGTGCACCAAGAGCCCCAAGCTCTTCACGACAGCAAGTTACAAGCTTCGATTTTATTTCAATGGCAGACAGCGCTTTTATTGTCGCTTGATTATCAATGAAAAAGGTGATGTCAGCTTGTGGTGTTGCCATCATTGAGACCTGTCTAGCAGCTTTTGTCACTGCCAATACCTCAGCTTGAAAGACACTACTGTAATCAGGAAGTCTGAATTAGTTGGCCAGTCCAAGGGCTTCTGAAAACAACCCTGCATCAACACCAGTACCCATCTTGGAACCATCGGTGTATATGGCAATCATCGATTCGCAATGGCGGGCATGAACGGCTTGTGGGAGTCTTAACGTGGTGTAATGTAGTCAATGCACACCATGTTACTCGTGAATTTTTTTAGAATTTAAGAGTGGCCTATAGCACTCTGTCTTCAGCAGCCAGTTTGGCATAGCCGAAGTGAGCTATTGGCTGCTGATTCCTGTATAAATAGATCTAGGGGTTTCAAATTGAGTATAGCTTCCAGACCCGCTGTGCGAATGGACCTAATTGCCCCAGTGATACCAATACATGCCATTCTTTGTACCTTGGTCATGATTTTAAGGTTAGTTACATTGTCAGTACAGGTTGAACGAACTGAAAATTTTTGGTCTAGGTCCCCAAGTTTTGACAAAATCCTGTTGCAGGAATAGAATGCAAACATTAAGGGGCATTAGACAGTGAACATGTACATTGACCCTTTCATCATTATCCAAATCAGATTGTTGCAAACAAGAATTTTAAGCTTACTTGAAATACATTATTATAACCTTAAGAAATATATTTATAATAATATTAAAATAGTTGCTTTTTTATTTCTACTAACAAAGTTGGTGAAATTTAAACATAATCGATGCAGCCGTTAAAGCTGTAGCCGAATAGACAAACGTAAAAACAGAATTTTGAGTCCCAATTTTCTTACTAACCATAAAAGTCTGATCGAAATTTCAAATTCAAAAATACAAAACTTGCAAAATTCTAAAACATAATTAAAATATAAGAAATGTTATTTTCTTCAAGTATAAAATGGTCTAGTGACTGCTTTTAGACTCCCTCGTATTGTTTTTTTTTGAGTTCCTACAGCCGTCAAGTGCAATATATTTATGTACCTTCTTTAAAAATATAATTATTTATGCATTTAAAACTCAAACAGTTTTAATTTAAAAATATTATGGAGTTTCTAGTTTTTATTTAAAATAAGCACTTTACCCATTTATGTTCAAACCCATATCTACTCATAATGCAAATTTTTTTTTTTTGGTTGATAAGTACACAAAAATCTAACTTCAAAACGAAAACATAGTTAAAATTCATAACACACACAATCTGAATAGATTCTGCTAATTTAAAAAGTTTTTAAATTTAATAACATTATTTTCTGTCTAAGCTTTGCGTCATATTCTAAAGTTTCAATTTCATCTCTATCATAAAATTAACACAAATTAAAAAAAAGAAAAAAAATATCCTTAAAAAAAAACAAACACTTTCATCATGCAATTTTAAGCTCTGTGAAAACATTTTAACTTTTAAGTGATCTTCATTCTGGAAAATGCCTGTCAGCAACAGCAGAGGATAGAGTCAACGTCGGACAAACTAAAATGTTTCCAGTTTCTATCATATCTCCATTAGAGTATCTATGTATGTACTCGTATATATATGAAAGAACTAGTATCAACCCCTCCCCTCACCACACCGCTCGCCCAGATGTCTGCAATTTATCAACATTCAAAAGCGATTTTCACAATTCAAGTGCACAATACCCCAAGTGCTACTAAGTGGTGAATGAAACAAAATCGTGTTGCAATTTTCTAAATTCATATTCAAGCAAAAACATGAAGCAGGATAGCAGCTCCAGTGTAGCAGTGGGAAGAAGCAGCCACTTTTATAATGGGACGAGCCAGAGCAGAGCCAAAAACATCAACTTCTCAACACCCATAAATTCTAAAATAATATCAAGTTCACAATAATGTCTGCAAACAAAACCTTTCCCCGTGTTCCTGTTCTTCTTGTGCTCCACACACCCCCCCAAACCACCCTCCACCCATCACCCACCCCAACTCCAACTCTAGTTCTGCATTTTGTATACCAAGTGGGTTTTTTGGTTCTCATTTCGGGGACAGCAGATATCCTCCGGACACAACATGGCAGACATTTTTGTCGAGTCAAGTCAAGTCTTTCTCAGTGCGAGAGTAGCTCCTTCCGTTTCGAGGTTGCACAATATGCACATACAAGTTCCACATATACAAACATAAATAACATTCGGAGAGTGTGCATGAACACTTCTAACAATTGGTGCAGCAAACGGAATGCTGCAACAGTAGCTGGGTATAGCGTTCCATCTGTTTGGCAAGCGAACAGTGGGAGTAGCCCGCTTGTCAAGAATCGGTAAGAAAATAACGTTCATAAGCCAACTACGTCATACGGGGAGTCGTCCTTTTATAACTCCTATGCGGATGTTGCTGGCGCAAAATTGATAACAACAATCCGGATATGGCTCCAGAGTGTGTCAGAAAGTATGGCGGCCGTTTCATGTGATGATGGCAGTAAGGACACGACACGACGAATTGAAGTTGTTGTTTCTTTATTTTTCACTGTCGAGATCTAAAATTAAAAATTCATCAGAAAGCACTGAAGCACCTCGGAGTGGGAGTGGGAGGGGGAGTTTAGAGTGGCAGTGTGGCACAGGCAGCAGGCAAAGTCCATTGGCAGACAAAAATGTTTTGTTTACCTAGTCCTAGATAAAAGTACACCACTCTCCAGTCTCCAGAATGTTCGCTCAACTCGAGATGAGATATGAAATAAAATGTTAATGACACTTTTATCTCAGTTTGGTTATCATTATGGTTTTGGCGTAAGATGATGTTTTAAGTTTGGATCTTGAATTTAATGACCGTGTTGAATATTTAAGATGGTTGCTATTGGTAATATGGTTTTCATTTAAGAACCCGGTAAATGGTTTCATTTGAAAGTTGATTAAGGAAATAAAATATTTTATCTCTGCAAAAGGTTGATTGAGATTTTGAAATAATAATAATTGTTTCTTCGACAGGGTGGGCTCTGAGTTTAATGCCAGGTAATACCTTTAGTCATTTATCAGATTAGGTTTTAAAATTTAAAAGCATAGAAGATTAATTCACTTTATTAAAAATAAAAATAACAAAACGTGGAATTTTTAGATTTTTAAATGGAATTTGTCTTAATCAAGAAAGGACTTTTCTCTTATCAAATTACGAACTTCGACAACAGTGAAATCTTTAATGTTCCATTTCTCAAAGAAAGGATGACTCATTACAATTTCTAGTAGGTACCGTCGAATTCAGAGAAAACTAATTTTTTCGATAGCAAAACGTCTAACCTTAAGTTCTACGAAACAGTTTTCAGGGTTCTGAAATTGTGTATGGGTACAAAATCCATTTATAATGGGCTCTTGAAGTCCCATACAAATATATGTGTGCCACTCGAAAGGTCACTAAATAGTCATACGAAATCATATGTTTGTTTCAGTAAATTGGTCAGAAACAGATTTTTTTAGAAATTCCTAAGACCCTAAAAAAAACTGTCGAAATTCCTGAAAATAACCTACTTTATCTGACCAATACTGAAATTATTTTAACTCCCTTTTAAATAAGGTAGGGGAATCTTATTTTCGTAAACACAAAATCCTGTTTAAGAATAACAATCCTATAGTAACAAAATCTAACAGATTAAATCTCGCAAAATTTTACTATAACAAAAATACCCCTTTTTACTCAAAATTACGCAGAAACAAATTCTTGTGAGAGATTTGGATTTGCAATATCTTGATATTGGAGATTTCAAAAAACGAGATATTTGTGTGATTTTTTGTTGCAAATTGTAAATGTGAAATTTTTAAAAACAGAATTTTGTAATTGCAATGTTATTAAGAAAATGCAAGACTTCGTTTTATTGGAGATTTTGGTTCGCGGGATTTACTTCCGCTCCTGGCCATTAAGATCCTAGAGATAAGCCTGGAGCCCACTAGGAAACTAAGTTATGATCAATATCTAGTTGGTCCCAGTTTTATGAAACATTATATATTTTTTAAGATTATTAGCTGTTGTGAATCCATTTTTTGATCAGAATTACTACCATGGTTTGCTTTGATTTCCTGCAGGATTTATTTGCTTGTCCTCACCAGAGTTGTCGAATGCGTTTTTTCAATTAATTTTTGTTGGCATTAATTATTAAAAATAAAATTTTAATCCAATTTCAAAATCTTGCATTAAATGAAAAATGTTAGGTAATGCAAACTCGAAAATTTAATTTCATTGAAAAAAATGCTAATACAAAATCGAAAATTTGTAGAATAAGACAAATTTTAATGCAGAAAAAAGGTCTGCTTTGAAAACTTAAATGCACGACTGGATCGCTTACTTACTTACGTACTTGCTATTATGTTCAAGTTGCTCTGAACTTTATAACTTTTGAAGTATGAAATGAAAGAAAAATATATAAGAGGAAGTATATATGTACGTATATACTTAGAGCCCCAAAATAAGTATTCCATTTGATTTCTTGGAGAAATATGAAAATAGATGCGAGAAAATAATTTAAGATCGTTGGAGAGGTTTTCTTGAAAACCAATTTTTATATATATACAAATTTGGTGGCATTAAAAAAAATGAAATTGGTATTCCAATTATAAGTATTTATTAATAATAATAATTAATAATAATAATAATTAATATATAAATATTATAGATTTAAAAGCTGCGTTTGACTCAGTAGACAGGAAAATTATGATGGAGGCGTTGGAGGAAAGAGGAGTGAGAGAAGGGCTCAGGGAAAGAGTAGGGGAGGTCTACGAAGAAACAACGAGTAGAGTGAAATCGGCAGGAGTGATGGGGGAAACATTTTGGACGGGAAAGGGGGTAAGACAGGGGTGCCCGATGAGCCCAATACTGTTTAACTTGTTGACGGCGGATATAGAGGATGAGCTGGGTAAAGGGAGCTGGGGAGGGGTAAAAGTGAGAGGAAAAAGAATTTGCTCGCTGGCATACGCAGACGATGTGGTGGTAATGGCGAAAAATGAAGAGGAGATGCAAAGCATGATAAGAAGACTGGAGAAGTACTTTGAAAGGAAAAGACTGGAAGTAAATGTGGGAAAGACGAAAGTGATGAGGTTCAGGAAGGGAGGAGGGAGGAACACAACAGTAGACTGGAGATGGAGGGGAAAGAAGATCGAAGAAGTAAAAGAATTTAAATACCTGGGGTATGTGTTCAAAAAGAATGGAGGGCAGGAAGCACATATAAAGGACAGAATAAAAAAGGCAGCAGTGGCCATGAAGGAAGCATGGGGGATTGGAAGGAGGAAATTTGAGAAGGATTGGGAGAGGAAGATGTGGCTTTTTGACACTCTGGTGTGGACGGTGATGGGATATGGGGCGGAAGTATGGGGATGGGAGGAGAGACAAGAAATGGAAAGGGTGCAAGAGAGGTACCTCAAGTGGACGCTAGGGGTAGAATGGCAAACTCCAGGGTACATGGTAAGAGAGGAAACAAAACGAGATAAGATAATGATTAGAGCACGGAAAAGGGCATGGAATTATGAACAGAAATTAACAGATGGAAAAGGAAGTGACATAGCAAGGGAATGTTTAGAGGAGATGAAAGAGAGACAGAGAGATGAACGAGGAAGAGGATCACGATGGGAACAAGGGAGAGAAAAAATAAAGGGAAGAGAAGACAGTATGAATGGATACGAAGCAATAGAAAGAGAAGACTGGGGAGAGCAAGAGAAGGAAAGAAGGGAAAGAATAAGAGAATCCAGTTACAACAGGTGGTATAAAGAAATAATGACAGAAGGGATTCCACAATATTTAACAGCGGGTTGGAAGACAGAAAGAACAAGGAGAATTGCAAGAGTCAGGCTAGGGAATGAGGTGAGGGAAAGATGGTATTGGAAACGCGAAGAGGAGAGAATGTGCAGAATATGTGAGGGTGAACAAGAGACATGGGAGCATGTATTAGAAAGATGCAGATCTGTCGGAGATGAAAGAAAATCAATAGGGGAAAGGATGAGGGAAATAATGGACGAAACGGGGAAGGGAGAAGAGTGGATAAAGGAACTAGAGGCAGTGAGAAAAGATAAGATGATAGAAAGGGGTGGAGAGGGAGCAGAGTAAGGAAGCGGGAGACTTGTAACCCTTAGGGGAGCCAATACAAATCAATGTAATGTAATGTAATGTAAGTATTTATTAATATACATTTATAAACTAGTTTCAAAAACATTCATCAACCCATTTTTTAAATATTGAATTTTCAGCATAAAAAAAATAGTACTTTCTTAAACTTACTAGATCACTTTTTTTCTCAAAATTTTGATATGCAGTTTATTAACATTATAAAGCAACTTTATTTTAAAAATTTGATTAAAATCGGTTAAGCATTTTTTTAGATAATCAAAAATTAAACAAAAATGTTATGTGGCACGTACTGTTAATAACAGTTTTAGGTAATTTTTAAACCTTCTGTCTGTCTATATGTCTGTTCGACTACAGCCTAAACGGCTAGATCGATTTTCTTAAAACTCGGTATATAGTGGTTTTTGATAATTTTGCTCATATATTTTTGTAAATTTTTTTTTAACCAAAAATTACGGTAGCTTACATCCATTTTTTTTTTTAGCAATTTTACAAAATCTTATTTTTCTCAAACTGGCCTCCACAAGTTTAAAAAAAAAAAAATTAATAAATTTTATTTGGTGAAAGCTATACCTATGGAAAGAAACATTTTTTTTATTTACGATTTACTTCATAACAGTTATTTTGATTTCAATAATTTTTTTTTTCTACAAAAGCTTTTAAGTAATTTAAATAGTTTTTCTTGTCTTTATGAAATTATAAAAATTACAAATAGCATCTATTAAAAGTACATCTCATAAAATATTTTTTAGTTTATTTTGAATTTTCTCACTATCTGCTGAATAGATTTAGATTATGTTCTTATTTGCAAATTCCCAATAAGATTAAAAAATTTGTATAAGAAACTTGTCAATTTTTTTTTTTTTATTTCAATTTTTTTATATCTTAAAAATAGGTCGATAATTTTTTTGGAAATCTTATTTTTATATGCACATAAATAAATACCCACATATATAAATAAATTAAAAATAAAATAAAATAAATAAAAAGAAAACACTAAGATTTCTAAATTTTAAAAAAATTGTATTTAAATTTTAAATTCCAAATTATTATCACAACTTTTATTAAGGGTATTCATTCATAAAACAGCGTAAGGTAGTCGTAAGCGTTGTAAAGTTTTGAACATCGTAATTCTGTCACAAATTGTATGGGAAATTTGACAGAATTACGCAGTTTACAACTTTACAACGTTTGCGATGACTTTACGCTGTTGTATGAAAACCCTTATTATTTTTTTTATTTTAATATCTAGCGACGCGTTTCGAAGTGTAGGTATATCTCCATCATCGGGCTAAGAACTAAGCTATTACACTTCGAAACGCGTCACTAGATATTTAAATAAAAATAATAAACAAATAAATAATAATAATAATAAAAATAATAATAGTAATAATAATAATAATAATAATAATAATAATAATAATAACAATAATAATAATAATAATAATAATAATAATAATAATAATAATAATAATAATAATAATAATAATAAAATAAAAAAAAATGATTTGGAATTTATATTAAAATTAAAATTTTTAAAGTATATAAATTTTTGTGTTTTTTTTTATTTATTTTATTGTTTTTAATTTATATATATATTAACAACACAACTTGGAGACTATTAAAATGCAAATACCTACAATTTTCATACCAAAAATTGTCCTTAAGACTGTTTAAAGAACTTGATACATACAAAATTAGTTTTTTAAGAAAACCGCTCCATATAGATTTTAAATATTTGTTTTTCATACAATCATATTCAATCAAGACTTAAAATGGCTTTTTTTTAATTAGAACTTTCAAAGAAGTTATTTTAACTAATTTAAATATCGTATTGTTGCTTACATTTTTAATTAAATATACATATGTACATAAAGGGTTTTTCAAAAGGGACGCTACAAAAGTAGAGCGACAGGGACAGCAAACGACGCAATATTTCTTGCCACTTTTTTGACATTTCTCTTCAGTAAGGTTTGCCATTGAAAGATATACGAGCCACCAACGAGTCCAAACTATTATAAAATTACTACCGAAATTCGGGGTCAGTGGCCTCAACGTTAAGAGCGCTACGTCCAATTTATAGTCGTCATAATCGTCCTAGCATATCAAATATTGCGCGTCTTGTGGAAAAATTTGAATCCACAAGCACTGTACAAAATGTTCCCGTGCCAGTGAGACAAAGAAAAGCCCGAAGTGTCGAGAATATTGCTGCCTCTGGGGCTTCAGTTGCAGAAAGCCCAAATGTGTCTCTCACACGTCGTTCTCAAGCGTTGGGCATCTCTGTGACGTCGTTGTGGCGAATTTTGCGAAAAGATCTTGGCCTACATCCTTACAAGATTAAATTGACGCAAGAACTGAAGCCGCTTGACCACCAGAAGCGTCGCCGTTCTATGTTCGTGAATTGGGCTGAGCAACAACTTGAAAATGATTCGGATTTTCATCGAAAAATCATCTTCAGCGATGAGGCTCATTTCTGGCTGAATGGCTTCGTCAATAAACAAAATATGCGGTATTGGTCAGGCAACAATCCACACGTACTCCATGAGTCATCATTGCATCCCGAAAAAATTACGGTTTGGTGTGGTTTATGGGCCGGCGGTGTCATTGGGCGGTACTTCTTCCGTGATGATCAAGACCGGCACGTTACTGTGAATGGGGATCGCTACCGTTCAATGATAAGCGAATATTTTTTGCCCCAATTGGATGATATGGACTTGGAGGACATGTGGTTCCAACAGGAAGGCGCCACAAGCCACACAGCGAATGTCACAATCAATTTATTGGAAACCAAGTTTGGAGAACGTGTTATCTCACGAAATGGTGCAGTCGCTTGGCCGCCTCGGTCGTGCGATTTGACGCCATTAGACTATTTCCTGTGGGGCAACGTCAAGTCTATGGTCTATGCCAACAAGCCAGCGACGATTGATGAACTTCATATGAATATCGAACGTGAAATTGCAGCAGTATCGGCCGATTTATGCTTGAAAACCGTAGAAAATTGGGTTCAGCGTCTGGACTTCTGCAAGCGTGCCCGTGGTGGCCATGCAAAAGAAATCGATTTCCATACATAATGGCATCGAACGTACGTTCACAGGAATAAAGAGTTTCATTGATATCCAAAACCGTTTTTGTTTTATTTAAAAAAACCTCTCTAGCGCTCTTATTGAAAAACCCCATATAAGAGTTGTATTATCCACTTCTAGTAGATATGACACAACCTATCTATATAAGCTCATAACTCTATTAAACTTTTGCTCTTTTCCTTATAGAAACCTTTCTGAAGCTATCTGTTAAAACCTAAGCTTCATATATATTTCGAATAGCGCTCGTTTAAACTTCCTTAAGACCGTCAAGAACTAACTTTGGAACTTCGACAATTTTCGGCTTTTTATGTTTAAAGATATTTAACAGATGTTCTACAGAAATAAGAAAACCTATTAAGTTAGGCCGTTGTGAGTTGGGTTATTTTTCTCGTGTTCTTTGATGCGATGTGAACTCAAATATGGCCTCATATTTCTTGCACATGATATTTTTGAGATATTCGAATTTAAAATTTTGAAAAAAATGTTTTTTTTTTAAAAATTTAGGGTGCAGTTATTTCCCGATGTATTTTTATTCAAATAATTTTGTGTAATAATTGTTAAGAATTAACATTTTCGAACAAAATTATTTTCAAATACCTTCATTCATCTTTGAGAAATCATAAATGTGTTATTAGACTTCGTCCTGAACTATAAAATATGTTTAATTTATAATTTTTTTAAGGAAAATCTTTAAACAAAATTCATTGGAAACTGTGTATACTTTAAATTGTACTTTGGATTGAATTTGGGGTAGTTCAAGGAGGCCTCCAATATACATAAACTCCACCCAATCTTCATTATCCTTTTTGCTCACACAACAATTAAATAAATAATTAAGAAAAAAATAATTGGATAATTAATTCAACAGATAAGTAAGTTGACAACAAATAGATATATTCATAAACTAAACATACATTAATAAATAATATTTTATTCAAAATGGGTATCCTGGATTTTGAAAAGGATTTAGAAAGAAGTAATTTTAGTTCTGGGACATTTTCCAAAATTGAATTTTGTAAAAAGCAACAATTCAAAAAAGTGGTCAAAAACCCATTTATCGATACGTGGTTACAATTACTTAAAGTTACTTTTTTTTACTTTTTTAATCTGTTGCTTAGAAAATAAAATAAAAAACTGCACCTTAAAATGTCATAAAATAATTGTTTTCGATTATTTTCTTAATGGAATGCTCGAATTGGCCCAACAACATTAAACAGCATACTTGAATTGATATGCAGTCAGTAAAAATGAGTAAAGAAACACCCTTATTGCATACCTCTCATAGTGTTGACTTTGAATCGATCTTACCACGGGTGGGGGATCGAAGCAAAGAGTGAGAACACGCTTTTTGGTTATAAAACTTATTCTGATTTATTGTCTGCAACTTAGGTCTATTTATACTAGAATCAATGCTTACTTTTGCTTTATTTTAACTCCAATATATACATTTCTTATAACTATTTTAAAACCCAATTTATTACAACATATTGCTTATATGAATAATTTTTGGTTGACCTATTAAGCGATTCAATTATAAATACACGGAAAGCAAATCAAAACATAAATAATACAATTATTGATGACACTGCGCTTTAATGCAACACATTATACAGTTAAGGTATATTGCTGTGAGTCAGTATACTGCGCCTGCTGTTGCTGCCGTGGGAATTTGGTGTTATGTTTAATGTTGTTATTGATTACTGTTGATAGGTACTTTCAACATTTTCCCCCCTGTCTTCTAGACCGAAGTTCTTGGTGTTGGCACCGGTAGTTGAATTTGCTTACGAGTTTGCTGGTGTCGTCTTACAAATACAATGATTAATATTATTATGAGTATGGTGTAACTGGAGTAGTGAACGATATGGTGAGCGCTGTAGGAGACATTAGGTCTGGAGTTTTCTGCTTCTTTTAATTGTTTTATGGAGTGTTCTAGGTTCCTTACTTGCTCGTCTGGATAATGAAAAACATTTAGTATGCTTGAATGGTGGGCGACTGGTTCACTAGTGAGTTTGGGTATGATTGTGCTTAAGTTGAGCTGTGGTGTAAATGATGCATTTAATCGTGTTGTATAAGATGCTTGAGCTGTGATGACCATAGTATCCAAACTTAGTTGACATCCTGGTTCTAACGTAAGTATTCCGTCATTGATTAGGGTAATGGAAGATGTCTCTCCCCTGCAAATCAAGTTGAACGTATTTTCTTTATCCATTACATATAACCAACTGTTAAGATCCCGCAGTAATATCCACACTTTTCTGGGTTTCATTCGTACTACTTCACAATTTCTTTCAATTTCCTTGTTGTGATTTAGAAGGTTGATTTCGCATTGGGATGTATCGGATTGTAGGTTGTGTAATGGGTGGAGTTTTGAACAGTAATGTAGATCTTCTTCCATCGGTATACATTTATCAAATTCGCTCTGCTGCATTGGATAGTATTTGTCTCGGCCTAGGTTGGTTATAATATAATTTGATGATGGTGCAATGAAGGTAAATTGTTCTTGATAAGGTGTTGGAACGGGTATTATCCTATACACTTGGTAAATTTCCGAGTCTAGTATGGGAATTTTACATTCGAAGATAATATAACTCGTAGTTATTCTCCCGTGAACATTCATTAGTTTGTATAGCTGAAGTAATTGATCTGGGCGTTCACTGGCTGGTAATGTCATTGTTGCAGGTATGTGTTGACGAATATCAGTTAAATGTTTTCTCAATTGTTCGGGAGTTATTATCAGATGATGAGTTGTTCCATGCTGAGTGTTAAGTACAACGTCTAGCAATGAATCTTGAATGTTTTCGATGTTGGTGACATACATATGGGTGGTGAGACCTAGAACTGTTAACAGTTGGGTTTGTTGAACCTTGTCTATGGTAATTTTCATTGTGGAAGTTATATTAGTAACTCTTTCTTGTAGTAATTTAAATTGACTTGTCGTTTGTTGACCTGTAGTTTTAAAGATGTTCAGAGTAGTTTCGACTATTGAGGTTTGATTTCTCAGGAGTCTTCGGGTATATTCATCATTTTGTTTAGTTTTCTCTATCTGGCCTTCAATGTCACGAGCATAGTCCTGGTCTAGTACTCCGAATAGTTGATTTGATAGTTTCCCAACAATGTCAAAAGGTGATCTTTTGACTCTTCCCCCTCTCTCATAAAGGATTTTATTTCTTTCTTCGATGTTCACTACATGTGTCGTTAAGATTGATAATATGTTGAAACACTCTGAAGAGTTCAAAATCTTGCATCCTTGGCCTATCTCGTATACCATATTATGTAATCCCACTAATTGACTCTTGTATGAAGCTAAATTGTAATATGTCAACATTTGCCATTTAGATGAGATAAGATTTACATTGCCATTATTTTCAAAGTAGAGTCCTGGATGGCTTGTGAACGGTACATTAGAAACTTGGGCATGTGTTGGCAATGGCCATATGATTGAAGAGAGTGCAATTGACACAATCAGCGAGGGAATTGTGGTGCGTGCCTTTTTTGTTTCAGTTCCGAGTGTTGTTTCGTTTCTTCGTTTTCTGGCTTGATGTCTTTCTATAAGTTCTTCTATTGGTGGTCTGACGGGGATTGAAGTTGGTCGTATTTTAACCCTTTTAATGGGTTTTCTTGGTTTTAATATTGTTGACTGGAGATGGTGACACGTTAGTTGTTTTTGTGTTTTTTGGGTTGCGGCTGGATTCTTCTCGATTGTACATTCAATTTCTGGATTCTCGATTATACTTTTCGTTTCTGGATTTTGCTCTATTGCATCTTTGGTTGGTTTAGTTCTTACTGGTTCATCTGTAGCTAATTTGGATATTTTAGTTATCGGACGAGTTAAATATCCAGACGGCGTTTTAATTGTAGCAACTCGGACATATCCATCTTTTCCCGGGTATGCTGTTTGAGCGTTGTCACTGTACAGGTGACTTACCAGTCCTCGTCTTGAACTCATTCTATCGAATGCGGCTAAAAATGTGTCTGTTGATAGATCAGATACTGCTTCAAGGTGAAACGCTTTTGTTGCTAAACATACGAACACAGCGATATATCCCTTTGTTAGTTTTGCGTTCCGAAGTTTGCTTGTCTTCATCATAACCGGACCTGCATAGTCTACTCCAGTGTGTGTGAAAGGTCTTGATATAGATACTCGTGGTGCAGGAAGATTTCCCATTAATTGTGTCTGGCTTCGTATGTTAAATCGTTGGCATTTGATACATTTCTTAATGAAGTTGTTCACATCACCTCCTCCTTTTACGATCCAATATCGAGTTAGAATGCATGCCATGGTTAGATCATTTCCACCATGGAGTGTTGCCTTGTGCGCCCAGTCTATGATTAACTTTGCCAAATGTGATTTATGTGGGATTATTACCGGATGTTTTGCATCTGAAGACAGTTGTGAGTTGTGTAGTCTTCCTCCAACCCGTAGTATACCATCTCGAATGAATGGATTTAGGTTAGTTATGTTGCTTCTAATCGGAAGTGAGCCTTCTTCTTATAGAACCTTGTATTCTTCGTGTAAGGCCTTTTGTGCTATTTTTATGATTTTGATATGAGCGTTCCTCAGCTCAGCCGTGTTAAGTTTTGAAAGATGTGTTATTTTAATCTTCAATGGTAATAGATTTCGCTTTTGTAAAGCTCCTTTTTCTTCTTGTATTTCTCTGTCTGACATTTTAGAATTTTTTAGCGCTTCTATTCTTGCCTTTATGACGTGGATGTATCTGATGCAGAATGCTATCACCCTTATTGATCGGGTGAGCGATGAAAATCTTGTAGTGATATCGTCTTGTGGATAGAATTCTTCCTTGGTAGTATGATGTGACGTGATCTTAAGTTCCAGTTCTGTTCTCAGGTTAGAAATTGGTTGGATTTTCAAAGTTTGTTTTGAGTGCAGCCATACTGGTCCCTTCCACCAAATTGATGCTTCTTTTAGGGAACCTGGGGATGTTCCTCTTGATGCTAGGTCTGCAGGATTATCTTCTGATTTAACATGTCTCCATGAGTATCCTGAATTTAATCTCTGGATTTCTTGTACTCTGTGCGAAACAAAAGCTTTCCATTTATTTGGAGTTGCGCTTATCCAAGCTAAAGCCACTGTTGAGTCACACCATGCATATGTCTCTATATTCTCGATATCCAGATCTTTTTTTACTTTCCATAGCAAGTTTGCAAGTAGAACCGCTCCACATAATTCTAGTTTGGATATGGTTAGAGTTTTCTTGCCCTTTTGTTTCTTTTGGGTTGGTGCCACTTTTGATTTAGAGGTTAATAAGGTTGTTGTAATCTTGTCATTCTTATCTATTGTTCGGATGTATATAGTGGCCCCATAAGCTCTTTCAGATGCATCGCAAAATCCATGAATTTCAATCTTGTTTACAGTACGTGAGTATTTTGTCCATCTTTCTATTTGGATATTTGTTATACTGTTGAGATCGCTTCCATAATCTTCCCATTTCGTTTTCAGTGTGGTGGGGAGTGGATCATCCCAGTCAAGTTTTTCTTCCATCCAAATGTCTTGCATCAACAATTTTGCTCGTAGAACAATTGGTGCTAGCCAGCCTAATGGGTCGAATATGCGGGCGATTTCTGATAGCACATTCCTCTTTGTCCAGGTAGTTTTTGCTTCATATGGTTTGACTTCGAACGAAAAGTAGTCTTTCAATGGATGCCACTGAATGCCAAGTGTTTTTACGTATTCTTCTTTGTCTAATTCGAGACTCTTCATGGAATGGACATCTTTTCCCAGTAATCTATTGACATTGCTATTCCACTTATGCAGATGGAATCCACCAGTTTTAAGGAGATTGGTGAGTTGTTTTTTCTGTTCTCTTACTTCTTCAATTGAGTCTCCACCTGACATGACATCATCCACATAGAAGTCTGTTTGTAGAATTTGAGCGGCTTGTGGATAATTCTTTCCTTCATCTTCTGCTAGTTGTTTCAGTGTTCTTATTGCCAGATATGGTGCTGATGCTGTTCCATAGGTGACAGTGTTTAGTTCATACTCCATGATTTCTTCTTGTGGGGAGTTTCTCCATAAGATCCGTTGGTATTTACGATCTGGGAGGTCGATTAAGATTTGTCGGTACATCTTTTGTATGTCAGCTGAGAACACAATTTTGTGTTTTCGCCATCGTATGAGGATTGAAGTGAGGTCTTCTTGTATTTTGGGTCCTGTATGCATTAGTTGGTTTAGACTGTTTTCTGTAGAAGATTTCGCTGAGGCATCAAATACTACTCTTAATTTTGTAGTTGAGCTGTTTGGATTGCTAACAGCGTGGTGTGGTAGGTAGTATGCTCCTTGCTCATTGCTTGTTCTGCATTTGCTCATGTGTCCTAACTCGATATACTCTTTCATAAAGGTTCGGTAATCTTCTGCTAGTTTCTGGTTTTTTGCAAAGCTTCTTTCCATGTGTAATAATCTTGCTATTGCTCTCTTCTTTGATTGATTGTTTGCAATTTCGTGTTCGGGTTGAACTTCGAAAGGTATCCTTACAATATACCTTCCTTCTTTGTTACGTGCTACTGTTTTCTTGTAGTATTCTTCGCATGTTGATTCATTGTTTTGGTCCTCTTGTGTTTCCGTTCCAAGTTCTTCAGATTCCCAGAACTTGCGTACTTGACTGTCCAAATCAGTCAGTGTTATATGACATGACAATGATAGTTGTTGAGTGTTGTTACCAGTATTTCCAGATATAATCCATCCAAATATTGTCTGTTGGGCTATAGGTGAGCCTGGCTTTCCCTTGATGACTCCTTCCTGGAGTATTTCGGCAATAATTTCTGCACCCACAATCATGTCGATTTTGCCTGGGACGTTGTATGTAGGATCAGCTAGTAATAATTTTTGCAAGTGCTCCCATTCGGTTGTTATACGTGTGGATGGGAGTGTTTTTGTTACATTTTTTAGGACATATGCCGTGGTACAAATGTTTGGATTGCTGCTTAGTGTGATATTCACCTTGTACTTTACTATTGATACCTCGTTCGAGCCAAGTCCGGATACCGTTGCATCCACTTTTGTTTTTGGTAGCTGTAGTTTGTTTGCCACATCTTCGGTGATAAAAGATGCCTGCGAACCTTGGTCGATCAATGCTCTGACACATTGTTCGTTGTTGTTGGGTCCACTTATTTTGATAAGTGCAGTTGCAAGGAGGACATTATTGTCCGTTGTGCAGTTGTGGGATTGCAGTCTACCTGACTGCGTTGGTTTTTCGAGAGCCATTGCACGCCTCGGTATTTCGGAATTTTGTTCAAGGTGCACAGACGTGTGGTGCTTCCTATGACATCTTTGACAACGTTTCCTTGATA
This sequence comes from Dasysyrphus albostriatus, assembly GCA_946251815.1. Lineage (NCBI taxonomy): Eukaryota > Metazoa > Arthropoda > Insecta > Diptera > Syrphidae > Dasysyrphus > Dasysyrphus albostriatus. The sequence goes on along the minus strand of OX276337.1, from coordinate 40,027,615 downwards.
AGCAATTGGAGGTAAAATGTCCTGGTTTCAAGCAATTTATGCACAGCTTCTTGTCTCTGGCAAACTCATTTCTCTGGTGTACTCCTTTTTGCAAGAAAGCTCTGCAGTTGTATATAGGATGATCTCCTCTGCATGCCTCGCATTTGGTGGGATGTATGGTTGTATGGTACGTCTTTGGTTGGTATAGCTTCTTGAATTCTTTTCGAAACGGGTTTTCATTAGTTGTTTCCATTGATTGAAATCTCTTTTCGATGAACTGCAGCAATGGTTCCAATTCTTGAATATCCCTGGGTTTTGTTAGTGACTGTTCGTATAATATTTGTGATTCTTTGTCTAATTTTTGTAGAATCATGTAAGCCACTAATGTCCCCCAGTTGGTTGTTTCTATGCCCAAGTTTTTGATGGCAGCCATACATTCCTGGGTTGTGTCCAGTAATTTCTTCAGTGAGGTTGCTGAGTCTGTTGTGGCACATGGTTGGTTCATCAGCTTTTGCACATATGTTGTATATATAAGCCGCTTGTTGTTGAACCTTTGTTCTATAAGTTGCCATGCAGTTGAGTAGTTTTCTGATGTGACTTGCAGATGTTGGATTATGTTTCTTGGCTCATCTGTCAAGTGTGTCTTTAGATATTGCATTTTTTGGATAGGGTTTAAAGATTTGTTGTTGTGTACCAGAGTCTTGAATAGATCATGGAACGATGGCCACGAGTCATAACGACCATTGTATATTGGTATGTTTATTCGCTCAAGTTTGATCTCATTGCTGTTTTCCTGCTGGTTTTTCTTATTAGTTTTTTCCTTGGTTGCTACTGTTATTTCCTGGTACAAGGTTTCTATTTCTGCATATTTATCTTCCTGAAGGTAGTTTGACTCGTCTGGACTCATCGCGTTTTCTATGATGTCATCGTGATTCGCCATGATGTCTCTCCAATAATGCTCTAATGTTTTAAGATATTGCTCGTATGCAACATTTGAGAGCGACTGTGTGAGGCCTTCTTTCATTTTGTTGTAGAGGCGTACAAATACGGCTATTTTATTTTCCTGCCGTTTGTATCGTTGTTGTTGTTGTGGATTTATTTCGGTTTTGTTTTTGCTTGCTTTATCTTCTGATGGTATTGTATCAAGGATTGCTCCATGAGCATCCTCAATTAATTTTAACATTTCTTCGTATAGGTTATTTATTTCCTCAAAATAACCTTCAGAATGATATTGGTGTTCTTCTTCTTTATATATTTCATGGATCACCGTGTCATTAAGAACGAATTTATCCCATTGTTCTTTTAAAGCTTGGCGTTGCTTTGTCAGATAATCTCGGGTTATTCTATTTTTTGGTGCCTTTTTAAAGTTTCTTAGTAGACTTTTGATTAACTCTCCAGTCTCACTTTGTTTTGCTGCAATTTTTTCCATTTTTGCTGATTTCGCTTGATGCTGTAGTAAGATTGTTGGTGCTTCGGTTTTTATTTTTCAATTGTTGTAACGCCTTTGTCGGTTGGTTGATTTCTTAGTGTTAGCCCTAAGAACGCTTTTTTTTTGTTGTTCGGTTGAGCCCCCAGAATGTTGACTTTGAATCGATCTTACCACGGGTGGGGGATCGAAGCAAAGAGTGAGAACACGCTTTTTGGTTATAAAACTTATTCTGATTTATTGTCTGCAACTTAGGTCTATTTATACTAGAATTAATGCTTACTTTTGCTTTATTTTAACTCCAATATATACATTTCTTATAACTATTTTAAAACCCAATTTATTACAACATATTGCTTATATGAATAATTTTTGGTTGACCTATTAAGCGATTCAATTATAAATACACGGAAAGCAAATCAAAACATAAATAATACAATTATTGATGACACTGCGCTTTAATGCAACACATTATACAGTTAAGGTATATTGCTGTGAGTCAGTATACTGCGCCTGCTGTTGCTGCCGTGGGAATTTGGTGTTATGTTTAATGTTGTTATTGATTACTGTTGATAGGTACTTTCAACACATAGAATGTTTGCTTTTTTAATTTTTCCCATTATCTTCTAAACGGATTTAAAGTTATTTTCTTATATACAAATCTCAAATAAGTTAAAATAATATTGCATACAAAAATTATCAAAAAAAGAATTTTTGAAATAAAAAATAATGTAAAACGGTTGATTTTCTTAAATTAGATATCTCAAAAATAGGTTGACAATTTTTTTGGAATATAATTTTATATGCACATAGATATCTTGAGATTGGCGTACCAAACGGACGAAAGTCCTTAAAAATGTTTTTAAAATTTGATGATATATAAGACATTATTTATTTTACAAACTCGTGTCACGGTAAAATTTACGCGACAAAAACTGTTCTTTCCATATTCCAAAATCCTTGTTCTTGTCGTTTTTTCCCTTCGTTTTCTACAGGTGTTTCCATTTAATTTTACTGTTGTAAAGTTGATTAAAAGATCTTGGGTTTTGCCCTCCATTTGCAAGGTTTCCCAAGAAAAATAATTAATAAATAATCTTTATTCGAAATTACAACTTCACTCTCTTTTCTTTTTTTTTTTAATCCTTTCAACATCGGTTCCGCTTCAGAGGTTTGCGATTTCCTTTCACAAAAAAATCACCGGCGCCCATTTTTCTTCTTTTCAGATATGAAAAAGAAGCGAAAAAATAATCAACTGATTAAGTCATAGAAAGGTAATCCAATTGTTAATAATATGTTTTTCCTGAACCCACCCTTACTGAGCAGTTGGAGGAGACAGCATGTAACGTGCTGAACACGTCCTTTTTTTCCTTATTCCGAAAATTCGGACTTAACAATCTGTCATCTTTTTTCGTGGTTGCGCAGCTAGGTCTCGTTCGTGTCGGTATTAAGAAAAAAAAAAACACTCTCTCCAACGATTTTAAATTAATTTTCCATGCAATCTTTTGAATCAAGATTAAAATTGTGTACTATTTTTTCACCTCAAACTTCCAAACTAACTAGGTAGCTACAAGTAATTTAAAATATCATATTTCATGCTTATAAACATTTTTCTATCATATATTTCATGTCTTTGTATTGAATTTTCTTAAACCTTCAGCCTCTTGAACATAAGGCAAGTTCGTGCGACCTTGTTGTGCATTTCATTTTCCTTCTTGTTATAAAAAATATGAAAAATATTCTGAACTGAAAAGATATTCAAAATATTTGAGCGCTTTTTCATGTGATAAATCCTGCTACGAAAAGCAAAACATTGAAAAAGTGGGCGTGGTGGATTATATTTAAACTAATTTTAATTTTTTTTTTTTTGTTCATAAATGATTTGAAAATTTTATCAAAACAAGTAGAGGCTTGTCCGGGTGCTTATACAGGGTCATTCACCTTAATATGGCACAAACCAAAATCAGGAAAAGTAGGTAGGTATTCAATTTTTGTATCGTCCTTGATACTGCAAAACTTCGTATGTCACTTTTTTGATATTTTTCACGAAAACAAAAAATGTAGTTTTATTTTTAACTTGTATTTTATGTTTCTTATATTTCAATATATTTGAAACAATAATACTAAATTATTAATTCTGTTTAACGATATTAAAACATAAAAAGTAAAATACCATACAAGTTAAAAATGAAACTATTATTTTGTGTTCTCAAGAAAATTTTCAGAAAAGTCCCGTAAGACATTTTGTTGTATCATCGACGATATAAAATTGAATATCTTCTTTTCTTCATTTTTATGTAGGTATAGGTAGCTACCCAATTTTTCTTAAGAATAGAAATACCAATACCTATTATGTGTTCAAATTGTTAACACACATCTTCACTGCTAAGCCACTCTATAACCTTTCTCTATAAAAGTAAATTTGTGCGTTGTGTCTTATATTTTATGAAAGTAAAAGTTCTAAACGAGAATGATGTATGAGAGAATTTTATGGTTAGCAAATTTCTCATAAAAAATGTAGGTACTAAGAACCTTTTACGGCTTATTCCTAAACAAAAAAAAAAAAAAAATAAAACCCGTATATTTGTTTAACTTTGTTTTCGAAGAAAAATAACTATTTTTCTAGGTATCCTTCATTACGTATAGAAATTTCATTGAAACAAAGCTAATATGTATGTTTATTTAAGTAGGTACCTATGCATTTCGTTGGCAATTTTTTTTTTCTTTTGAAAAAGAACTCCAATCAATCCAACCAACCACAACCCACTTGTCAAGTTGATTTATTGTAAGAAAACACAACTTAATTAATTGATAACTTAAATCAGAAACCCTACAAACCTTAACCATCTCTTGACTTGAAAAACTTAATTTTCCAGAAAAGACTGCCTGAGTAAAGTTTTTTTTTAACGATTACTTCTTTTTAACTTCATAACTCTTGGTTCCAGTAACATGGTTTGGCCATTTTATTTTTTGTCCTTCTCTCTCTTGCTCTCGATGTTTGTTAAAGAATTATTATACCTATGCGTTTTTTTTTTTATTCATTTTCAAATTTTGAATTCAAACTTAAAAGTCCCATCGAGAATAAAAATAGTTTTTTTTTTCTGTTCATCGAGAAACGAGAGAAAGAAACCAGGATAACAAACTTCTGACAAATTTCGAACATTAAAAACTTCTACAACGAAACACTACTAATTCGCTTGGCAACTAAGACACGATAGAGCAAAAAAAAAATATAATAAAAAAGTTTTTGAAACTATTTCAATTTTTTTTTTTTTGTATTTCACTACGATGGATTTCATTTTTTATGGCTGTATTGAAAAAAAAAATGAATAGTGCGGTGGGTTGGTATAGCTATAGGTTATTTGCCACAAAAATATAAAATGAACAGAACTTTGAACATTTATCGGAGCATGACCATCGCATATTGTCATTCTGTGAAGCTAAGTGATAATAGGAAACGAAATGAAGTCTAAGTGCAAAAAAGTATCCGAATGTGATGAAAATGTCAGCGAGTATTATTCGAAGTTCAACAAAGATCGAAAGAAATAATGCATACAACTAGGTCGTGTATATTTGCATATTCTCAAAATAAAATTGCATGAAAAGTAGGAACTCATATTTTTTTTAAATTTCAAAAGTGACTGAAAAACCATTTGAAAACAATTGTTTGGTAAAAATAATTTCAGTCATATTGCTTGGGAAGTAACAGTACACGCAAAGAATATGTCCTAAAAATTCTTTTAAAAATTAATTTGATTAAAGTTATCGATTTCCAGATTTGATAAGCCTAGAATTCTAGGCAAAGGCAAGTGCAAGAGGCAAAATTTCTTCATATTTCAACCATTTTCTCAATCCAACTCATTTGACTTATTTTTCTCCAACTACGAATTCAAATTTCAAACACATTTTTACTTGCGATATAATGTAGGTAAGGTAGGTGTATACTGTAGGGCAAGTTTTCGATTCGTACAGAAAAATTTGAAATAACAATCAAATATAAGATTACGATGATAGAAAACTCGAAAAAGTGGGTGGCACAATTTTGTCTGTCTGTCTGTACCTCGACCTACAGCCTAAACCATTGAAGCGATTTTCTTCAAATTTTGATCTTTTTATGCAAATTTGAAAATTTAATTTCTTAGTTCCAAAAATAACTTTGAGTACCCAACTGACATTTCAGTTTCCATTAGCTTAGAAATATTGCTATGCTGCAAGTCTGGATATGTATAAGACTTCTATACAGCTTTCATCAAAAATAAATTTCTTATAGAAGTCATGATTTCAATGACTGCTTCTATAAAATTGTTTGAGAGCTAGATATAGAAAATTAAACGAAGCTTGCATCTATAAATTAATTAAAAGAATAAACATGAAGCTATGACTCTATAAAGATTCTATAAAGTTATTTTATTGCAGTTGCTATCAGTCAGTCTTCAAAAAGGTTTCTGTTACAATTTCCAAGAAGTTTTATCGAGAACTTCACTTTGACATGTGAAATCTTTGACACGAACCACTTTGCCATGTGAAATCTTAGACACGAACCATAAAAGAAAATGTCAATTTATAATAGAGAGTCTCAAACTTGTAAAAGTAATTTTAAAGAAGCTTTTTAAGAACTAATGCGCTAATGTGAGAAACAGAAATAGAAAAAAATATGTTTTACCTCTGAGAAACTTAAACTAAATTGCTTTGGTCAAATTCAACTTCTGTATGGTATGTATTTTGTGGGAGCGTTCAATGAAGCCACTTTTCAAGAAAATAAAAAAAATATTTTACATTATTTCTTCCCCAAATGAAAGGAGCCCAACAGCGAATTTAAGAAGTTGTCAACAAATCAACAGCTTGTTTCCTTATATGAACGCATATCTAGGGTTGGCTTTAATGAATATCCTGAAATTCTAAAGAAGAAAAAGGCTAATTATGTTTTTCCATCTTCCGAACCATATCTGAGATCGCTGAGTGGGTAAAGTCCTGGACTGTCACGCAGGAGTTCTGGGTTTGATCGCTAAAATCGTTAGAAAATATTTGCGTTTTATAATTATTTCCAATTCTAATATATTAACTAACATATATAATCGTATCTGAAACACAGGTAACAAAGGGATTAAATAGTGCGAACCACTTAAAAAAATAAAAATTAGTTCTACTTTGTTTTCCTTTTATTTTTCAACTTCTGTAAGAGTTGTATTATCCAATTCTTGATGATATTATGTACAACCTATCTATAAAAACTCATAACTAACACATTAAACTTGTGCTCTTTTCTTTATAGAAACCTAGCTGAAGTCAAACTTAAGCTTCATTAATATATCGTTCGTTTAAACTTTTTTTAAGAAATCAAGACTTCGATTATGTTCTCGTTGAGAAAAGCTTTTTTATCTCAAAAACAGCTGAAATGATTTTCACTAAAAAATCAATGGATTACAGTTAATAAAGTCTATTTATTAATTTTTATTAAAATAAAATTTAACAAAAACAGTTGTTGGTACCTAACAATAAACGGTTTTTATTTTTGATTTACTTATTAAATGGCTCAAACGATTTAAGTCAAAATTCTTATGCTCCTTTAAAATGTCAAAAATATTGCATTTTTTGCATTGCAATTTTGACAAAAAAAAATTTTTTGATTTTAAAAATAGTATTATTCTTGACTCAAAGCAATTGAAACATAAGATCAAGTACGTGCCATCCAGTCGTGCATTTCATTTTTGTTTCAATCTTTTTTAGTTGCGGAGCACTTTTCAAACGAAAAATTCCTCGCGGAGCACTTCGTTGCTTGTATGCAATTTTTTACAGTTTTATGTTGTAGAAAATGCAAGTTTCTTCTAGTGAGAAAAATGTGCCTGTTTGAATTTGTGACAGCTGCAACCGAATATCTGGTTCTGCATCGAGGAGGGATCTACATATCTTTTGTTTTGGCTCCAACGTAGGCGAGGAATTCTTATTTGCTTATATTGTGTTTGTTGTTGCAAACGGCAAAAGAATCATTTTGGCTTTATGCTCTATCTGAAAAACAGAAGATTGGAATTCAAAATCATATCAAATTAATAAAACACTCAAACAGCAATAATGTAAGGGAAGTTGGCTTTTCCATTTCCAATGCAACAGAGTATGACTCAGAAACCCCCTTTTTCTAAATATTTAAGTTGTTTTCTTCCGGAAAATAGCAATGGAAGGTAAATATGAATTCGAAAATCGATACCCTCCTTAAATTCATTAACCATTGGGAAGCTGTATTTATCGATTAAGCCCAAATTTCGATTGCCTTTGCCTGAAGCGATACTCTCATATGTTTTTTTTAAATATCAGCTAGATATGCCAATTTCAATGGCCAACGCTCATTACACAACCTGTCCAAAAAGCAGTCGTCAATTATGAAGGATCCTTAGCCTTCATTTCACAAATCCACATCCAGTGCTTTGCTTTAGGAAAACCACCTTATTTCTGCATGAAAAAGTAACAAAGACGCGTGCAGACTACGCATACCCATGTCATCCTACAATGATTTGTGATTCAGTCTTGATTAGTGAATTAAAGTTTTCCATTTGTTCCTCCCTTGCCATTGCGTACAGCCTTCTATTCAGACCTCAGTGATCTCAGTCTCGTGAACAGGATTCACCAGCAAAATTTCTCAGTTGTGCTGTCTAACTACTATGGAACAAAAATTCTAGATCTGTTGCTCACTCTTTGACAGAGCAAAATTTGCTAAGGTCTCTGAGATCTGATTTTTCTGAACAGGCCTATTATCTCAAATTGCTGAGTTCAGAAAAACAAAATTAAATAGTGGAATGCAATGGAATTTTTTATATTTTATTTGATCTTATCGTGGAGCACAGTTTGGGAAACCTGGCTCTAAGGAAAAACGGCCTTAGTCCAATTTTTGAAAAAATAAAACTACATTAAGACATCTTGTATTTGTATTTTTAGTAATATCTTAAAAAAAAATTAAGTGGCGCAACAGCTCATAAAGAACCAGGGCCTAGTGACTAACAACTCTCAACCATTCCTGTGTGCGTGTTGTTGGCACTAACGGAGGGGACCTACAATTTTTTGCCGAGTCCGAACGGCTAGATGAGAAGCACTTATTCATGACAAGTATATTCTTGGAGGAATTGTCAGTCCCTCGCAAGAGGCAGTACCTGTGAAAAAAACATTTATGGTTTTAGGTGGCAGTGGCCGGGAATCGAACCCAGACTTTTGGCATGACAGTCCTACGCACTAACCATTATGCCACGAGGTACTACAGGTAGCTTTTACCAACAAAAAAAAATACTCAATTCTTTTTAAGAAAAGAAGTGTCATTTTTGAGAAAAATGAAAAAAAAGTAAAATTTTAAGCAAATCGATCCGGTTGTTAAGGCTGTAACCGAACAGGCAGACACACAGACATACAGACATACAGAATTTTGTAACCCATGTTTTTGGTGTTCTCTATCATCGGAAGGTCATATTTGATTGTTAACTCGAATTGTTTTTGCACGAATCCAAAACTTATAATACCTGCATCGCAAAGTAAAAATTAAACACTTTTGCTTAGAAAAAGTGAAAGTCAGTTTAATAATTAAAAAAAAAAAATGTCTTACGGTCCAATATCACTAGCTTATGTGAAAATCATTTTATTTTCAAACATATATTTCGAAGATCGCAAGATGTCTTTTTAAATAATAATTATTTTGTCCGGTTAGTTCAAGAGAAATTTTCGAAATTTTGGCTCCAAGGTTGAAAGTCCCTTTTGGTTTAATCGAAAAAGGTACTGAGCGCAATAGTGGAAGTGCAATTTTATTTAAATTGGTTTTATTAAAAAGATTGAATCTATTAAATAATATTTCTCTATTTTTAAAATTTTTTTCAATTGAAGCGTTAATTCCATAGTAACAGGCATTTAGAGGCCAATCAGCAAAAATTGGAAGCTCGAGTGGAAGAGTAGTCTATCAACTGATCAGTAATAACGGTATTTTGAAGGATCGTGAATACAAAATCAAAAACCTTTTATTTTTCGATCATATTGCAAAAAAAAATAAAAACTTTGTTTCTTTAGTTTGAAACTAAAGTTTATTATTATTCCCTGCTGAAAAAAAAAATACTGATTTAGATGATTTTTATAAAAAGATTCTTAGAAGTTTTAATAACACCAGTATACAAATTTTTTTAAACATGTTTTTGTTGGTTTTAAAAAAAAATATTTTTTCTTATAGGTATTCTCAATAAAAACGTTAAAACTGTTTCCAGAATTTGACACTTAGCAATTTCTTAACAATGAATGACTGGAAGATATAGAAAAAGCCTATTAGGGTAGTCCTTTTATTGGACGTAGTCTTGGATAGCCCTCATTCGATTCAAAACATTGAAAAATAATTTCCCTAATTTTTATTTCACCCCCTGGTCTCCCTATTTTCACTTTACTAAATATGGGGTTTTAAAAACGCGAAAAAAACAATCTGAGGGTATAGATTAGATTTAGATTTAGATTTTTTTGTTTCTATGTAGAACCATTTGATTACTATCCACCTCATAATTAACATAATTAAAAAAAAAAAAAAAACAAAATAAGGACCACTCTTAAGCCTTTATACCTACTTTATAAGCAAAATAACAAATCTTTCGATACCGTCAGTCTCAATGTACAAAGTTTAATTAAAACAGATTTTAGTAAATTTCGGAATTTTAAAATTCACTTTCACTTTTTGAGGTATAATTTTATAAGGATAGGTACCTTAATTTTGTAAAATTGTGTAAAAAGTGAAATTTGATATTAATTCAAAGTTGTTTAGTGTTGATGATTTGAATACGATTAAATTCCCCATAGCTGTATTTTATAGAATTTATCTACAATCAAATTAAAGCGATTAGTTGTACCGTTTGTCATTTTTTCAGTTGCAACGAATTAGCGACAGAATATAGGTAGGGTACAAAACTGCATATTTGTTTTCACAATATGGGCACGTAGAATGCACCGATTCATTTTTAACTTATTCTTTTTTCATTGGAGACGATTTCCTTCATATTTTGAAAATTCTGACAACTGAAAATTAAATGGATCAAAACAATACTGAAAATTGGTTTGGCATTAGAAAGGGTATAGCTGCCAAAAATGTAGATCTGCCTTATTAATTTTAAATCAAAAAATAAATCAATTCTGTTACCCAGTAGAAGGCAAAAATTGTCAAAATCGTCTTTTTCCAAAAAAAAATTTACTCATTTCATCAATAAACTACAATAGTAATGATTAAATTACAATTTTTACGTTATCATGCCACGTAAGATGAACTTCCTAGAAAATTCCACGAAATTGGATATGGCAGTTTGTCAATCGTTAAAATTAGTCATGAACTGATATGAAATAAATAATATTGTTTATAAAAATAATTTATACGGTAAAGTCGGGAAATATGACACCACGGGAGATATGGCACCCTTTAAATATTTCCTTCTTAAGTACTTACATATTTTTAAACCAAAATAATAAAATATGAGTAAGTTCAACACAAGCTCTCAATTAATGCTGTTTAAACTGATAAAGTGTCTTTACCACAACCGAAAACAAAAAAATTGTGACCAAATTTAAGTAATTTTTTTTTCGTCCTTAACTTTTCGCACCAGAAGTTCGCTCTAGCAAAAAAAAGAAGAGTGATGGATGTTTAATTTTTTATATTTACTGCTTTGTCTGAGTAATTTGGATAAACAGTGGTAATATCAAAAGGGAGATATGGCACCCCGTAAGCTAAGTATATAATGGAAGGGTGCCATTTCACCCATTTTTATATTGGGTTAATCTTTCATTAACTTTCTAGTACTGTTTTTATGTTAAGCTTTCGAGCCAAACAAGTGTATTATTTGACTTTTCTCATTGCATAAAACTGTATTGAGTGTGGCAAAAAATCAATACAAAATGTAGATTTTCATATAACCCTCTACCAGGTGCCATATCACCCGTCATTTTTTGACATGTCTTTTAGTTTTTCTTAAAAATATGTTTTTTTATATACGCTTTTTTTTTATTTTAAAATTTATCACAGAACACGTATATTAAAGTTAAAAATAAAAACCATTTTTAGTTTTTGAGTAACAAAAAAAAACTATTAATGGGTGCCATATCATCCGAATTTACCCTAGTCAATTCCAAAGCCATTAACAGAAAATTTTATCCAAGTTTAAAGGTAAAATTAAATCAAAAAAATTATAATTTGTTGTTTAAGTTTTTTTCTAGATAAAAATAACATAAAAATTTGTTTTTGGTAAAGTTTCTTGTAGTATTTTGCATCTTAATAAAACAATGTTTGAAAAATTATTTTAGAAAACCAATCAAATATCAATTATGAACTAGTGTATAGAATTTAATTAACCCGAAGCCAAAACCATTTTGTGTGATATCACGATATTAGAGACAAAAAAAAAATCAACAATTTTTGGTAAGGTTTCTTGTAGTTTTTTTTTGGTTTAAAAAAAAAAATACATTTCGAATTTTCAAGCAAATACTATCAATTAATAGTTATGAACTAGTGTGTAAAATTAAATTAACCTAAAGACATCATCATTGTTTGTTCTCAAGATATTTGAGACGAAAAAAAATGTCTACAATTTTCGGTGAATTTTCTTGTAGTTTTGCCTACCTTAAGAAAAAATTGTTCACTCAATATTTTTAACAAATCTTATCAACTATTTATTATAAGCTTATGAACAGAATAGAATTACCCTGAAGTCAATATCATTGTTTGTTCCTAAGCTATTGGAGCCGAAAACTTTTTTCCACAATTTTCACCAATTTTGTTTTTATTTAAAAAAAAAAACTGGAAGCTGATATGTTTTCATACTTTTATCAATCCCTTATTACATATGCATATTTTTTACTCTCATACATATATATATACATACATACGTATTATTGAGATATTCGAGACCAAAGAAATTCAAGTTTTTTTTTTTTTAAATTGCTATACTAAAAAAACTGCTGATTGAATTGTTTTGAAAATCCTTTCTGCACCTTTGAAACTTTTATCTTTAAAATAAAATGTATCCGATGTTGATATCTTTATTCGTTCTTGAGATATGGTGATTGAAAAAAAGTAAACGAACGAATGAAAGTACGAACGTATGAACGTACTAACGTGCAAACGTACGAACGTACATACAAACACAAATCGGACCAATTACAATAACTTCCAATGGGAAATTAAAAATAACTAAGAAAAATAGATACAAGGCTTTTTTCATGATTTAAGGAACGCAAGCGTTACGTGTGGGACAACTTTTAAAGTAAGATTTCATAAAATCTTTTCAATGTAAATTTGAATTTTCTTTGGATTTAGATAACACTTAATACACTTTCTTCTCGAGTTTATCTTTTTTTTTTAAACTTTTTTAAAATGGAAGTTAGTTAAAAATTTGTACTTACTTTTAACGTTACGTGCGGTACAATCAAATTACCTTTATTTCAATCTTGAAATAATAAATGGAAATTGTTCTATTGTAAAAATTTTTAATTTTGTAACGAATATTAAAATGTCTTTTGTTTTGATAAAATTTACTTTAAATCATAAATCAAAAAAGCCACATGGGATCAACAAATTGAATTGTTGTTAATATAGAGAAAAATTATATGGGAAAATATATAAGAAACAAATGGGTATTACTTAGTAACTGAGATGGAGGGCTATTTTGTTTAAATAAGCTTGTTCCAATTAAGGTAGCATAAGAAACTTCCGTCATACGAAATTTTTCTTAAAAATAACATCTGATAACCGTTTTTCGTGGAATGCTCCTGTATAGGAATTCTAACTCCACTCCTACGTAAAAGAATTTCTCGTAGGGTTTAATATATTCTATGAGGATTTTCATAAGGAGCATAGGCTTTACAAAAGTGTCCTTTGAATAGAAAATTTCATTGAAGGATAGCTAATATTTATAGCAATAGTAAGGATAGAAAATGTAGGGTTTTTCATAATTTCACAAGAAATAATGAATTAATGTCCACAAAAAATACTCTAAAAGCCTTAAAAAAAAATTTTTAAAATGACACATTTCCAATAACCGCAGAATAAAATATAATTATTGTCAAAAATATTGGTTAAATGTGGATAAAAAAAATATGTCTTTCAAATTAATCTTGAACGCGAGTATTCAAACCAACCTCAAATTCAAATATGCCCCTCACCTCCCCTATATACAAAAAAAAAAAACAACAAATCCTTATGCAAGTAAAATCATTCCATCATCATAACCTCGCTATAATTCAATTGAATCATCCATCATGTTTTCAATTAATTTGTTTTCATTTAATAACGTTACCCATACATTATACCTACATAATACACAACAAATTATGAAACGGTATACTCCACGAAAGATATAATTTATTTATTCACATTTTGTGTTCATCAATTAATTAAATCAACTCACCTTTGATTCTTGTGAAGAAAATCAGCAGGCATAATCCAATCAGCCTCGTTCGTATCCTCAATCCTTGGATGTTAATCATTTTTGAAAAATTCTTTTTTTTTATTTTGTTAATTTATTTCTACAGAATTTATAATTAAAATTTAAAAATACCCTGAAAAACACTTATATATCGCATCGATGTATTATCGCACTGAATTTTTGTATTCCTTTTTTTTTCTTTAATTTTTTTTTTTTTAATATTTTATCACGTAATGAAATATTGAATAAAATATTTTTTTCCTTGTTTATAATAATTTCACTGCACAACAAAACAACTGGATCTCTTTAGATAAGGATATAATTTAATTTTGAAAAATATTCACAAATCATTTCAACCGCACAATACCTATACACATAGGAATGCTACGACACGAACACGACGACAAAAAAAAAATCCTTAATTGAATCTTCTGCAAAAATTCTTAATCAACTTTTTTTTTTCCTTTGAATTTTGAAATTTCAGGAAAATAAATTTACAACAGCATTAACCAATTCAAAGAGGACGACACAACACAAAAACAAAAAAACGAAACCACCGCTCTGTGGTCCCTTTTTGACACGAGGGATTCAAAAATCTGGAAAAACCACGCGCTGCTGACAGGAAAAGTGTGTCATCCACATTAATTCCACCCACCACTTGCCATTACATGCTGTTGTCAGGGTTAGCTTTGAGAAAGTAGTATCCTGTTTTACACATCACTTCACTTTTAAATCATTTCAAGGATGATTTTCTTCCTTCTAGACATCATGTGCGCTTTTCAAACCGGAAAAAAAAAATTTGTTGGGTTTTTTGTCGGGTAATGAAGGTAGTTGAGGAAAATAAACGATTTTTCTCCAAAATTATATAAATCACATATGGCTCCTGAAAGACACTTGGTGTGAGAGGAGATGACGGTAATGAATAAAATTGTTGGAATTATTTAATCTTTTTGAATCACGGAACGGGAAAATACCCTTTTAACTTTGATCCCACAGATCTATCTATTTAAGGATGCACCGGCTGCAGAGATGCATGCATAACCACAGAACCGATTAGAATAAGTTAATATTTATTTGAATGCGGTGTGACCGACACGTTGATGCACATCACGGGTGACGCCAACCACGACGACAGATGAGAAAACGGAACGCGGGCAAAGTAAGCTGAGATCCCTTGCCACCGGAATTCGCATAAATGGATGGATGGAGAATTTTCTTGATGATGAATCTGTATCGCGACAGAAAATATAAATCAAACGCGTGCTACACATCTGAGATACAGAATAAAACTACTCGTTCGAAGGGATCCGTTCGGTTTGTACCGAAATCGGGTGGAAATGACTGTGTGGGATGTTTTTTTTTTTTTTTTTTAATTTTATTGCTGCGAGATACTTTTCCGAGTTTCAATATTGGAGTCTTCGGAATTTCCCCCATCAGCTGGTTCTGCTACTGCTTTGTATGTATGATTCGACGGAATACAGAATCAGGATTTTCAGTTCGCCTGAAGTGAATTCAATTGAAGAGTAGAAAAGGATATTTTATTTTCATTGGTGAGGATAGTGAGAGTGAGAGCTGAGTATGGTTATAGAGGAGTATGCTCTCTTCTGAAGACATTTTTGGTGAGAGGGAAATTTTAACAGAATGTTAACAGAAATAATTTGTAACAGGTTAATTTAAATTTGCCATCCCCAAGCTAGATGGAATGAAGAGGAGATTTATCGGGTGTATAGACATAGAGGCAGGTAATTGAGTCAACTCGCGTGGCCTTGAAGTTTTGGTCTATTTATTTGATTCAATAATGAAATATAAGACTCTTACACGATTAGAACAAAGTGTACCTTTTTAAACATAACGAAGTGTGATTTTTTGAATTAATTTTAATGAATTTAACACTTTCATAAATCCATAGCTATGTTCCTTACAATATTAATATAATTTGATAAAAATACAATAGGAACGATGTAGACTCAAGTGGAAGACAACTGCTTAGAATAGAAACCTAAACCTCTAACTGGGGTTTATATAACACTTCGATTCAGTTGTTCCTTTGTCTATTACAAGGAGGAAGGTATTAAGCTGAAATTTGAATACAATTGAAAGAGTGAGATTGACCTAAGTGAATGAAGTGGTGGGTAAGTCAGATAGTCTCATGAGTTTTTTCGATGAAAAGTTGGTGAATTTTTTGAAAACACTTTAAATTATGAGAAACAGTCGAATTTGGAATTGGTAATGATGTATGCTTAGGTTAGGTTAGGTAGGTTAGGAGGGGTGATAGTGCGGCAAGCCAAATCACCTCACTTGGACCTCAGTGGATCTATTGTGCTCCCCAAGGTGTGGAAAAAGTAGAAATGGAAAGTTGAGAAGGGAGGGTTAAGTGAAAGTTTTAGGTTTGAGGTTTGAGGTGCCTCCCTAAACCATCCTGATTTCTGGATGAAGTTGAGGGTGTTTTTTAGTGAAAATGATGAGACATCGCCCAATTCCTCGAAGAAGTATTCTCCGAGGGCATTTTTCCTATTTATAGCTTGGCTGGGGCTTTCACAAAGGAAGCAAGATGAGATTTCCTCCACCTCGTCGTCCACCACCCTCTGCATAAGTCACATGTGCTGATGCCTATTCGGCTCATGTGGGTTCCCATCGAGTTGTGACCCGTAAGGACTCCAACCTAAAGGGATAATCGAGGTCCACTAAGCTTCAATAAAAACTCAGTTTTTTTCATTGAGATATCTGGCCAAAGACTTCTTGAAACTCGACAGGTATCAATAGTTGACCATCTGTCGTAAGCGGCTTCGAGAAAATTTTGATGAATTCCATACTTTTCTTGCTCAAGTGGCATTAGTACCCAGGGTACAATTTTGCTCGGTTCAAGTGATGAGCCGTTTTTGGCCAGTTCATCAGCCACTTCATTTCCATAAATAACACGGTGTCCTGGGATATTGAAAGATGTCAATGCTTTTGTTCGTCAGTTCACATGTGGAAAAGTATTTTGGGGCCTCGCAAACTGCAAGCACTTCCGATTGGAAAAAAACTGCAAAAGTTTGGGAGCCTCAATGATATGTTTATGGGTGGATTTTTTGAAAAGATGCCTGATCCTACCCCAGCGTCCGTTTTGGAACCGTCTGTAAGAGGAAGACAGGCGTACGTCAGGATAGGCCTTTGTAAATCCAATGAATGGTCTTGGGGCTGGGTCACCATTTCTTCCCAAAAAATTCTATTGCATGCGTTGAAAGCTATGCTTACTATTTCATGAAGTAAAGGTCTAACTGTCGGAGTCCATGATTTTGCCGAATACATTTGAAAATATTCTAGTTTTTAAAATATATTTTTTTGACAGCTTCTTTTTGTATTATGCGCGCACTAAAGGTGTTGTGACTATCCTCAAAAATTGAACACAATGCGAGGGTTAGGAAAATAGAGAAGGACATTGGTTTAGAAATTCTGAATATCAAAATGGAAGAGCCGGGTAAAGCATTCAACATTCATGTGGTTCGGCTAAAAAAGAATCTCTGTACTTAACAGTACGTCCGAAATTGAGCTCAAGGGTAAACTAATATGCAACCTTGGAATTCTGGGTGTACAAGTATTACGGTGGAATTGCTTTAGGAGAGGAATCCTACTGGGTATTTTGCTAGAATACTGTTTATAAAAATAGCGGTAAAATAAAACGAGGCATGAAACATTTCGCCGATGTTCAAGAGATTCGATTGTTTCGGATTTAGTAATGTCACCAATCACTTTTAAATTTCTTTTTTGGATGCGATCCCAGAGATTTAAATGGCTAATGGAAGCACCAGCCCAAATGTGAGAATTGTGTTAAGGCTTTGGGCAAGTGAAGGCTTGGCAGATAACAGCCAGATCAGAAGGAGCGAAAATTTCTTGCACTCTGTCAGTTAATTTCAACGTGACACCAGTGTTAATGTAAATACACACACAAACAAAATCAGTTTCAACTTATTGATATTTGGTACAAGTTTTTATGCAGCATAGTGGGCCAGGAAATCCATATGTGAGAGGTTTTCAACTATCAAAACTAAGTAAGTATCACAAAGTATTTTTAAAATAAAATAATTTAGATAGTAATAAATTCCTATACTTTCAGAATAATGCAAAATAAATTGGACAGTAAGCAGCGTTAGAGATGGCACCATGGATCCAAGACATAATAATTACCGGATACAGGGTTGATTCAACATTGGATCAGGTTAAATTAACTAGATCTTAATGTTAAATGTACAGGACGTTGAATATTTTATTCATATTTTTAACTAGATATTCATGTAAAATTGACTAGATTTTCAGGTAAAATTAGCAAGATTTTTGGGTAAAATTTACAGTTTTGCTATTTTAAAACAGTGTTAAATTTACATGATGTCATGCAGATATTACCTACAACCTTCCTTGATTTTACACGTCATTAAAATCAGGTATCTGGTTAAGCAGTTAACCTGATCTTCCGAGTTGAAAAATAATAACCTGGAAATCAGTTAGTTAGCGCTGAACAATCTTTATTTATATATTTTAAGGTGGAAATGAAGGTATTTTGTCTGTTCCACACGTAACGCTTAAGGTACATTTTTTTTTTTAAAGTTTCAGAAATTTAATATAAATTGGTTAACAGAGTATATCTACTGTAATTAAAATGTGGTATTAATTGAAGTTTACATTAAATAGATTTTGTTAAATCCATCCTTCATACTTCAAAAATTGTCCCACACGTGACGCTTGAAAGCCTTTAATCATAAAAAGACCTTCCATTTCTTGCTTTCAGTTATTTTTTGTTTATTTTAAGCTAAAACAAACTCGGAAACAGCAAATATTGTTTATTAAACATTGCGCACCTTAAATAATATCTAAGTAAAACTACCTTTCACTTACGCTGTAAAAGTATAGATGCAGTATTGTACCTTGTATTCTGTAACAAATAGGAACAAATTCGTGATTAAACTATTTTTAGAAAGCAAGTAGTGATGATTTTGATAGGATATTTTTTGAAAACATTACGCTCTTTTTTAAGTATTTCCATTCTTTAAGCGGTTTGATTGTGAAGATTTTCAACGTGTTTTTTCAAATAAATAACTAAAAAACACTTATTTTATTTACTGTCACGATGGAAACATAGCTTCCGAAATGCATTTAATGAAATTAATAAATAGAATAAGTGTTTTTTTTTTTCATTTATTTTAAATAACATCGTTTATTTATGCTCAGAATGTCAAAAAAGGTCATATTTTTTAGTATTTAAATACTTTTTCAGGCAAAAACATATGGCGGTCGTTTGAGGAAAAAACGCATAAATTATTTAAAAAGAAATTAGTTTTATTAATATTTTGATGTCCACACATTTTTTTTATATTTTCTCAAAAAAAATTCATTTTAAGGATAAAATGATCCTCAATTAATAGCATTTAGAGCTACCTGAAAACCAAGCACGAAAATGTGAATATAGCTGCAGTAAATTCAAGTTTTTATAAAACAGGCTCCAACTACATTTAAGCCTAATAGCCCAAGAAAATTAGACAAAAAATGGCACAACTACGAAAAAATTCCGACAAAGCTGAATTTTAGTTGAGAGATTTGTTTTGATGTCTTAAGCATTTCCTGAAAAGTTCCGCAAATTTTTGCCGAGGCTTAATTCTTTAAGGGGGGTTAAAGGGGGTAAAATTCAGTTTTTCCTTATTTTCTCAGAAATTATAAGTATTTTAGGAAAAATATGAAAGAACAAATTGTAGCTTATGTAATTCTACACAAAAATGATTAACATACTTTTTTGTATGCAAGCAATAGATTCTGAGAAAATCATGCAAGAAGTTCACGTGCACAAACATGCTCATTAAGAGCTTTTCACTGTAATTCATTTTTTTTCTTCATTTTACCTTAGTAAAATAGGTAATGAGCACGTTTTTCTCAAAATCTGTTGCTTCTAAGAAAAAAAATGTTATAATCTTTTTTATCCAGAATTTTATGAGCATTAACATAAGCTCATAAATTTTCCGAAAAAAAATAACATCTGCTGAGATATTAGCAAAAAACCGTTAATTGTCCAATTACAGAACAAAATAAAAAGTGTTACTTTCATACGCTATAACTTCAAGATTAATAAACCTACAAAGTTCGTTAATAGCTTTTTTTAAGATATTTTTATTGTCTAAATGTAATTTCTTTTTGATTTTGTTGTAAAAGGAAATTTCATTGAGTTGCTTAACAAAAACCAAATCACTTTCTTTTTCAAGATGGCGGTGTTCCCTTTAACCCGGGCACCCCAAAATCTTGGTTTTTATGAAGAGGAGATGTAGTAAAACTTAAATCGTACAAAAATTTTAACCCAACGATTAATGAAATTTTTATAACTTTTTTTGACAAAATTTACTTCACCATGAACTTCTTGCATGATTTTCTCAGAATTCCATTGCTTGTATGAAAAAAAGTATATTAATCATTTTTATGTGGAGTGACATAAGCTACAATTTGTACTTTCATATTTTTCCAAAAATACTTATAGTTTTTGAGAAAATAAGGAAGAACTGAATCTTACCCCCTTTATGCCCCCCTAAAAAATTAAGCCCCGGCCCAAATTTGTGGAACTTTTCAGGAAATGCTTAAGACGTCGAAACAAAGCTCTCTACCAAAATTTAACTTTGTCGGAATTTTTTCGAAGTGAAAGTCTAAT
Source organism: Dasysyrphus albostriatus (assembly GCA_946251815.1). Taxonomy (NCBI): domain Eukaryota; kingdom Metazoa; phylum Arthropoda; class Insecta; order Diptera; family Syrphidae; genus Dasysyrphus; species Dasysyrphus albostriatus. The sequence goes on along the minus strand of OX276337.1, from coordinate 40,007,136 downwards.
TTTCATGGGCTATAAATGAAATTTTTTAAAATGGTATTGATATGTGAAATTTATTAAAAAAAAATCTTTGTACCTAAATGTCTGAGATTATTGCAATAAAATTGCATGTCAAAGGACGAACAAAAACCGTTTGAGTTCTGAGGTTTTTTTTTGTTGGAAAATTGACCTCATTTTTGGATTATTTCTGTATTAATTACTCGTACTAATATTAACATTTTAAATCGTTTTTTTTCAATTTTATTTTCAGTTATTTAATTATTTATCAAAAGTGAAAAATATTATCTGGTTAACTGTAATGATATTATGATAATATTAAAACAAAAATCATCATCAATAGCTTAAAGTTTTTTTATTTTAATAAAACTGTTGTAGGTGTATCATATATTTAATTTTTGAAATTTATTTATCAAAAAAAAATTCGTATAAATTGTAACCAAAATTATTGAATACCCTGAATCATCTGATTTAATGAAGTTTATTTTAAATAAAAATTATATCACAAAAATTTATTCAAGGCCAAGTTAACATTTTCCACGTCCATTCCCACGCCTGATACCTACCATTTATGCCCTCTCACCCATATTGAATATTTATGAATGAATATTTATAATCCTTAAATTAAATGTCATCATGCTTGGTTGTCTAATGAGTAGGTAGCTAGCTATAGGTATTGATAGGACTTAATAAAAGTTTGTTTTGAGTCCGCTGATGGATGAAATTACTTCGAAATAATTATTCAACTTTGATGGACAATTATTTGTAATTGCTGTTTTTTTTTTAATATTTGTGGTCAAAAAGCATCACATCTAGTTTATTCAAACTCATTTTAAGGTTACATTATTTTTGTTTTGCTTTTTCTGTACAATAAATTACAGATTTTTTTAATGCTTTTTTTTGATTAAAATAATATATTTAAGCCCAGAAAAAAAAATAAAGGAATTCATAATTGTTGGTGCTTATATTGCATTAATTTATTTTTTCAAATCAATTAAATTGTGAAAGATTTTTTTATTAAACAAATAATTTCAAATAATATTAATATTGAGAGCTAATTAAATTGTTGAAAGGTAATTACAATCAAAAATTGAATATAGGTAATAACTAATATTTAATGTTTTGCTTTTTTTACTTAGCAGATAAATTGTTGAAATCAAAACTATTTCGAATATTTTTGTCCGACGTTTCGACTTAATTTCTCTAGTCGTGGTCACGGATTGACCATCAAAAAAGTCTTAAATTTACTAAATTGATTTCGTGTTAAAAAAAAAAAACTTCGTTTTCGATAAAATCCAACAATTTTATTAAATATTTTTCACATCATTACTTAGATAGAAACATGACGTGTATTGGGCATTATAATTCTGATATTTAATAAAATTATTCATATTAACAAAAATCGTCTGAAACAGTGTTATTATTGTATAATTTAAATGAAATCAAAAAATCTTTATTATTATTGTATAAAAAAAAATATTAAACAAAACTCAATTGTATATACATATATGCAAATTAAAGATAAAAACAAAAATAAAGTTATTCCATTCTACGTGTAGATGTTAAATTCAATTTTCTCTTATTTATGTTGATGTCATAAAATACATTTATTACCATACTGAATGTCACTAAACAAACTGAACATTATAAAGCATTCATAAATGATTATAGTCTACGTACATTTTACTTTCTACTTTCTTGCGTTGGTATATTATTCAAATTCAAATACAAAAATCATTAATAATATGGAATTATGACATTTATTGTTTCGTTGTATATTTTTGCGTTTTCAGTTTCTAGAAGGAAGTTTTCTCTTTTTATGTTCAACAAAATTATAAGACATGTTGCAAGTCACAATAGATTTTCATCAAATTGATGGCTTAAACAGAACGTTAGACATTTTGGATGTAAAATATACTTAAATAAAATTGAATAAACGAATAGAAGTAATAAATTATTTTATTTGATAAAATTTATTTCCCTAAGATTTTAAATGGTTATAGGTAGAAGAACTTATATATTTTTCACAGAAAACTAATACTTTTATGTTCCCTGGTGATTTCAGTTATTTACTACCATTTACTCCACACTATTTACTGTGTAGGTAGATGCAAATGTTCTACTAATTTAGTGACATTTTCCTATAATCTACATGATTTACATTGGACCACGGAAAGACAGTCCTGCACAGCATGATAGTATCATGCTTTTAAACTTTACCAGTATAAAATGTTGTAAACTGTTGCAAATTTAAACAAAAATTTACTGAATTTCCTACATAATTTCAAACACTTTAAACTAGTACCGACCTATGTATACCTTAACTAAAGTTGAACATGCGTAATAGGCTATTTACACCTTTAAGAAAGAGGAACACAAGTATTGCATTCATCAGTTTTTTATTATTGAATATAAAACTGAAATGTAATTAAATTCACTCTTGTGTTTCTGAGAGCATGGCGATTTTTCAATATGTTTGGTTTAACTCGGAAACCAAGTTGAATTTGAAAATTTGATGCTTCAAACTCTTAAGTCAAAAGAAGAAAAACAGTTTCTGAAGGCGGGAGGGAGAGTAATCTAAAAAAGTGACCTACAACCGAAAGACAACCTTAGCTCCTCTTAGGCCAGAAATGCATTCTTTAATATTATTTTAAAATAATATTATCTTAATTAAAATTTTGATATTTTTGATTTTTAATATTTAAAGCTGTATACAATTTTAATTCAAAAGTATAAACTTTAAATATTTATTAAACGATGTTACAATGAAAATAATATTTCAGTGACGTCTTGAGAAAAATTTGGGGTGTAATATTTCTTTGTTTAGATTTGTTTGATACAGAGAAACACTGTTTCTACTGTTTCTTCAAACGCAAGATGAACACAGGATGTCCAATACTTTATGAAATAATTTAAGGATATACCCAAAGAAAAAAATCCCATAAGAGGGGTATTGTATCTCCCCATCATTTTTATACAGGAGGGATGAATTTATTACTTTGACTTATAATAGATAAATAGTCATTTTAAAATAACGGATATTCTTATAAAACTCTGCTATACGAGTACCTTTTTGAAAAGCTTAAAACGCAATCTTTTATTGTAAAGTTAAAAACTCAAAGTTAATAACAAAAAATTAAAAGTGTTGTTAAATGATTTTTATTTCTTTTATTTTGCGTTTTAAAGTAGTAAACTGATTTTCATTATTAATTGTTTATGTTAAATTTAGTCTTTAAAACCCAGAAGGTCTCAAAGATGTTTTTGAGAATATTGAAAATTATTTTTAATTAAAAAAAAAAAAAATAAACCAAATCATTCTTTTACCAAAATTTAAATTTTTCTATGAATTTTTACCAAAGTTAAAAAAACTCAAAGTTTTATCTATAATTTAACCTGTGTTATCCGATATGAAACTGCTTTCATCTTGGGGGCTGGCTTAACGGTAAAATAATAAGCTCACATTTTATTAAATAAATTAAATAAATTTGGTGACACAACAGCTCGTGGAGAACCAAGGCCTAGTGACTTACAACTCTCAACCATTCCTGGGTGCGTATTTTTGGCATTAATGGAGGGGACCTACAATTTTATGCCAAGTCCGAACGGCTTGATGTGAAGGACTTATTCATTACAAGTATACTTTTGGAGGATTTCTCAGTTCCTCGCAAGAGGCAGTACCTCGGAAAAAAACATTTCTTTTTTTTTAGGTGGCAGTGGGCGGAAATCGATTCCAGACCTTTGGCATGACAGTCCTATGCACTATCCATCATGCCACGAGGTACTACATTTTATTCGGTTTTTTTAATTTATATGGCGATCTTCATCATGTCCTTCAAATTGAAATGGTTACAGAAGTGGTTAAAAAACACGCTGTTCACACAATCAGCAAAGTCATACCAACCCCGAAATGGAGACCGTCTTAAATGTACGAGACAATGTTCGGAGATTAAGAAGAACCAAGCCTCATGAGCTGATGGTCTAAAAGCTATGGGAAAGTGTTGCAACTTAAACTTCCCACAATGCGACTGATAAATTAAGAAAAAAAAATCATTTGTCGATCTTTCATAGATTGGTCCTGATTCACTGGTGGCTTTAGTGCGGTAAGAGTCCCACACTACTCGGTACCGATTCTTTTGAAGATTTCCATCGGATATTAGAAAAAAAAAAAACTGGATGAAATTATGACCTTTATAAGGACCACAATAGTTTACATACAGTACAAAATATATAGATACAATAAGGCAAAATATATTCTAAATACAAAATTTTGGGAACATTAAAAAATTGGTATGCCTACTTTGAGTATTTATTTAAATGTATCTATGAAAAAATTATTCTTTAGTATGTTTTTTTTTTAATGTATTTAATTTTAAAATTTGTGTATTCAATATTTTTTTATATTTCCAAGGAGCTTTTGAATTTTGATTGAAATCAGGTAAGCCGTTAGTGAGAAAATCGAAAATAAAAAGTTATATAACAGGTAACATCAATAACGGTATTTCTTAAATTTTTACACTAACTAATGAACAGATTTTTGTATTAAAATTGGTTTATTGTTGTGAGATAAACAACCGTTAATTCTTAACGGCTGTATGGCAAGTTTCGATTTTACAGCCTTAAGTTCTAAATTTGAAGAAAATCGCTTCAGTATAGACAGATAGAGAGACCGACAGAATTGTGCCACCCACTTTTTTCATGTCATATTTGATTTTGATCTAGAATTTTTCTTCACGAATCCCAAACTTACTTTATAGAACCTTTATCACAATTCGTAAGTAGAACAAAAAAATGCAAAACAGGGCTCCACGTCTTTTCAAGACGCTGAGGGTCTTACAACATTATAATGTAAGGACATGGAAATTATGAGAGAAACATTTTTAAGACTTGAAATGCAATATGTACTTAAATAAGCTAAAAAAAAACTTCTTTGAGAGTTTAAAATAAAAGAGTCTTAATTCTTGATTGACTATAGTTGAATGGCAAAAAAAAAATCGTTGGAGCGGTTTTCTTAAAAAATATATTTTTATATAAAAAATTCTTAAGAAAACATTTTTTAGTCAAATTTTTGGTATACAAATCGAAAGCATTAATCTATGTGCATATAAAACAAAACACTAAAAAAAAATCAACCTGTTTTTGAGATATCGAATTATCAAAATAAAATTTTAAACTTTTTTCAAAAATTAAATTACTTTTTTTTGAAAATTTTGGTATAGGTACAATATTTTTTTAATATAACTTGGAATTTGTATATAAGAAAATTAATCTTAACCCGTTCATTCAAAAATGAGAAAATTCAAAATTAAAAAAAAAATCTATAAGAAGTACTACTGCCTAATAGTTACTATTTGAACATTTTTTTATAATTTTGTACGTATACCGCACTAATTTAAGCATAAAGTAAAAGTTTTATTAAAAGCGTAGGAGCCGTTTTTAAGAAAAAAATTATTTCCTTAACGATTTTTTAACATTTGTATGAAGGATACTGGTATTTTTCAAACATTTTTCTTTTAATACTCGTACTTTACAGAGTATATAAAAAACCCTTGAATACAGAGTTTTATAAGAATCAGAGTTCAAAAATCAAATTTTTTAACATTTTTAAAAATCCAAAGAATATTTTTTTTTGAAAATTTTGGTAAGAAAAACCATTAAAACTATTCAGAAGCTTCTGTAAAATTCAAAAATAAAAAAATCCAAAAACCACTATGCACCAAGTTTTAAGACAATCGATCCAGCCGTTTAGGCTATAACTGGGCAGGGAGACAAACCGACAGAACTTAGCCACCCACTTTTTTGGTGTTCTCCGTCATCGTAATGTCATGTTTGATTGTTATCTCGATTTTTTTTTTTCTCACGAATCTAAACTTTCTAGTACAAGAAGCAATCAAGTACCCATAACCTTGTGCTTGGCCTTTTACTTGAAAAAAACAATTACCATATCGTCGGCTTAGAGTGAAGAGCAGCTAACTCCATTTTGCATTCCTTACAAAAATTATTTTAATTATATTAACCTTAATAAAACCAAAATTACATTAAATACTTTTTAACACTCATAATTGCTAAATGTAGTAAAATTTGAAAAGATTTGATAGATTTAAGTATGTTTAAACAATTTTAAAACTGGCCTATAATGCTCAAAAAAATGTGGAGTTAGTAGCTTCTCACTCTAAGCCGACGATATGTACTTAGTCCTTGAAAAATACCAAGTAGAAGTACTTTGTCAGGTGCATTGTTCCAAGTACATGTATCTGTTTAGTACTGTCTGCCCAATACATTTCCAAGCACAAGTCCATTTCAAGTACATTTGAAATACAAGCCAATTTCAAGTACTTTTCAAGTACAATCCCTTGAGTAGTCTGGTTTATCGAATAATGACTATTTCAACTCAAAAACACTGATCACGACGGCTGATGGCATTTCGTTCCCTGAGCGTCATCTCGCTAAAATCTCGCCATGGTCGACATTAGTCGATAGCTCAAACATACTACTCAACGAATTGAACTTGAAAAATACCTTACTAAAATTTACTTGGTTTTTAAAATGGATTTGTACTTGAAAAGTATACCAAGTACTGAGTGTTTTTCAAGTACCAAGTACATTGTTCTTGGTTTTTTTTCAAATGCAAGTACAAGTTCAAGGTACTGGGTACCAACAAAGTACTTAAGTATAAATGTACTTGAGTACCTTACAACTCTGCATATATGCCATATATGCAGCCGTCTAAAAAAAAATTCAAATTTATCTTTTCGGGAAAAATATAAAAATGATGTGTATGTAATTTGATAGCAGCATATTATGTACCTACTAGGAAATTCAGATTCATTGGTAAACAGATTGACAGTCGGTACTTTGACAACACCGTGCCTAAATAAATAAAGGCTCCACAGTATGTATCTATACCTTCAGTCCATACAACTTGAAAACTGATGGCTTTGTTCAAAGAGAAACATTAACTAGCAAGCTCATTCAGCATTTAATCTTAAATAAAGGACTGTTTACGAAAATAATTATCATGAAGTCACTTAAAATAGCCTGGAATCAAACAAAATGGAAATCACTTAATGAACAATATTTTTAATTATCTTCATCAATTAAAATTTCAAACACAAAATAGGAATGGCGTTTTTCTTTATCAACCAATATCTTCCAATTTCTCAATGCCGATCAGCAACTTTATAGCCTTGAATAGTAATACCAAATACGTGCGATTCATTCATGCATTTTATTTCATATTTCCCGACAAACATTACTGACTTCATTATCACCAAAACATGCCTTACATCACTTTCTTTAGTTAAATGGTTCCAATACTTTTGTTTCCATCTATCTATATGTACAATTATAATGCAATATGCAACACTTCGTTATTATTCTCCCACCGTGAGAAATATGTCCTTTTTAAGAGAGTGTCTCTAAAATAGGTCCAGATTTTTCGAACATGGGGGAAAAATTAAATTTCGGTCAGACATGCGTAGTGGATTCAAAGTGTTAGAAATTATATTCAACATTTTCCTCTCCTATATTAAAACTCTCAAGGAAAAAGGATATTTTTCATTCATAAATGAAAGGAGAAAATTATGTTGTCCTTGCATTTTTGGTATGATGTTGATATTGTTATAAAAGTTTGTATAATAACCCCCCCCCCCCCACCCCCTCCTCATCTCATGTGGGAGTATAAAAATAGATTGATGTGGAACAATTAAAGAGATAGATAAATTCTTGACTCGTGTTTGGAAAAGCAAAGCAAATTGATTGATGTTCAAAGAAGGTATAGTTGGTGTATGGATTTAAGGTCGTTTCAAAATGATATGGGAAAAGAAGGTCTATATAATTGATAAGGATATTTTATTGGAAGGAATATTAAAAGTTGTTTTTATCATATAAACGCTTTAAGTTTGTTTGACTTTTTTCACTTTGAATAATGGATTTTATTAGAGCTAGGAATCACAAAAAGAAATTATCTGATTTAAATAATTAAATATTAATTTTTAAATAATTAATTAAAGACTCAAAGAACTATGGAAACATTTAAAGATAATATTGATAAAGGTTTTCTTAATTCATTGCTTTGGACTTAGGACTCTTAAACTTACTTGACTTATACTCAAAATTTGAGTGATTGAGTTGGCACAGTCAAATATGTAGCTTTATCTTAAGATTACTAATTCCAACGTCAGAGTTAGCTACTGTACTGTATTAACAACTTTCTTCAAAATTATTTCGTTAGTTCCCAGGCATTTTCAGTGAGACCCTTAATATCAGCTAGACACCACCTTAAAGGTTATTTTGCTTTTTCTTAATAAGTACCTCCGAAATTAAAGTCTTACATGTTCATAATACGAGTATGCTTTTAGTAACTATTTTATCAGACTACCAACAGAAATTTTTCAAAGTTATCGTATGTTTTACGTTGTGGTATCAAATAAAAGTGTTAATGTTCTGTGAGAAATTATTTCAAAACACTTCTTTACCATAACCAGACACCTACAATTAAGCTTAATATCAGCCAGACGCCACTAAAAGTGAAAATAATTATGTAATTTATGTTACAGTAACGATATTACTCGTAAATACCACAAATGGTGTCTGATACCTTGGAAAATATTTTGGAGCTATTGCCTAAATAACATATGTACATTATTTAGTTTAGCTCCGGTACAATAATGTAAATTTCATGACTTTTTGACAAGTTTAAATGTGTCTTTGCTAACATTGGATCCAATTATAGCTGTCTGGCAAGTGCCAAAATGAGTTCACATAAAAGCTATCTAAAAATTATTAGATTTGATAAAATAACATAGTTTTTCAACAATTTCATGCACCTTGAGCACCTCACATACCTCACAAATTTCAGCATTGATAAAACTGCGTATTTCTGGTTACTCTGATGGAATCTTAAAATAGTCAAAAAGTATTCATAATAACAAAGAATAAAATACGGTATTCATACAAAAAACGTACTGAATTGATACAATCTTAATAAAAACTATAAGTTAGTAAAAAAATTAAATTGATATTAAAAAACTAAAGTTGGTTTCTACAAAAAGCGAAAAAACGCATTAGCTTGAAAAAAGTACGTATACGTACGAGTGTACCAAATCTAAAAATTCCTTGGCAATTAGTTTAAAATCTCAATTTATATATGTTTATTAGGGTGGTCCTTAAATTGCACATAGTTTTATATAAGCTTCCCTATTCAAAACATTCAAACACAATTTCTCTAATTTTTTCTATTTTTTTTATTTCACTTCCCTGGTCTACCTATTTTCACTATTAAACATGGGGTAAGGGTTATCATACACACAGAGAAAAAAGTCATGTAAATAATAATTAACCTGGGCCCTGTTATATTGAAGGTGCATAATCTCATATAAAGTTACAGGCATGTCAGAAATCTACCTGATTTTAATAACCTTATATTTAGGGTTAAATCAGCCTGGTGACCATATTCGAGTTGATTTAAAAAAATGATCTGTCATTTTAGCACCAAATTCTGGTGAATTTACGCTAATTTTAACTGACATCGTATTTTTTTAACACTGTATTTTGTGGAATTTCTATTTAACCACAAATTTTGTTGAAGTAACGTTTCCTATGGCCATTTTTACAATATTTACCTGTTCAATTCAACCAGGTGTCATATTAAAGAAATACTCTGAGAAATTAATTTCAACGTGTTCCCAGTGTTAAGGCTTTGAATTTTACCTGGCTGTCTTTTAAAGTAGCCCTCTACCTCTTGACTAGACCTCCATGTTATATTTACAGGACATAAAACAATTAATTCATGCTATTTGACTGAATTATCATGTAAAGTGAAATAGATTAACAGGTAAAATTAGCAAGGTGTTCAGGTAAAATTTAAAGTTTCACTATTTTAAGGCAGTATTAAATTTACATGTTGACATGCAGATATTACCTGAAACCTTCTTTGATTTACCATGACATTAAAATCCGGTAGCTATTATGGTTAAGCAGTTAACATGATCTACCGAGTTAAAAAATAACAACCTGAAAATCAGGAATAATAAACCAGAAATTAGTTGGTTATACCTGCTTCTTTCTCTGAGTATACCACGCGAAAAAAATCATAATAACGGGTGATTTTTTAAGAGGTTTAGAACTTTAAAAAAAAAAAAAACACAAAAAATTCGAAAAAATGAATGAAATATTTATTTGAATCGATAGTTTGAACCTTGCAATTTAATGTTTAAAGATAATTTCATGCAAATGTTGACCGCGGCTGCGTCTCAGGTAGCCCATCCGCTGAGTCCAATTTTGGCATACTCTTTCACACATATCGGCCGGTATCTCACGAATGAATGCATGGATGTTGGCTTCCAGTGCGTCAATCGAAGCGGGCTTGTCCCTATAGACATTAGCCTACAAAAAATAATCTAATGGTGTCAAATCGCACGATCTAGGCGGCCAATTGACCGGCCCGAAACGTGAAATTAACTGTTCACCAAACTCGCCTCGCAATTGCGCCATTGTTTCGCGTGCTGTGTGGCATGTGGCACCGTCTTGTTGAAACCACATATCATGCAAGTCAAGAACTTCCATTTCGGGCAAAAAAAAGTTTGTTATCATCGCTCGGTAGCGTTCACCATTGACAGTAACGCTGCGATTCGCATCATCTTTGAAGAAATATGGCCCAATAATGCCGCCGGCCCATAAACCGCACCAAACAGTGGCTTTTTCGGGATGCATTGGTAGCTGTTGCAATGCTTCTGGCTGATCTTCACTCCAAATGCGGCAATTATGCTTATTTACGTACCCATTCAACCAAAAATGAGCCTCATCGCTGAACACAATTTTTCGATAAAAAAGCGGATCCTCGGCCAGCTTTCCAAGAGCCCATTCACCAAAAATTCGGCGTTGTGGTAGGTCGGCTGGCTTTAGTTCTTGCACCAGCTGTATCTTAAAAGGCTTTACGCCCAAATCATTCCGCAAAATTTTCCACGTAGTGCTGTAACAAAGGCCTAACTGCTGGGAACGGCGCCGAATCGACATTTCGCGGTCTTCTGTCACACTAGCTGATACGGCCGCAATATTTTCTTCACTACGCACAGTACGTAAACGTGTTGGTGGTTTAATGTCCAACAAAGTAAATTTGGTGCGAAATTTGGTCACAATCTTCCGAATAGACTGCTCAGAAGGTCGAGAATGCCGACCATAAAATGGAAGCAGCGCGCGATGAACATTTCGAACCGAGCACGAATTTTGATAGTAAAATTCAATAATTTTCAAGCGTTGTTCATTTGTAAGACGATCAATGGTTAAATTGCAAACCAAACTGTAGCTGTTTGACAGTGACACAAGGTACTAAACACACGTCAGCTGTCAAAACCAGTGTTGCCAAAACCAAACCAGCTAAAAAATCACCCGTTATATAGAACAGATTCAGACGAGAAAAAAAATTGAATGGGAGGGGGAGTCTATTTCCTCCGTTCAGGTGTGAAGGGTAATTTTCTTGAAATTTTGCCTCAAAACATAAAAAAAAATTATTTAAAAACACGGGAACACAGAACGGGAGACAAAAATTTAACATATCCGCAGCAGTATATATATAATATATCCGTATTTAAATCAAACTTAATTAAATATGATTTGGCATGGAAGCGATTTCTATTTAATATAATTGGAATTGGATTAATTCATTCGCAGCTGAAGCGAAACGAAAATTTCAACAACGAAATCATAAACGAAAAATATTGTTGTGATTTTATATTTATATTTGTAGTACGCAGTTCGATAGTGAAGTGTCAATAAAACAGAAAATGGGTGTAGATTATTATATCTTAGTCTCCACTTATTTTCAAACACAATTAATTGCCCGACACAATATTCTTGACGTAAATTTGACAGTTTGTCATATCTTGCAGTTGAATTCTTTTATCAAATGGAAAAGTGACCAAGAAGCAAATGAAGAACATAGAGCCGACTATTGTGTGAAACCCTTAATATCAAAAAGGGCGAAAAGAAGTCAAAAACAAAAAAAAACAATTCACATCAAATAAGAGGCAAAAATTGACTAATGATTTTGTTTATTTTTTTAAATTTATTTTGACATATGATTCAACTCTCCATACATATTTTTTGGCAATTTTTTCGTGTATTATTTCGTTGTCGATGTGGAGACCCCCGAAAAAAGTCCGTTTCACTTCAACAGCGTACTAGGCTTTGAACTTGATTTTATTCAAATTAATTTTGTTTTCTATTTAACTTAAATATATTTCAGTTTACTTCATTTCATGTTGTTTCAAATAGAATCATATTAATCCGTTTTAATACTTCGTTTTCATTAGAACCCAAATGCGGAAAAGGGTTTTTCAACAGAGACGCTACAAAAGTAGAGCGACAGGGACAGCAAACGACGCCTTATTTCTTGCCGCTCTTTTGACATTTCTCTTCAGTAAAGTTTGCCAATTCATGATGGAATGATATACGAGCCAACAACGAGTCGAAATTATTAAAATTTACTACTAAAATTCGGAGTCCTGGCCTCAACGTTAAAAGCGCTACGTCCAATTTATGGTCATCATAATCGTCCTAGCAGATCAACATTTGAGCGTCTAGTAGAAAATTTTGAATCCACAGGCAGAGTACAAAATATTCCCGTGCCAGTGAGACAAGGAAGTACCCGTAGTGTCGAGAATATTGTTGCCGCTGAGGCTTCAGTTGCAGAAAGCCCAAATGTGTCTCTCACACGTCGTTCTCAAGCGTTGGACATCTCTCTGACGTCGTTGTGGCGAATTTTGCGAACAGATCTTGGCCTTATAAGATTAAATTGACGCAAGAACTGAAGCCGCTTGACCACCAGAAGCGTCGTATGTTCGTGAATTGGGCTGAGCAACAACTTGAAAATGATTCGGATTTTCAACGAAAAATCATCTTCAGCGATGAGGCTCATTTCTGGCTGAATGGCTTCGTCAATAAACAAAATATGCGGTATTGGTCAGGCAGCAATCCACACGTACTCCATGAGTTATTATTGCATTCCGAAAAAATTACGGTTTGGTGTGGTTTATGGGCCGGCGGCGTCATTGGGCCGTGATGATTAAGACCGGCAGGTTACTGTGAATGGGGATCACTACCGTTCAATGATTACCGAATATTTTTCGCCACAATTGGACGATATGGACTCGGAGTAAATGGGGTTCCAACAGGACGGCGCCACAAGCCACACAGCGAATGTCACAATCAATTTATTGGAAACCAAGTTTGGAGAACGTGTTATCTTATGAAATGGTCCAGTAGCTTGGCCGCCTCGGTCATGTGATTTGACACCGTTAGACTATTTCCTGTGAAGCTACGTCAAGTCTATGGTCTATGCCAATGAGCCAGCGACTATTGATGAACTTCGTACGAATATCGATCGTGAAATTGCAGCAGTATCGGCCGATTCATGCTTGAAAATCGAAAATTGGGTTCAGCGTCTGGACTTCTGCAAGCGTGCCCGTGGTGGCCATGCAAATGAAATCGAGTTCCATACAAAATGGCATCAAACGTACTTTTACAATAATAAAGAATTTCATTGATATCCAAAACCATTTTTGTTTTATTTAAAAAAAACTTTTGTAGCGCTCTTATTGAAAAAACCATTAATTTCGTAAATTCCAGAAAAAGTATTTTCATCCGTAATTTGGTAATTTCGTTTGACATCTCATTTCATTTTTTGAATTTCGAATGCCTGTTAATCGCTTTATGGTGTTGATTTTTTGTTTCAGTTTTGACATTCTCATACAAAATCTTTTCAGCTCTTCAAACTGTGTTCAATTGGGTGTGTTCGTTAGGTTTAGATTTATTTTCTCTACAAAAATTTTTTTAAGTTATTTTTCGCTCAGATGAACAAGAGACGAGATAAACTCAAAAAAACATTTTTCACTAAAAAATTTCGAAAGTTTTACGACAATAACTTTTCATCTGAAGGAAATGTCAAAAATATTTGTAGGCAGAAGTCAAATTAAAAATATTGCTCTACGTTCAAAAGTAGCCAAGAAAATTGCATTTAGGTCGTTCATAGCTTTTTTTTAAATTGCGGACAACACATAAACTTTTTTTGCTCGAAATTTGTGAATTTAAGATCTCCAAGAGGTACTCTTTACGAAATAAAAAAGAACTCGACGCAGTATTTTTTGTAGAGATAAAATATTAATTTCACGGGACTAAATACAATTTTGATTTTTATCGACTTTTCACATTTTCATATCTCAACTTAGAAACTTGAAAAACTCGTTATAAATTCGTCCCCTGATTGCAAGAATTAAGGTAACTCAATTTTAACTTTTTACAATATCTATGATATGAAGTGTGAAAAACATAAAAATTAAACTTTCACTCGTTCTCTGGTAGCTATGAAAATTGCTATCCCCAAAATTTTTAAAATTGAGTTACCTAGTTCTTGCAATCAGTCTTGATTTTTTGTATGGAGTTGAAAGCAGAGAAATTACTCCATATCATGAATCTTTATATGAAACGATACCAACTTCATTCTATTGCATAATTTTAAGTATGTAAAAATTTCAACAAATTAGTAAATCATGCACCAATTCTCGTTAAGAAAGTAAATTAATGCTGTGAAATTCCGTTCCATTTATATTCTCGTCTCCATGGTTAGACCATATGAACTTGAGGGACTGCTGATCAAAAAGGCCAACGAGGTTTTGTAATACTACGTTTTCGATAGAGCCGAAATGTGGTAATTTCGCAAATCACAGAAAAAGTGTTTAAGTTGGGTAATTTCGTTTGACAGCTCATTTCATTTTTGAATTCCGACTGGCTGTTAAACGCTATTTGTTGTTGGTTTTTATTTCTTCTTTAAGGTGTATATAATATGTTTTCACTTAATTTCGTGCAAATTTGGTTGAAAAAATCTCATTTCGAAATGTGAATTTGTATCGGAAATGAGATGATTTCGTATTGAATTTGGAAATTTTCAACGAAATTACCTCATTTAGCCTAATGAAAACGTAGTACAAGGAAAGCTAACGATACATACTTCGATGATCTTATAGAACCTTATATTGTAATTAGAAATTGACATAAGCTCCACAATTTATGAAAAAAAAGTATTTAACACTTTTAACTTCAACCACTTGAGCTAACTTAAAAATGAAAAGCGGATATATTACTGAAATAAATCAGCCAAGTAGAAGACTTAAGCATTATTTTTGCCTTTTATTTATTATATATTTTCTGATCTAGTAGGACATCTTTTTTAAAAAGCGAAACAGAACTGTATCCAAGTATCCAGAAATAGCCTCCACCTGCATTCAGTAAACACAATCTAGTGATAGTTCAAGCGTTAGGCAACCATTACTTTCTTTTCCATCATTACAATTTACTTTAACGAAAAAAATAAAATACAAAAAATAAAAGCAATGAGTAAATAGAAGTTTATGGTTTGTGTTTTTTTCCCATGGACATTATCCTGTTACTAGATCTGAAGAAAGAACTCGACGAAAAAAAAAAAACAAATATTAAAACAGAACTGAAGCGAAACTTTCTCTATAACGAATGTAAGGTATACTATAGTTGGAGTTGCATTTGCAAAAAAAATTCAATTGAATTGTTGTTGTTTATTTTTTTTTGTTGCTAAATCATGATACCATTTCGTTGCAACTTTTGCTCGAAGAAATCCGATTTGGTCGCATTAAAAATGCACCAGTCCTTGCAAGGAGTTATACTCTCGAATATATGTGTAAATATGATTGTAGTAGTTCCATATGAACTTTGTGCTATAAAGCTTTTATACTTATTTATGTATGTATAAAAATTCATCACATCAAGGATCTTAGTACATATGTATACAACTTTAAGTGATTACAAATATTTTATGTCATTTTTAAATGGAGAACTTTGATTTTTGTTTCTTCAAAAGAGTAGTGGTTTGGAAAGATGAAAGTAAGAAGAACAAATTGGCAAAAGGATATTACTTTGTTTGTAAAACAGAGAAACGCTTATTGACATATGAACGCTCCCAACTAAAAAAATTGTTTCACATTTCAGACATTAAAGTGTTATTTGTTTCTATAGCGCTCCATTTATCCCTCTGACAGAAAGTAAATACCGTATTGGAGCATTACTGAATCCTTAAATATTTTTAGGTTCATATTATCAGCTTAATAGAAGCGATATACCAACGTTTCTTTAATCACTCTATAATGCTCTTATAAAATAACCAAGATACTTTTGCTTCAATAGTCATCCCGTAAAATTATTATACAATATTTTGGTTAGTATTTGCTTCTATATAGCTTGTATAAGAGAATATGGTGACACCAAGCTATAATTGGCGATTTTATAATTTTAATTCAATTTGGCGTCAGAGCACATATTTGTCTTATTATTTTCAATGTTTTAGGTTGTTATTGGTTGGTTAAAAAATCTACTAATTATTCTCTCTATTCTCTATTTATTTAATTAACAACATGTGTTTGTTATGGTAATAAGTTGGTATTTATTACTTTACATTTTTCTTGAACAAAGTTTTTTTATTAATGCGAGCTTCTTGTCTCATACGAGACAGTTCAAGATAAAAGCGATTCCAATTTAATGCATTGAACTATATATTTGAAATTGGTGGAGCGGTTAGTGAGCAAGACAATTGGTTCAGAGGGACACGCGTTCGGTTCCTGAACCTACCAACAGGTTTTTTTCTTAATTTAATGTGAACTTCTCTAAGACTCTTATAATTAACTCCATAAAGGTACAATAGGAGTGAAAAAAGGTCACCTTTTTGACTCTACGGAGTCTTATGCGATGCTTATATGCGTGGGTTGAAAGAAACGAAAAGTATCTATGAAGGAATAGTGTTAGTTGGACCTACAGTTATTATAATAATATTATACTATTATTGTAACTATAATGTGAACAATGTTTTAATGATTCAAAATTTTAATGTTTATATCAATTTATTAACAACTTAGTTTAGTTGAATTTGAAGTACGTTATTTAAAGGCTTATATTTATTGAGACAAAATTCTCTTATAACTGCCATAATTTAATTAGAAATCTATATTTTTAAACATTTGATAAAAAAAAAAACTTGTGGAAAAGAAAACTGCATCTTGAGATGAAATAAAAAGTTTTTAAGTAAATACGAGTAATTCCTGTTATATTTTTATGTAACAAAAACCATCCAATAAAGCAGCTTCCCAAATACATTATATAAATTAACATAAATTGAAAAATTGAAAAGCGTAAAAATGTTTTTATATTTTTGAACAAAACATTTATATAGTCAATTTCGAAGGGCATGAAAATTCTTAAGGACTATTATCTTATATATTCTCTCTTTTTCATCATAAAAAAACATATCATCGTTGCTGCAGAAGTTGCACAAATGATACATTATGCTTATATACGAAACGAACTCCCACCATCTGAATGAATATTGGCTAATCGCTTGTTAAATCTTTTGATTGTTTCTTCTTGTTGTTGGTATTTTTTTTTTCATACCAAAGAATCCTTAAAATGAAGGATACAAGAGTTATTATCAATAAACTGATTGCGGAAGAAATGTGGTTCATAAAATTGAGAATGAATTTCGTTAGCCGTTATGTTGCCATTTAAGTACTCATCAATAGCCCTGTTTTTTTTTTAGTTGTTGTATTTATTCAAACGAGGTTTATATTTTAATGGCAGGAACAAATGATATTGCGTGAGATGTCAATGTTCTAAGATAAAATTGTAAGGACACAATACATTATGGCAGATTGATTTTGATATGCACACCGCAAATACAGTCTCAGGAGCAAAACTCAAAGTCACATGCTGGGATGTTAGTTTTTATTATAAAAAATCATCTTCATTTTTAAATTTATTAATGTGACTGCTTTAACAATTTAACAAAAAGTAATTAATTGTACGAAAGTTAATTAAATGTAACTTTTTCAAATATATACTCGTATATATAAAAGCTTTTCGCCAACATAATATTGTTTTTTAAATACAAAAAAAAACTTAAAGGTGGTTTGGGGCCAGACGAATTTATCATCATCATTGACATTAACACATTCAGTCCTTATTTTTTTCTATAAATATAAAATTTGTTCTCTTATCCAGAACCGAATCCATGCATCATTCAGTTGAGAAAGCTTATTCTTCTTCATGCGTCTTGGCTCAATGCCATTTTCCCAGTTCTGTGTATTTGTCATGTATACCATAAAATTAAGTGCAAGGAGTTTCTTAGCCCAGTTACCCTTATATTTGTTGGTGTTCTTGTTAATTATTCCTTCACAACTTTGAATTAAAATGACATTTTCTAGCAACATGACTGAACATTTTTAAGGGCTTTTATTTATAACTTTAAAAAATCGGATAAAACTACACATTTTTGGTTATTGTAATTAAAAAAAAAAATTAATTTAATTTTTGCTTTTAAAATCCATTCAAAATTACAAGGACAATGAGTAATGTTAACTCGCTTGGAAAATAATAATTTATAGAAAATTATTATAAAAATTAACAGTTAACAAAAACTGCAAGGAAAACGTGCTAACTAACTACACAAAGACAACAAAATAAAATTTAGTGGTGCAACCGCTCGTGGAGAACCAGGGCCTAGTGACTTACAACTCTCAACCATTCCTGTGGGTGTTGTTTGGCAGGAATGGAGGGGACCTTCAATTTTTTGCCGAATCCGAACGGCTAGATGAGAAGCACTTATTCATGACTACTCTTGGAGGATTTGTCAGTCCCTCGCAACAGGCAGAACCTCGGAAAAAAACATTTCTGTTTGTAGGTGGCAGTGGCCGGGAATCAAACCCAGACCTCATTTGGCATAGACTCTAGACAGACATGAATATTCTCAAAAAAGGTTTGATTTTTTTATTTAGGAATGACTTATTCGTTTTGGGTCTAAAAATATTAACATTTCTTCTGTAATTTTATTCATTCATTTAAAACTGAAGGCAACAATTATTTTATGATAGTCGATGTAACAAAATATATGCCGACGTATAAAATACTTTAGTCTAATCTTTTAAACTAAACCGATTTTGATAAATTTTTGTCAAAGTTATTTCAATGCGTAAAGACAGTCAATGCGTTCAAAAAACTCATAAAATTTGACATATTTGTTGAGAAGGGGTCACCATTGTATCGCAAAATTCATTTGGCATTTTCCTGTTTCGCCTTAGTCGTTAAAAATTTCTTTTAATTCGCAATCTTTGATTGGCAATTTACGTTTTGTTTTTCAATCATTATAGTTTACAATCATTTTTCAGTCCACATTTAGCATTTTTATCTTTCGCTTTTGTTTTAAATTATTTTCAATTGTTTCGCAAAATTCATTTGGCAATTTGTTGTTTTTTTTTTTGCTTTTTTTTTTGTTTAATTGTTTTTTATTTGGTCAAGATTTTATCTCGTGAAATAACGTTTTGCCGTTTATTATTTGGCGGAATATCGCGAAGCCGTTTCATTATTTCGCTGATTATCGTTTCGCCGTTTGATTGTTTCACCCTCCATTATCATTGGCTTACAAAGATTTACTTACTTTTTATCTGACACGTTGTTCAAAAAATTGCGTTTCTAATATTATTTTAACTTCTTGCTGCTATTATACAATACATACTGTGTTTCGTTGTTTTGTTCTTAAATTTTTTTTTTTTTTGCAGTTTTGGTAACGGAATATTTTGACAAAACTATGAGATTTTTAGTCGTATATCAATAAAGATATACTGAGTATTGATAGATATTTTTGTTGATTTTAAAATGCGAAATCTAGATAATTATCCGAAACTCGGCATTTTGTTTAGCTGTTTTTATTTGCTTGGTGAGTTTTTTACTTCGAACGAAATTTTAAGGCATGTTGCTTAATGGAAGTCAAAAAATTGCAAAACAATGAAATGCCAAATAAAAAAAATGCTGAATAAGAAAAACAAATCTTTATAACGCCAATAAAACAAAATACTTAGTGCAAATTGCGAAATGAAAAATGCGAAGCGATGATTTGTCAAATCATTTAGAAAACAAAACGTTGTTCGCCAAACCTAAAATGTGGAATAACAAAACGCTAAATAAAAAAATCGAAATAAAATATGTCGAAATGAACCCCCGTGAAATGTCAACTGCCAAACAATTCTGGCGAAACATACCGTACCCGTTGAGAAGCCATAGTAGACTAATATTGAATTTTACACAATTTCAACTTTTTTAAAGCTTTTTCATCACAAACACAACTGCAATGGTTTTGATAAAAATAAATCTGTGGGTAAGTAGAGAACTTTCTGGTTAAAAACAAATTTACCACCAAAAACTGTTATAAGCGGTACCTGTTATATAAGGTTTTTTTATTTTTAATTTTTTCGTTAACAGTTCAATCAAGTTCAGTCAAAGTTTTCATGGAAAAGCTCTTTTAAAATGTCAATAACATTCGATATCAAAATTTTGAAACAACTTGGATTTAAGAAACAGTATATTTTTTTTTTTTGTGATACTCGTATTCAATATTTCAAAAACTGGTTGATGAATATTTTTGAAACTAAGTTTATAAATGTGTTTTAACATTGACATGCCAAAAGTTTTTTTAAAAGTATTTTACTAAAATTTTGTATATAAAATATTAGTTTTTAAGAAAAATCCTCCAACCATTTTGTTCGCATAGATTCTCATTTTCCAAGTAGTGAAATTGTGATTTAGTGCTCTAAGTGATTTAACAAGTGTTTATACAATTAAAGGAATGATGCTTAATGCTTTTTTAATAAATGTTGTTATTTCTTTTTTTCTAATTACTTTCACATTTTAAAAGTTCTTAGTTCCTTCACTCAGGGACAAAATGCAGGTCAATAATTAACCTGGACCCAGTTAAATTTACAAGGTTTATAACATATTATGGGATTATGCACCTTGTTACAGATATTTCAGGAACTAACCTGATTTTAATAACCTTATATAAGTGTTTTATTAACCTGGTGGCTTATATTACCATAATTAAGTTGATTTAAGATGATGACCAGTTATTTTAACACAAAATTCTGGTAAACAAGAAGTTTTGACAAGAATATAGCGCTTATTTTGACTGACATCGTGTTTTTTAACACTGTATGGTATGAATTTTTATTTTACCAAAAATCAGGTTGAAGTTACGTTTTATATGGTTATTTTAACAATGTTTACTGTTTGAAGTTAACCTGGCCTCATATTAAAGAAAAACTCTGGCAGTTAATTGCAACGAGATACCAGTGTTAAAGTACATTGACACACAAGCCATTCAAATAAAATCAGTTTCAACTTATTGATATTTGGTATAAGTTTTTTGTGCAGCTAATTGGCCCTAGGGATGCGTTCCCAGTTAACAACTACGTAAGTTTCACAAAGTATTTTTAAAATAAAATAATAAACATAGTATTAAATTCCTATACTTTCAGAATAATGCAAAATAAATTGGACGGCTAGCAGCGTTAGAGATGGGATCTAGATGCATGGATCCAAGACATAATTATTACCGAATACAGGGTTGATTCAACATTGAATCAGGTTAAATTAACTAGATCTTCATGTTAAATTTACAGGACGTTTAGCATTTTATTTATGTTTTAACTAAATTTTTATGTAAAGTTAACTACATAGATTTACAGATATAATAAGCAAGGTCTTCAGGTTAAATTTAGTGTTAACTATTTTAAGGCAATGTTAAATTTACATGATGTTATGTAGATATTACCTGCAAGCTACATTGATTTAACACGACATTAGAATCAAGTATTTGTTTAAGTAGTTAACCTGATCTACCGAGTTGAAAAATAGCAACCTGAAAATCAGGTAAAATAAACCAGAAATTGGTTGGTTATACCTGCTTTTTTCCTTGAGTGTAATAATTCAAACGTAAAAGTCGTGCATTTTATTGTTTTACGTTTTTTGCTTTTATACATATAAGCTTCTCCAAAATTTTATCAGAGCTTCAAGATTTTTCAGTTTCACAAATGTAAAAATAAAAGGATATTGAGTATATTTTTGTTTAACTGAGTTTGCCTCTCATCTCTGGGTCCCAAAAAATCTTTTTTTTTCGCATGTGGGTATATAACAAAAAGTTAAAAGAATAAGGGTTGAGGGGACAATAATTGTGAAACAGAAAAATATCATCTGTGAGCTATTTATACATTTCTGACTGGAATGGCTTAACAAAAGAGACTTTTAAATTAGATGAGACGAAACGAACTTTTAATTCACAAGGGTAGTGCCCTTGTTAATTTATATAATGATTGCTGAAACCAAAAAACATTATTCAAAGGCTAAATAAATAATAATAAATAATAATTGAAAGTCCTTGGTAGAATTGGCCATAGAGAAGAATTTAAAATACAAACATATTTAAAGTAAATAAAATCTTTGCTATCACTCAACTAATTTTAATGAAATTTGGAAATATGATAAATGCACGAATCGTGCTACAATGATGATATTTAAAGATGTTGAATGAGTTTTTTATAACTTAAGTTGTGCCGAAGATGTATCTTCATCAGCATTTGGTTCCAGCAAAATGGAGCAACTTTTGGATTCGTGCAAAAAAATAAGAATCGACATAAAAATCAAACATAACCTTACGATGATAGAGAACACCAAAAAAGTGGGTGGCAAAATTCTGCCTGTCTATCTATCTGTACCTGACAGCCTAAACCACTAAAGAAATTTTCTTCAAATTTTGAAACACCCGATAAGGGAAATTGAATTTTCTTAGCTCCAAAAATAATGGTACTTGGACTCGCTATGCAATCATTAAGGAAAAGTTTATTGATCTCAAAAATCGCCTTTACGATTTTGATAAAAAAAAACCAGTGGATAACTATAGGCACAGTGTACTTTTTTGTAAGAAAATATCAAAAACCGTTATTAACATTATAAGCACTATAACGGTATTCTTGATTTTCGACTTTCTCATTAATGGCTCACACGATTTCAATCAACATTTTTACACAAAAGCTACCTCCAAACGTTAATAATGATTGCAAAAATCAAAATTTTGAAAAAAAAAAAAGTTTTGGATTTTAAAAAAATTAAATTATGTAATTAAATTTTTTTGTTTATTTTTGAATTGTTAAATTTTTTTTTAAACTAAGTTGTTATGTACATATATTAATAAATACTCAAAACTGGCAAATAAAATTTAAAAAAAAAGTATAACCTACTCAAATTTTATATAAATACAAAAAATAATTTTTTAAGACAAAGCTTCAACAATTTTTAATTTTTCATGCATATGTTTCTATTTTTTCAAGTAATCAAATGGCATACTTGTTTTTGAGCTTTAAGTTGCTTATGCAGTTAAAAAAACGATTTAAATGCTTTTTTATATTATTTTCTTATAGTTACTTTCATATTTTAAAAAGCTGTTAAGTCCCAGCAGCACGAACATAGGAACAAGTTTGTGCGATCTAGTCGTGCATTTTTTGAATTCATTAAAAATTAATAAAATTAATAAGAGAAATATGCATGGCTGACCAATTACTGAAAATAGTTGACCTTTTTCACGATCTAGAGATCTTTTGGATGGTACACTTTTTGTTCATTTTCCGTAAATGGTGACAATCGCACGTAACCTTGCGTAAGCCTTGAAAAACATAGCCTTGACTACAAGTTATCTAGGGCTGACCAATTTCTTGGGCTAGTTTTGACCTTTTTTGACCAATTATATGTTTTTTTCCCATTGTCGTTGGCTTTTTTCAAACTCTCGTAAGTCCTATTTGAAAAACTGCTTAAATGGGATTCTTAGATCGTAAAAGCTTTTTAAAGTGGAATAACACACTTACGAGGTATTAATATTTGTTTTGAGTATTTTTTTTTATAAAGGTACATTAAAATTTCATTTAAGGCAAAGACTAAGGTAGTTTTGACAGAACTCCGACGATATTAATTTGTTCTTATTCATTGCAATAGTAGATCTATAATATCCTAAACAACTAAATAAACGGCATAAATACTTAACAAAATATTGTTGTTGCTTGAATCACAGACTGTTCTTCCACCTACCACAAAAAAAAAAAATAATAAACATAAACTACATAATGTCGTTTACAAATTTTATGATGTAATCTACGTCAGCTTTTTTTGTCACCTTTTATCATATTTTTTTTTTTTTCTGTGTCTGCTTAAAAAGAAATTTCCTTCGTTTCGATAAGTCGCAGTGTAACACCGTAACACGCTGAAAATAGATAAAAAAAAATAAACAAAGTAAAATTTGTTTCCCTTTTTATGACAAACAACAAACCTTCATCCTTGAGTAGAAGAAACATAAATTCAGTTAACGATGCTAACTTTGAACAACTTCATAAATTAATAAATATCCTTGAGTGTGTAAAATGTTAACTACACCCAGAGTATTATGTCCTTTGGACAACAAAATACCTTTAAAAAATAAAACCACATTTTTTTTAAAGTATCAACAAAGATATGCATTTCGGACAAGAAAAATTGATTTTATATGACCCAAGTCCTTAAACAAGGACTTTGAGATAATATTGAAATATCTTCCTATATCACTCCTATAAAGAAACA
Source organism: Dasysyrphus albostriatus (assembly GCA_946251815.1). Classification (NCBI taxonomy): domain Eukaryota; kingdom Metazoa; phylum Arthropoda; class Insecta; order Diptera; family Syrphidae; genus Dasysyrphus; species Dasysyrphus albostriatus. The sequence goes on along the minus strand of OX276337.1, from coordinate 39,982,644 downwards.
GCACAAAATATACATACATAGACTCACAAATTCTACAGGAGGGCGGATGGTAGTGATATACATGCAACAGGGATATAATTTATGTTCTGCATAAAAAAAATAAAAACAAGTTAACATAATAAAACAAAAAAGGAAGATATTTGGTATGGGAAAAGGATATACCAAACACAAACGATACAAAGCCACCTCAACTTTAACAACTCGACGTAAGTCCTCTCCTAAGCAGTTTGTCCTCGTTTTTCGAAAGCAAAATAAAATCTTTTTTAATGAGGTTTTCAAGCCCGAAAACGAGCTCAGGATCTCAGAGTGAAAGATAAGAAGTGAAAGTATCCTTTCTCATCATTATTTATGACAGGGAGAATGGGAGTGAATAACATACAACATACAACATACAACACACAACACCAACAAAAACGAACAACTCTTTTCCAATGCACAAGAAGGTGCTGTTGAAACAATAGAATACAAAGAAAGTACGAGGACAAAAAAATTAAAGTTCGCCATCTATGTGCAGGGAGTTCCGTTTCCGAGTCGTGTTTGGTAAACATTTAGATTATTCAGCACACCGCCATACCACCGAGTTCTTTTCTTTTAACCATCATAGAGATTTTGTACCCTCTCAAGTTCCATCAGATCCCCTCCCCATCCGCATATTCACATTCAACCCCTTCGTCGCTATATGGATTGCATGGTAAAAAGCGTTTTGCGTGTGTGCTAAATGAATTCAAATCGTTTGCAATTGTTATTGCTGCGATAAAAATTCCATTCGCTTAGGGCAGCAACAGGGGGAATGGGGCTTGATGATGCCATGGCAAGGGGGCTGGGCCGTTGAAAGGATATTATATTCTTTCATGGGATCCAACTTTTACCACTGTTGTACTGTGTGTATTACAATTGCTTGAGTAAACAATTGAAATGTAAAATTTTCCTCGTCATCTTCCTTTGGGACGACCGACCGACGACGGGCTGTCGATGGCGAGGCGTGGAATGAGGGTGGCGTGGGAAGGCTCATGGGGGCGTGGCAGCAATACCACGCTGCTGATGGAAATATTAATATTTTGTGTTTGATGGAAGAGAAATGAGGTTAATGCACGGGTGCCGTGTTAGAATCGCGAATATGTGACGACAACATTCATATAATGGCTATAAAGTGACGGCCATATCTCAAACGTATCATATCGTTTCGTGTCGTACATTTATCTGACGATGCGACGCGACGCGACGGGCCAGGACGACACGACGCGCCATTTAATGTCGATGAGGTAAATTGAAAGTAAAGTGCCACACGTATGACATGGGGAATTGATTTCTGAAAAGCGATTGAGAATGAGATTTGTTAAATGTCATTCGTATAGCTTTTTTAGGTAAAAGCATACTCGTACATATACAGTCTGACTTATACATACATAAATCATTTTGTAGGTACGTTCTTAAAGTAATAAAGATATGGGTTAGATAGGAATGTTTATTGAGCGGGGACATTATGGGAAAATATCTGTGATTGAGTGCTTTCAATGAATGCTATTTCACAAGGGAGGACCACATTGCAAGTAGGTACACCAACAGCTCACAAAAAAGTCTTTTTTTTACGTTTAAGCTCAACAACTCTGGAAATGGTTGTATACCATGATAACTTCTGTTGTTATTTCCAGTGATTTTATAGAAAAATACAAAGAAATTTTTATAAACTTCAAAAACAAAAGTAAAGAAGAATTAAAGTAGTTGGCAGATATTTTCGCTCACTTGAGGGAATGTTTTAGTTTAAGTCGTCGATAAAAAAAAAAATCTTTGATTTAGCAAGGTGAGCTTACATGAAGGCATAAGAAGCAATTGTACGTGCACACTCAGTGGCGTATTTAAAGATTAGGCGCCCGGGTCCAGTAAGTTTCTTGCGCCCCATTAATTAACGAAAAACAGCCAGGTTCACTTTGTAATGAAAAAAATCGTATTAAATTATCAATCAATCAATTTTAATATATATTTACATTTTTGCCAACGCGACGCGTGATGCGCAAATTGGTTGATACATTCATCAATAGCATTGTTATAACTTATCCATTGTATTCAAGTCATAATTTAGAATTTTAAGAGACGGCTGACTGATGTTTTGATATCTACAGGGTGGCGCACCAATTGTGCTACAATAAAAAATTCAAATAACTTTTTTTTTAATCGATGTATTTCATTTTTTTTTTTTTTTTTTTATTGGTTAGAAAATTAAATTTTATTTTAAATAGTTAGTTGTTTTTAAAGATTATAGACCGCAAATGACCTCCACGCTCTCCCACGCATATGCGGCACCTGATCAAAAAATTATTCATTGCGGCCTGAAGAGTTGAAGTTGGGATCGCTTCAATTATTGTCGTTATGGACTGCTTTAATTCAGTTAAATTCCTGGGCTTCGTTTTATACACCTCTTGCTTGACATAACCCCATAAAAAGAAGTCTGGTGCAGTCAGGTCAGGTGACCTTGGGCGCCAGCGAAGAGTGGAGTTCCTAGAAATTAATTTGTTTGCGAATTTTTTGTTTAGCTCCGCCATAACTGGTCTGGCTATATGTGCTGTTGCTCCATCTTGCTGAAACCAAACGCTGTTGAATGGTATACATTGCCGTTAAGATCAAAATAGGCCTCATCAGACATGAACAAACAATTGATCAATGTGTTGTCTTCTTCGGCCATTGATATCATTTTTTGGCAAAATTCCAGGCGAACAGGCAAATCCTGAGGGTTTAACTTGCTAGTAATTTGGACTTTATACGGAAACAAGTTTAAATCGTCATGAAGTATCCGTTGTAATGACCGTCTACTAACTCCAATTTGCCCCGATAAGTTTCGGGTCGAAACGCTCGGATTGGCCTGTATTGCAGATGCTACTGCTGCGATTGTATCCTGAACCCAAACATCTGGCATCTCGATGGTACGGCCTTCGTGCGATGCTTCCAGATTCGGCAAACATGTTTACAAACCTCATAATGGTCCATCTACTCGGGGGATTACCGCCAAACTCTCGCCTAAATTCCCTTTGGACGGAAATGACGGACTGCTGGCATGGTACCGTTGCACTATCCAAATTCTTTTCTCCGTATCCCAAGCATCCATTTTTATAAATCTAAATAGTAAGCCGATTACTCACACAGAAAAAAAGTTATTACGTTTTATTTTTGTAGCACGATTCGTGCGCCACCCTGTATAAATGTTTATATGTTGCGCAAGCCATACATTTTAACCTTGAGTATTTTGTTATTATTTAAGTTTCCATTTAAAAAAATCAGAAGTTAGCAGTGAAAATTGTAAATAATACGAATATAAATTTGAATTTTTCATCTGAATTTGTTTTAACTTAGGATTACTTCTTGCGCAAGCCCAAACTTGCAGCTACTTCTAATTTATGAATACTTAAGTTTCAACTAAACAAGTTTAAAGTTTGAAAAAATACGAAAATCATAATTCTTTTTTTGAACAAAAAATTAATGTTGTAGCTTAAATGGATGGTTTTCTTATTTCGGAAATGAAATTGAAATTCTATAATTCACTTTTTTCAATTAAAAAAATAAAAACTGAGATATAAAAACAAGCAACGTCTGTAGCTGTTCAATTTTTCTCTGTTTATTCTGGAGCATATATAATTTGCGTGTTTTTGAGTACGGAAAATGCAAGTTCTTTACTGCCATTTGTCACTGCAGTCATTTTTTTTTATTAGAACAAATGGAAACGCTTTTAAGTAATCTACATTCACGTAAACATAACGGTCTTCCCTGCTATCAACATTCACGTAAACATAACGGTCTTCCCTGCTATCAACATTCACGTAAACATAACGGTCTTCCCTGCTCAACTCCCCGAATTCTTAGCCTTTGTTTTGAATAATACAAAGAATATTAACATATTAAAACCTTAGATTATTTTAGATTTTTTGTGTTTTTTGGTTAACCTAAAATTTTACTGGGGAAATTTCAGATTCGATCAGATTAGGTCCCAAAATAATTTCCAACACAATTTTTTTTTAAACTAGCACTAAGATTGGTTCTAGTCGATTGGTGACATTTTTTTAACATTTTGGACTATTTAAATCATATTTTAGGGCAATTTAAATATTAACTTGACTCAGTCTCTGCATACCCGCCGGACCTAAACTACCAAATTTCATTAATTTGTATCAAGAATTGAAGTGGGAAATAATTTTTGTCGCCAAAATTCAACAAAAGAACTACTGTGTGGTGCCTCTAAGGCCTTACTTTTTCCATACTCTTTTTTTACATTTTTTACCCAAAATTGAGTGCCGCCCCACAAAGTTTGCCACCGCGGCCCATGGCCCTTATGGCCCTAGGGTAAATACGCCACTGCGCACACTGCACTTACTCAGGGCCGCGTTTAGAGGTGACGCAGAGGGGCAATTGTCCCAGGTGCCTTCCAATGAAAGGCACCATACCGTAAAAAACCCGACAAAATTTGTTAAAGGCGCCACTGGACTGGGTACGAATAGTTTGTTAGCATCAACTGCTGTACAGCAGAGCAATAAAACAATCGAGTTGACAAACAAAATAAGTGTGTTCCACACCTAGTTTCAGACAGTTTGAAACCGCCATTTTTCGGTCAATCCCGTTCTACAAATAAAAAATTGTACTATTTTGGTCCAAATAGAGCGCTTATGAGAGAATACAAAATTTCTTAAAATGCATGTGTCGTTAAGCATACCTTTTTCTGAAGAAGAAAAATTTTTTTTTCATTAAATCGAAGCTTCATGATTTAATATGTAATTAAAGAATATTTCTTTGCTTAAGTTTAATCATTTTTATACGTGTAGTTACGATTATTTTTTCTTAACATTCAATGTCTTGTTCATTGATTTTATAAAAAAATTGATTGAGTTATGATTCCTTTAGAGCAGCTCTAGTCAAATATTTCTTATGACTTGGTGCAAATTAGTGCCCAAACCATTCCAAATATTTTGACAGTTTTTTTTTTTCTCTCTCTGAGAAGATTTCATCCCCAAACGTCACAATTTGACATTAAGTACAAAATAATGCGGAGAATTTATGAATTTATGGAACACACCTAATATGTATTAGAAAGGTGGATAGCGTAATTGTAAACGTCAAATTCTTTTGTATAGGACGATTGTTTACCTAAAACGGCAATACCTGCGTCAAAAAAGCGATAATTTTATAATTCAATTGGCTTTTATTTAACATTTTCGAAAATTGCGGTCTAGGAAATGATGTTTCTGGACTTTTTTCAAGGCAGATGACTTTTTGTTACAAAAAAAAGCGGCTTCTCTGAGAGTGCCCCAGGTGCTCTAAGGTCTAGAAACGGTCCTGTACATACCGTTGAGTCAATTTAAAGTAAAAAGTCAATAACCAACATATTAAACTTTTGAAGAAATTTAAAAAAAAAATCCCAGCCCGTTTTTGAGATATATATTTTTTTTTTTAAATTGAAACTTTTTTTTTTTAATTTTTAATTCATAAATGAACCTTTAAAAAATTCATCTAAATCTGTTTAGCTGATGGAGAAAATTACTATTAATAGTTTTGCTATTTGTAATTTTTTATGATTTTGGGCATCGCAGTAAATTGGACATAAGAACATCGTAGAAGCTAGTTTTCAGAAAAGAAAAATTATCCCTAACGGTTTTTTAACATTTTTCATATAAGTAATTTTTTTCTAAAAATATTTTAAAGAGTGTAAAAAAAAAACCTTAAAACCGAGTTTTATAAAATCTACTATGTAGTTTTCAAAACATTTGGTTTAAAAAAAAAAAAATCGTCTATTTTTCAAAAATCTATAAAATTCAAAATTTTGGACCAACTCTTGTGAAGCTTAAAAGCCTGTATATAGAACAAATTATTAAAATCAGAATTATTGTTTTGAAAAAAACCGAAAATAAAAGGAATTTCAACAAAAATTGTCAACCGGTTTTGAATTTTCCAATTTTTTGTTTTTTTTTTAATTTCAAAAAATTTGAATATAAAAATAAATCTAAATCTGTTCAGCCAATATGGAGAAAATAAAAATTAAAAAAACAAAACCATGAGAGGTTCTATAAATAAACTTTTAAAATTTTTAAAATCGCACTTATTTAAACATAAAGAAACAGTTTAAGAAAATCGTAGAAGCCAGTCCTTACCTTAATGGCTTTTTAAAATTTGTATGGAAAGTACCGTTATTTTTCACTATAAACAAATTTATTTCTAAATAGATTTTAAAGAGTGTAAAAAAACCTTAAGTACCGATTTTTATAAAAATCGACCATGTAGCTTTAAAAATATTTGTTTTCAAAAAAATAGTAAAATTTTTGAAAAATGAAAAGTACATATTTTTTTAATTTTGGTAAGAATAACTATGTACATATTTGTAATGTTTACAAGCTTGTACATAAAAAAAATATTGAAATCAGAATTATCACTTAATAAAAAATAAAAGGGGTCTTTCAGAGGTTCTACGAGTATTAATAATTATTTTTTGAAAAATGGTTTCCCATCCAAAGGTTGCCTTTACTTAAAAATGTATTGATTTTTTTTTAAGAAAAGTTGTAGAGCCTTTTTTGAGAAAAATGAATAAAAAAATTAAAAATATTGTTAAAAATAATATTGTATAGCAGGTTCCGTAAGTTTTAGTTTTAAAAAACAACAGGAAACAAGTGTGGACAGAATCACAAAAAACTAAGTTTTATGAAAATCAATCCAGCCGTTTAGGCTGTAGGCCAACAGATGGATAGAATTGTGAGACCCACTTTTTTTGCATTCTCTATCATCGTATTGACAAGCCTGATCAAAATCTTGACTTCAATTTTTTTACGAATGCATTATTTGCCATATAGTACCTGCTTTATTATATCGCAGGTAAAAAATTACTGGTGCCAATTTAGAATCCTAAAGCCGGCCGGCGCGGCGTGCGGTTTACACCAGGGACCCTCTTGTATGGGGGACCGTGCTCCAAATGAAAAATTGAAACGAAAGTTTCGTATAAAATTATATTTCTTTATTCAAATTTGACATAATTGCTTGTCAATATGCCAAGCTTTGAAGTTTTGGGAGACAAAAGGGAAATAGAAAATAAGCGAAAAAAGTAGCAATTGATGTAAATTTTAAAATCTATTAATCTATTGATCTATTTGGTGGCACAACAGCTCGTGGAGAACCAAGGCCTAGTGACTGACAACTCTCAACCATTCCTGTGTGCGTGTTATAGGCAGGAGTGGATCAGTTTTTAGTCATTTGAAAATTAAAAAAAAAAGAAATTTGTGGTGAATTCAATAATTAATACCTATTAAAAATTTATTGGCATCAAAATAAAAGTCAGTGAAAAATAAAAAAATGAAAAAACAAATTTAAACAACGTACAAATTTAACAAAAAAAAAATTGTTTTGGATTTGCACATGATACTTTTAAAGCTGAGAGGTATAAAATGAGAGCATCGTGTGCAAATCCCAACAAAATTCAAACAATTTTGACGCAATTTTCTAGTTTTTTTTAAATAAAGTGAAATTTTTGTTTTAATTTTTAATTTTTAATTAAAAAAAATATATATTTATTTTATTTTTCGTTGATCTTTATTTAATACCAATATATTTTTAACATTAAGTATTCACCACGTTTTCTTCATTTTTGAATTTTAAAATGACCACCAACTGCACAATGGATTTTACAACTGACATCATGAACTGTTACTTTTGTTTCTATTATCCTTCTGTCTCTCAAAAATTCAAAAAGTTACATATTGATTAAAAACTATGTCAACTTTGAATCCACGCTATAATAAACGAAAACATTTCTTTTTAATATGGTATTTTGAACACGCTCTTCATCATTCACTTTTTAACCAAATAATACAAAAAAAAGGGACATCTTTGACCTCAACAATACAAGATAAAATAATAGAAGAAAAGTGAAAAAATAATACAAATTGAAAAAAAAAAACAGATCAACGAGGAAGTCATTATCAAAATCAGAAACATTCAACTCAATTTAATCAAAAAAAAAAAAAAGGAAATCATTCGCAACCAAGAGAAACAAAAAGTCTTGTTAATTAATTTCCATTAAGGACACTTTTTTAACGCTCTAATTATGACAATTTCCTCCTTACTCAGCCCTTCACATCCTCACTCTCTCCAGTGGTTCGTCGTATCTTTTTCATTAATTTTAAAAGATATACTCATACTCACAGATATAATATTCTATACTACATATATACTATCGTATTGTATGTATGTATGTACTTATTAAAAAAATAAAGCCACTCATCCAATAATTGTATAAATTTTAAGTGATGTTCCTCGAAATAGAAGCCAACAAAAACTTATAAAACAGCAGCGGAATATTTTTTTTTTTGTTGCTGTCATCAGAAACATTCCGGAAAGAAAATTGTTAAAAATTCTTAATGAACATTTTTGAGATTTTCCTTATGATGGGAATTTGGGTGGTTTTTATATTCTCTGATGTCAATGTGATGTTAAATTAATTTAAAATTTTTCCCATGGCCTAGCTAGTCTAGAAGTATGTACATTGAACATACTTGTATAAGCTTCCTTTTTAATGTCAAATGCTATTTTAGATCCTATAACAGCCTCTGGTGTTTTCCAATTATTATGAATATTATTAAATATGGAAGCTTTGTAAAATGTTTCAATTACAATATTACGAGTTTGCATTTCTGGTCAGATAGAATACTTCAAACATCATGTGATACGAAATTGGGTTTGGGAAGAGGAGGGGACACGAGGTGAATGAAAACAATTTGGTGTTAAGCGTTACAAAGTGACAGAAGTTGGAGGTGTTAATGAAAATAAAATAACAATACGTTTTACACCGTAAGAATTTTTTTATGTAGATTAAACGCTATCAATGATTTCAAGAAATTGAATTTGAGTGTTTAAAGTTGCATCTTATAGGCTATTGAATACATACCATATATAGAAAGAAACTAAAACGTTCAAGGGCTTTTATTGCAAACATCATTAAACAGGTCATTGAAGATAAAAAAAAAAAATCTAAAAAAAAAACGTTCCAAAAAAATGTGAAAATCACTATTTTGCTTTTTTTCTTTCTTGCCAATAACTCTTTTTTTGGGCAGAGATAGGTATAGGCAATGCTGTATATGAAAAAGAGACTTTTGTCATAAATCGATCAAGGTACAGTCGTTCAAAGTAAGCCAGTTTTTCGGTTTTATCGCGTTTTTTATCGATATTATTTCAATGCTAATTTTAACCACAAAACTAACTTTTAAATAATAAAGTGAGAATTTTAAGAATATATTCACAGCTTAATACAAAAATAATGTGAAAATCATACTAAAATGCAGCTTTTCAGTCGTTTAATTCTATGCAGGTAAAATAGTACAGAAATCCCTCTAAAGCAAACAAAAGCCACCTAGAAAAATAATCTAGTTTTTAACGAGGCCTTACCCTGAGGCCACACAAGCCAGTACTGGCTAGCCAATTGGTTACATACATTGACTGTCAAGTTCCTATTCGTGTATTGGCTGTGACGTAGGCGGCATGCTGTACTGGCTTCTATACTGGCCAGGGTTCGGATGTTAATCCAAATGGAATAAATCTACTCCGATTTCAGTGAAAAAAATAGAAGTACTATGACATTGACATACTATATAATAGGTCAATGTACTATGATATTCCATTCTTTCAAAATTAAATGAACTAAGAACACACTCATGCTATGCGACAAAACTAGCAAAAGAACAGGACGTTACGAATGTTTTGCGTTGGTTCTGGAGAGCCTTTACTTGTTTCTGTAAAATCTCTCTTAAACCAACGCGAAACCATCAGAAAGAAAACTAAAATTTTACTTCTCAGAATTTCCTTTCATGGCGTTAAATGAGAGCAACTACACTGACGGGATGGGAATACACTAGAAAATTTATTCACTTTGCCTTCTCACCGCTTAATCAATTTATTCAGCAATTTTTGGTTCTCTTCTCGAATGGTAAGAGTACCCAAAAACACACCACACGAGACCTATAGCTTTTAACCACTTTGAAAAATTCAATTTAAAAAAAACTTTGGGGAGACTATGGCGAGATCCAAGCGAGATGATGACAAAACATGCTCAATGCAAAGGACAGCGTGTAAATGTGATGGCGAGACCATAGCGAGAAAGCCATGACATAGATTCCCGTATAAATGGGCATGGCGAGAACATAGCGAGACGAGTTTAATGACAATAATACTGGGAACTACGTTTCGACGACCACGGTGAGACATGTGAATCTTGAGTAAGCCAATTCGTTTTCCAAAACAATGCATGAAAATTATAACAAATTTTTGGTTAAACTCTGTTGAAAAATCTTAGCCTTGATATCACTTCTTGAAATTAAAATGTCAAGAAAAGTGAACAATATAAAATTAAATATTTATCTGGATTTTATAACTTAAACTGACCTCCGGAATGCAGTTTAAATCCAATTGCATTAAACGAGTGAATAAAATGGGCATTAGCAAATTTATAAAACTTTGACTCCCCGATTCTTATTTTATTAATATTTTGTGAAATAAAATGCGAGTCAATTTTAGTTTTAAGACCTTTTTTCCAAATCTGCTCCGAAAAAGTACTGCCGAACCCTGTAACTGGCTGCTCTTCTGGCTTCCCAACTGGCTACGAAAAAAGCAAGGCAGTTGACGAGCCAGTTGCTCATGCTTGTATGTGTCGGTAAAAAAGAGTGAGTGTATGGCGACTGGCTAGCCAGTACTGGCTCGTGTGGCCTCAGGGTTAACATTGATGCTAGCAAGGGTCTGGCAAGGGTTACAATCGATTTTCTATAAGGCCTTGCCTGTTAGGTAACTTTTTGCCTAGAGTGACAACAAAAACGGAAGTTGTCTCCACTGGGAATTGACCCTGCGATCTTCTGATCACCAGTGCACCACTTTAGCTACTGAGCTATTTCGCAAAGCAGTTGTGCAATTGTGAAAATAAAAAACTATATACCTGCTTTAATTTTTCTTACTATTGTATGATGGACATACAATTTTTGTATGTATTTGTTATATATAGGGTACCCACCTGGAAAAATGGCAAGTTTTTGTTAAGTTTAGTCAAGGTCTTGAAAAGGCTTCGGTAGGGGCAATATAGACAAAGAAAACTTGTTAAATACTAGTAAGGAAAATACTAGTAAGAAAAACTTGTTGGATGAGTCTTTTTATTCTATAATTCCATGATGGGATAAAAAGACTCATCCAACAAGTTTTTCCTAGTGAGGGCCTTATTAGTATTTGACAAGTTTTCCTTGTCTTGACTAAACTTGACAAATATTTGCCATTGTTCCAGGTGGGGAATTTTGGTCCCATTATAAAACTTGGTGAAAATTTTTCATGTACCATGAGAATGAAGAGTCAAAAAAATCGTAAGAAATATTTTACATGGAATAGTGTTTTTTTAAGGGAAAAGGAGGAAAGTTGATTGCATCCAACCAAAAAAATAACTCTGGTAAAATCTTAGCATATGGCACATGTATTTGGGGTAGTTTTAAATGCTGAATCCGTAGTTTTAAAACATAAAATCCGTAACTCTGGCAATTGAATTATCTCAAAACGGTAATTCTTATGAAAAAAAGTTAATCAACATTTTTTGCGAGAAATTTTCTACGCTATAACCTTGTTCTTGACATTTTTTCTGTAGGAGTAACCGTTCAGGAAATATAGCTTAAAAACCATTTTTGGGGCCTTTGACCCACCCGTTACATTTTTAGTGGCACTCATATCAACACGGGGAATTTTTAACAGCTTCCTTATAATACCATATGAGGATGCCATGTCAAAAAATTCATATATCCTCCATTTTTTCTTAATAACACTGATTTTTCGGGTAATATGACTGAATAATATCGAATTATCTTAAAAATAAGAGCTGGTGGTGGAAAATGTATGACCAGGATCACAGATACTTGTGTTACATATAGTTTTCGCATCCAGTACAAATAAAAATAATCATTTTTTCTTATAGTTCATATTTGCAAGCTCTTTTTCTACTTCCTAAAAAATAGAGCCAAGTGATTGAAATAGTGATGACTTGTTGCTGTCGTTTCGTATTGTCTGGAAGTGTCATCTCTCTCTTGGGGTCTAATCTCAAAAGAGGTACCATTTTTCTATCTAATCTTTTTTGTCTTGACTTTGGAGATAAATTCGTATGTTTGACCATTTTCAAGATTTTTTTTCATTATTTCCAAGTCAATTTTTTGAGTGTAAAAACTCATATACCTATACCTACCTAAAAATATTGAATTTTTGAAAATTCTCTCCAAGATGTCCTTGAAATTTTATTTTCAATTTTATACTAAGGTGTCTGTGTCTTTCCAAACAGCATTTCTTCAATTTTATTTCACCAATTTTGTTTTTTTTTTTTCTCAGAAATAACATAAAAACAATATACGAGTATACGTACATATAAAAACAAAAACCCTTAAATAAACAGGACAATCTAAATAAGAACGAAAGTAACCACTTTCATTCCTGCTGCTACTACATCATTAAAAGCGCAAGAAATAACCAGGACACAACAACAACGACTGACAAAAAAAAAATACACAACAACCCACGGAATAAGTATAGGTAGGTTTTGATATTCTCAAACAACGTTGTCGTAATGCACACTGAATCCTTGGAAACCCTAGTAAACCAAGACGATACTTTTCCAACCTATACCAATTGACATCCTTGTAGAGAATATAGAAAATACAAGGCAATCAAAATGTAGGTGGGTACATATAGATAGGTACAAACAAATCAAGAAAAAAAAGGAAATAATGACAGGTTGAGTAGAAGAAGGGAGTTCAATGATTTCATCCAGACTGCGTTGGTGAACCAAATATCCCTAGCAGCTACACCACCACCGCTACGAGCTACTTTAATATAAAGTTAGTTGATGCTGGCATTTTGGAGTGATCTTAAGGAGGATAAAGTATAGAAAGACTTACTTCAGACTTCCAGTAACTGAGTCTCAGTGAATAGCATTGGGTGTTAGGTATTTTTATATAAAAATAATTGGGTTTCCTTTTTACTGCGTCGTCAGTCCAATTTAAGGGCAAAAATGTAACAAGTTAACCAAGAAATGTAAATTAAAAACTGAACCACTGAACGTTCAAGCAAACACTTACATATGTACATACATATATATGTATGTTGTAACATTTCTTAGTTCGTTCGTCGACTATACATCTAGCTGGAATCTAAATAAGTAAATCATTTTTTTTTTAAATTTTTACACAGCCTTTTTTATGAAAACCATGGGTGGAAACACTGCCTATATCACCATGACATCAGTAGTACCACTACTTATTTCTATATTCAATTTGGGCAATGATTATAAAAACTTTCATCCACCTTGCCTGCATGAAGTTGCGGTTAGCTAGCGGTATCAAAACTTTAGTTGTTTAATGAAACACAACTTGAGAGTCAATCCCAACTAACATTTCAGCTTCGTTTCGGCCTAATCGAAAAGGCTTTCTTATTTCTGTAAGACATCTGTAAGATTTCTTTAAACATAAGAAGGAGAACATTATCGAAGTTCTACATGTAAGTTCTTGACGGTCTTAAGGAAGTTTAAACGAGCACTATTCGAAATATTAATGAAGCTTAGGTTTTGACAGATAGCTTCAGAAAAGTTTCTATAAAGAAAAGATTAGAAGTTTAATAGAGGTAAGACCTTTTATGGATAGGTTGTATAATATCTACTACAACTGAATAATAAAAGTCTTAAAGAGGTTGAAAAATAAAATGAAAAAAAAGTAGGGCTTATTCTTGATTTGTATGAATTGGTTCTTACTATTTACACCATTTGTAGCCTGATACTGTGTTTCAGATACGATTATTTGTTAGTTAATATATTATCGTAATTGAAATTGTAAATAATAATACAACACAAATGTTTTTCTAACGATTCTTGGGATCGAACCGAGAACTGCTATGTGACAGTCCAGCACTCTTAATTAGCCTTTTTCTTTTTTCGAATTTCAAAATATTTATTAAAGCTTACCCTAGATACGGGTTCATACAGGGAAACAAGGAAACAAGCTGTAGATTTGTTCAAGACTTCTTAATTCGCTTTTGGGCCCCTTTAGGGGGAAGAAATATTGAAAATAGTTTTTTAATTTCCAGGCTTCGTAGAACGCTCACACAAAATACATATCACACACAAGCTGAATTTGACCAAAGCAATTTAGTTCAAGTTCCTCAGAGCTTAAACATACTTAGCGTCAATTTTTGTTTCTCACATTAACGCAACTAGACAATAATTTACGCAATGATAATAAATTGTTCTTAAAAAGCTTCTTTAAAATTACTTTTACAAGTTTGAGCCTCTGTTAAATTGAGATTTTCATTTATGGTTCGTGTCTAAGATTTATCATGTCAAAGTAGTTCGTGTCTAAGCTTTCACATGTCAAAGTGAAGTATTCGATAAAACTTCTTGGAAATTTTAACAGAAACCTTTCGAAGACTAACTGACAGCAACTGCAATAAAATAACTTTATAGAATCTTTATAGAGTCATAGTCTTATGTTCCTTCTTTAAATAAATTAACAGAGGTCTATCCGAAAACAGATGCTTGAGCCTCGTTTAATTATTTATTGAAATCATGCATTCTATAAGAAATTTATTTTTGGTGAAATCTGTATAGGAAGCCTTAAACATATCCAAACTTTCAGCTAATAGACACTGAAATATTAGTTGGGAACAACTGAGGTGCAATTTTTTTAAAGTCTGTCCACCTACTATTGCTTTTGCCAAAGCCATTACTGACACATTGGCAAGTAATAAAATGAAGGTGGCTCTTCATGAGGACAAGCTGAAATATTCTCTGAACGGACTCAGCATTTCATAAACATTTATTTTAGCATCAAAACTAATTTTTTTTATATCAAATTGAAATATGTTTTACTTTCTTAAAAAAATTTAATCAAAAATTGATTGTTATCCATTTCTTTTGTTGGTTTTTAGAATTTAGTACAAAATTTGATAATTTCTACTATTTTTATAAAAAAAAAACTATTTTGAATGGCAATCACAGTGAATTCTTAAAAAAAGGCCAATTGGGTAATTTTTAAAGAAATGTGGGCCAACGGGTCCCGAATGCAAAATATGGGCCATTTGGGTACTAAAGAGGCCCAACGGCAACGCTGCTCTTATCAGTCGCTGTTTCTTAACCTCTTCTCTCAGAAAACAAAGGAGACCTTATATGGGGCAAAAGTATTTACCTTGCATTGGTGATTTTATTGGAAGAATTTTTGGGTGATTTTTGGAGTATTGCGTATAAAAGAATTGTAGATCAACAGATTCAACAACAAGTTCTAAGGGCCTTACAGCCACATTAACCTGTTTCAAAAACTGACAATATGTTCAATGCCTGAGATAGTTATGACACATAAAGCGAATGGACACTGAAAAGCTTAGGTCCAAAATCTCAAATGCCAAGAATACAAAAAGCCATCACGTATGCCAAAATCCCGATCGACAAAATTTTGAATACCAAATGAAAGAATCACTGATCCACTTCACTGCTTTTTGTCACAAGTGCCAAAACAGTTTTCAAAGGCTAAAAGTTAAAAAAAAAAATACTAGCAGTATTTGAGTGATGTAAAATTTTAATATTAGTGGTATATAAAAAGAAGAAATAAAATTGCCCCGCAACAGATGACCGGAAATGGGGTTAATGGGTGAAAAGGTGGGGCTTTAGTGTGAAAACGATGTTTTTTTAAAATCTATGACAAAAGTAGGATTCTTATCGAAAAACGTTACACAAAAAAGTTGCACGTAATTAAGAGACCCTCAACTTTTTTTGAAACATTTTTTCACATAACATGAAATCTACTGGAAAAAAATAACAAAAACCAATTTTTTGGTTTGTATTTTGTTTTCTTCGACGAAAATAATTAGATTTTTATCAAATTTGGTGAAAACGTACAATTTTGGGCTTAGGTTAGGTTAGGTTTATGGGCTGACAGTTGATCTTGTTACCGTCACACCTCGATAAATGTAGATCTATTGTGATGTCCTAGGGATTATGACCCCCATGAAAAGAAACCTATGATAAATCCCAAGACAATCAAGCCCGTAGCGGGTGTTGATGAGTTTCAGTAGACTAAAGTCTGAAAGCTTGGTGAGTAAATCAAAGTCATGGAAGAAATGTCTTTCGTTGTACAATCATCTGGTTGCGGAGAGGACTACGCCTTTTAATGGTGTAATTCTTCCTTTATCCCCATTTGCTAAATCATCCTTCCACTAAGCCCGTAGGAGTAGTGGCTCCATGCAACGTCTGGTGGATGAGTTTGATAGGTCAGTGGTTGGTGTATTTGTTCGTTCGTTTGAAGTTGGAGAAGTTTCCAATTTTGTGGTTGGGTGGCTGAAAAGTTTCAAGCCATTAGGTAGCGTTAAGAATTTCAACAGATTTTTACTTGAAATGTCAGAGAGTTCCTCCAAGTCACTGAAGAAGTGTCTCCCTAGGAGTCTGTTTCTCAGATGGTATAGCGGAAGGCAGTGACACAAGTAGTGCAAAGTATCCTCTTGTATCTCTACGTCACTATATCCCATGCATAGGTTTTCCAAACTGAGTTTCATCTTTTTCTTGTGGTAGCCCAGGTGGTTGTAACCGGTGATAATGCTCACAAGAAGAGATAGAGATTTTTTCCTCAGTTGGATGATGTTGTTTGTCTTTTGTTTGTTGAAACTAGGCCATAATTGTCTGGTTATAGCGCAGGTATCGAGCGACTTCCATCGCTCGTTCGCCGTACAAAGAATTTTGCTCTCGATTACCTGTTAAAGATTACAGCGTGAGACCTGAACCATTGTTCCTGCTTAATTAAAATCAAGAGTTGATCCTATTCTTGCCAGCTCGTCAGCGCATTCATAACCTAGGACACCACTGTGGCCCGGGCCCCAACAGAGCCTTATGTTGTGCCTGGTACCAAAAACCCTTAGCCTCTTCGTGATAGTAAGTTACAAGCTTCGATTTGATTTCAATGGCAGAAATCGCTTTTATTGCCGTTTGGCTATCAATGAAAGAGGTGATAGCAGCTTGTGATATTGCTATCATTAAGACCTGCATAGCGGCTTTTGTTACTGCCAGGACCTTTGTTTGAAAGACAAACCTGTAATCAGGAATTCTAAATGAGCTGGCCAGTCCGAGGGTTTCTGAAAAGAACCCTGCACCAAAACTAGTACCCATCTTGGAACCGACGGTGTATATACCTATCATCGATTCGCAAGTAGACGGCTCGTTCGTTTGCCAATCTTTCCTGCCAAGAAAGGTGGTAGTGAACGGCTAAACGGGGAATTATGTAGTCAGTGGGCACCATATTACCCGTGAATTTCTGTAGAATTTGTGTTTTAAACAAGCTGTGAAGTTTTAGAAGCAGAATATAAATTTTTGTATTTTATGTGAATTAAATTTGTACCTATTTGAAATTTGGCCACAGATAAGAGTGCAAAAAATAAAAAATGTGATTGTATGATTTTAGGCATGCTTAGTCTAACGAGAGCTCTCACGTAAATTTCGACTTGGTTCTCGATTTATAAGCTAATGTATGCAGCATTTCGGAGTTTTAACCTGGTATAAAAGGTCAAATGCCTTTTTTTACTATAGTTAAAGTAGTGCAACTTCTTAAGCCTTGCACGCAGATCAAGCAAAGACAAATTGATCCCTATTTTTTTTTTTTTTCTCAAGACAAATTCTAAAGGAAAAAATGAAATGAGAACAATAATGTTGGCAGAAATTTAAGAAATTATAAAATTTCCTTCAATTCACATGAATTTAAAAATTTCATAAACAGAAAGAAAGAAATAAACTTTTTTGGTGATAATATACTTTGTAATCCATCTTTCAAGATATCAATTGTCAGATTTCACTGACAGATGGCAACGATGTCGATGGATTATAAAACCTCCAAGAGCTCCGAAATTTTTTAATTTTCTTCTGTGGAAATGGTGATATCAGAGCTATTGGTTAACATTTGGATTAAAATTAACTTTTTCCGTCAAAACATAGTTTTTCCCTCATCTGTCAAGCCATTAACTGTCAAATTCCATTGAAGGATGACTACGATGTCATTGGTTTAAGAAACCTTTAAAAATTCAATTGGTAGATTTAGATCTTAGATCAAAATAAGCTTTTTCCATAAAATATTTTCTTCCCTTTCAGTCAAGGTATCAACTGTAAAATTCCAAAAAAAAAGCTAAAATCAAAAATTTTCAGAGTTTTCAACTGCACCAAAAATCCAATTGAATTTGTCAAATCAGTTTGGTGATTACAGTTTGGTTTGGAAACAAATTTAAATTCTGAATTGTAAATTCTAAATTCTGAATTGATTTCCGAATCTGTCTTCGACCCTTTTGTACTCTTTCCCATTACCTACGCTACTGACAGTTTTAATACAGCTGTTCTATTTGTTCCATTCTCTGTTTTAATGTCATAAAATTTTTTTTCGCATTTTATATTTTAATTAGGTCATGCGTCCTCAAAACATATTTATAATGAAAAAAAAGAAACACGGAGATGGTTTTTAGTTTAAAAAAAAGCGAAATATACATAAAATGTCCCAATCTTTCCCGAAAACGAAAATGCTTCGAGCATTCTTTTTCCAAACAAAACTAAGTGAGTGGAGACTTTCTTTTACCTTTTCATATACAGCGGTTACAACTGTCAAATTTTGTTTGATAAAATTTGTCGTGGGAAAAAATGTACGCAGGAGAAAATGTTTGTCTTGATGTGCCTTCTAGGCTTGAACGGTAAATGTTACAAAGAAACTTTTTATAATTTTTTATGGGAGATTACTTCAGCTACCTGTTTGTCGAACAATTTTTTTTTCTATAATCTACTATTTTCGAGATATTTGCCAAAAATTCGTTTTCGTTACCTTTGTCCCCTTATAACAAACCTATCAAATTTTTGAGCAATTTTCTCAGATTATAAGTAAACCATAAATCAGTCTGTTACAAATTAAGTCCTTTCCTTGGCATTTGTATGTCTGCTCTTACTAGGCTATGTTGAGAGAATCGGTAGAAATTCCGATATGCAGATTAAAACAGTTAATAAAATAAAAAACCCGGTAGTTTCCCCAGCCACTAGGTAGAGACACCTAACATTTTGAAGTAGGTGCCTTTCAAGAATCCATCAACCCAACGTGACATTGTATTTTATTAACTTCAGTAATTCCAAGACTTTGAAGTTTACATTCAGGCCTTATTTATTGCTTGTCCTATAGATTTAATGCCAAAACAAAAACTGCCAATTTCATTATTGGTTTTATACGAGTAATTTAACAAAAACACAAACAAGATATTGAAATGGATACCCCATTTTCCCAACCCTAATATCTGTACAATATCTTCTATTTTCCTAGTATTTAAAAACCTCACAAAACTCATCAAGTAAAACCCCCCTTTGACTCGACAAAGAAGCATAAAACAAAAAGATATTTTAAGCTTATTATCACAGCAGTGGGAATCCCTTTCTACAGAAAAAGGTCATCATTAACAATATTGTTTAACAAGGTCAACAGTAATAAATCAAATGCATTCCTTTTCCCTTCTAACATTTGGCATAATAAAACCCAAAGATAGGTAAGCCAACAATAGAAATTCTTGTGGTTGAATGCATATTTAACCCCCGAAATCTTTTGACCATTAAAATCGTTCTTCTAGAACAAAAAGGTATTTATTTCCTTTACTATTTTGTGCCATTGCTCAGAGAGGATACACCTAATCTAAATATAGAAATACAAATAAAAGTCAAACACACCGGTGTATGATAGCTGTACATAGTTTGGCAAACCAGATAATAATCATTTTTGTTCATAATTCCGTGTTTAATGGCCTCATTACCAAACTGGAAGAAACTCTGACCACCCGCATCAGCCACCCTTACCTTTTTACACTCATCATCATCAGCCACCCCTAGTTTTATTATATGAAAAGTAGTTCTATTATTATTTTTAATCCACCCCTGCACTTCGATGGCACACAAACAAACACACACAGACTACCGGGAAAAGCAGGCGGAACGAGTGATAACACCCCCATGTGCCCAATTCGATTTATCTCATCAGCATCATCATCATCACCATCACGGTTGTTCTAGCGGAAATACACAACAAACAAACAGCTATAAAATGTCCAAAATCAGTGCTGCAGCACCCTTTGACTTCGAACAACCCCTCTGCCATTAATTTTGTGTTAAGTATTTTTGGTTTATATCTACATTAGGCAGGGGTGTTTGTGTTTGTTAACAGTGGAAAAGTCATGCATCTCGAAATCTCGTTGCCCTAAAATAGAAAATAAAAATAATTATCAATTTTCAGAATTTCAGTCCTTTTGTCATGTTCGTTCCCTGAGCGTAAATCCTTGCATTAACGAAATGAAGGACACAGTTGTCAGATTGGAGTGATGTCGAATGACGTAAGAGGGGAAAAGAGAATAAGTATAGTAGTATTATGGCAGCAGTGCGTAATCGGATTCCTTCCTGTGTGATTTCAGAAGCTGATGGCCTGAAGGTTGAAATTAAATAGGAAAAATATTAAAATATCCCCACGGCCGGTGGCGACTCACATAATGCACGTTTTGTTTGGAATTGAAAATGAGAAAGGTTCATTTTCATCATTAAGGGAATATAAATTTCCTCTTTATAACATTTCAATGTCGTCATCCTGTCAGTGTGGTACATATAAGTGGACAGCATATTATTTGTGCAGTGGCATATAATTACACCCCATGGGAATCAAGAGAGCTTTGTATTTGTATGGGTAGGAAGTAATATGGCTAAAATGACTCAAAATATATATTTTTTTACATTACGTATCATAAAAATCCAGATAATTAGCTTTCAGAGATTTTTAAACAAAATTAATTTAATCGCAAATTATTTAATATTTCCTGGTCAAGAAATGGCGCCCGGGTGATGATTGTTGTTTGTAAGAGTGATATATACAAAAATTGACCTCATTTTAAAAAGTTAAAATATTAATTCACTAGGAAATCTGTGAAACAAAATCTTTTTTTAAATGGCGCCCGGTTTGGACACTTAAAAAAACGCTTTAAACCTTTTTGAACTTAGAAATATCTATGATTTATCTCTGGAAATATAAGATAATTTGTGATTAATATCTCAAAGATATTTTAAAATTCAAAAAGGTTTATAGCGTTTAAAGGGTTCAATCCGGGAGCCATGTTGTTTCACAGATTTATAAGTGAATTAATAATTGTTAATATTTTAACTATTTCAAATGAGGTCGGTTGTTTGAATTTTTGTATCAATCTTTTTAACAAACAGCTATCAGCACCCGGGCGCCATTTCTTGACCATTGCAGGAGACAATGACTGGTGTAATCTGAGAGCCACATAATGAGAATGTGTATTAGCTAGCTGGGAAGAGAAAAACTGATTTCGTTTAAAAAAAAAATATAAAAGAAATTATCAAATTTTTACTAAATAATAAGTTGAATCAAGCCTTTTTTCACTTTTATAAGGCTATTGACTTTTTAATGTTTGAAATTCTTTTTCTGAAACACCAGTTTCTTTTTTAGTGATAGAAACTTTCACCGAATACTTTGAGAGATGCCTTTGAAGTAGACTACCCACCTAAGAAAAATGATTCTCATTTATGATAATATAACTAGTTTTATTTGTTGCTATAGTGCTCCTATTACACCTCTGAGGGGAAGTAAATACGTTTTAGGAACAGAACAGATTCCTTAAATATTTTCTACTGCAAATCATTTCTACGATGATTTATAGGCAAAAAAAAGAACAATTTTTGACACAAATGCGGGGTGTACTCCAAAGCTATTTTAATTTAGCTCGAAAAAAAAAAACAAATTTTGAAGCTTTCCTAGTGAAAACTTGTGGGCTATTAGTCAATAAGCAGTGATAATTTATTTTTAAAACCATTATTTGTATTATAATCAGTATCAAACTTCCTTTATTTTAGCCATTTCTTCTTACGAGCTGCTAGGTGGCGCTACAGTCTGGAGTAGACTAGGGCTTCAACATACAAGCTTTTTCTAGCCAACACAGCCTCAAGGTGGATGTTTCCAGTTTTGAACACAAGGTTGGTTGAGGTCCTCAATTTAATGCAATTCAATTCAAATCTGGATGGGCTTAAAAATATTGGTTGAGATCCTATTCTACTTGCGTGCACCACCTGTTACGCTGTCCTTCTTAACTGCACGTTACCACGGATTCTGGGCCGGATCAATGGTGTCCATCCACTATAGGTGACCCAGCCACCTCAGCCATTGGCTTGCTAGCTCCGTGTTACTAGACAGTCCGTATTCCGTACAATTCGTTGTTGTAACTTCTTCTCTATTTTCTATCCATGCAGATGAGACCAAATATCATCAGGAGATTTTTTCTCAAACAGTCTAAGATGTTCCCATCCACCGTTAATAGTGTCCATGCTTCTGCCTCAAAGAAACAACCATTATTTCCTTACTTATCCGGCTCCTGGTCTATGGAATGTCTCTGCCTGATATGTTGTGGTCTTCCATCGTTTGCGGTGCCTCACACGCTCCCTCCAGTCGTCTGTAACCACCTGGTCCCTGTAGCGGAGGTTCGGGCTACCTGCTCGCCTGGAACATGGGAGCTTTTTACTTATCATCCAGCATTCAGCGCCGCCACAGAGTAGAACTGGTAAAATTAGCGTTTTGTATAGCGTGCACTTTGTCTCTCGAGAATGGAGTTTTGAACCTATGTGATTGCCCAAACCGAAGTAGCAGTGGTTCGCTGGGGTAATTCCTCGTCGGATTTCCACTAAAGTGTCATTCGTGGAATATTGATGTTTGTTCCAAGGAATGTTTACTCCTTTTGATTACCTCGAAATTACTGCTGCCAACAGTGACGTTTTGTCCTTGGCGATGGACAGATGAGGCTTTGTTTGTTGCTGACACATACTTTGCCTTGCCCTCATTCACTTCAAGACCAACCAGTTTTTCACCTGTTCATCAATAGCTGTGATTTCTTTAAGTACAGCTCGCTTGGAGTGGCCAGTAATGTCGATGTCTTCCGCACAGCCAAGCAGTTGAAATTGCTTGTAGAAGATAGTGCCTTCAAGGTAGACACCACTCTTGCACACTATCTTCTCCAGGATATGGTTGAAGAAATCACATGATAGCGTCTTAACCCTATACATGTCTGAAAAAGCTCGGATGAGCTATTACCCATTTACACGTTGCACAGCTTATTTTATAACGTCATGTGGCATAGTTGAATCAGGTTTTTGGGAAGCCCGAGTTCCAACATCGCCAATAGAAGCTCTTGGCAACTTATGATTTGAAGTCGATGAAAATTTGAAGGGCCTCGACTTGAAATTCGTTGGTCTTTTCCAGGATTTGCCTCAATGTGAAGATTTGGTCTATCGTTGATCTGTCTGGCCTGAAGCCACACTGGTACGTGCTGATCATGTTGTTGCAGAAAGGTTTTAGATGCTCACATAACTCACATAATACGTTGAATAGGATCTTGTAGGAAACATTAAGCAGGGATATGTGTCTGAAGTTTTTGCAGAATAGGATGGTCTTTTTTGTATATTGGGCCTATGGAGCTATTTGATCAGTCGTTGGGAATACTTTCATCCTCCCACACTTGGTTGATAAGCTGGTGCGTGCACCCTACCAGGACTTCTCACAACTTGAAGAGATCCACAGGAAGTGCATACGAATCAGCGGATTTGTTGTTCTTAAGCTTGTGGATGGCCTTCCTAGCCTCTTTTTGGTGCCAGGAATGGATCTCTATTGGCTGTTCTCTTGTTTTTTGTTCCCCTGTCACTTCCTCTACATAATGCTCACTAAGTTGTTGAAAATGCTGCTTAAACACGTCTACGTGTGCTTCAGTGACTAGATTTCCTTTGCTGTTTCGAAGACCTTAGGTGCTGGTCTTATAACCTTATGCCAGTTGCTTGGCTGTTTTGTAGAGCCAACGAGGGTTGGTGGTGGTGCAAATAAAAATCTATATTCTTGCTTAATTTGAATTGACTTTCAAAATATGCCGATATATCAGTATTAGTTAAGTACCCGGGCGCCACTTAAAAATAAGCAAGTAGTCACTGCTAATGATAAGTAGAAGTAAAATCACAAGAAAAAAAAGAAAATTATTATCAATTAAAGGCTGTTCAATGTTATTTCCATTTGATAATTCAACAAGCCTTATTAATAAGTCATAAGTCTTCAACTTTGAATGATTTGTTGCAAGGAAATGAAATTACTTATCGAAAGGATTAATTTTACTTGTAATCTTCACTTAAAAATAAGGCAAATCTTTTGCATAAAAGAAGCAAGTTCTATTTTAAGGTTTCTTTATAAAATAAATCTGTCTTATCCTTAAGTGAAGATAAACAATTTGAACAAATCCTTCATTCCATTTTGTATTCGTTAAGTAGTTGTTTAATTTCCTTAAGCTACATAAATTTGAAATCATTATCATTTTGCTTATCCTTCAAATCTTTTTATTTTTATTTTTCTAGAGAAATCCTCACAATACGTATAGTGCTAGTTGCAAATACAAACACTCTAATTACCAATTAGTCACACTAATGCACCCGTTGTTAACAGTTTAATCCAATCGTTTGTGGTGTAGCGTGAAGGTATACATTGTATACGATTATAGCATACCAGAGTATACAAACATTTTATTGCTCAAAAGATGAAATAACTCAAAGCTTCTTTCTGTGATGTTGAGAGTGAGAGAGAGAGAAACTGTTAAAATGTTATTTTTCTTACAAATCTCAACAAAAATGTTCAACTACTACAACTACTAATACTTCAGAAAAACAATAATTGAAGGATGCGTTTCTTCGTTCATTCATTGAAAGGACTATAAAAATACTTGCTTTTGGTGGAGGAGGTTGCAGAGCTTTCCGTTCCTTATTTCCTTTACTTGCTCCAAAATGCGGTGAACTGAAGTGGAAAATAGAACATTTCCGTTGAATATCGTTGCACAAAGATTCATATACCTGGTTACACTTACTTGGTACAATTTTGCTTTGGGGGAGCCCCACTTGCATCAACTTTATAGAAATTCCAACTATTCACCTTATTTTCATTGTGTGTGCAGAAGAACAAATTTTATTTTTCTTTGTGATAGTTTTATATTTTTTTTTTGTTAGTGTTATTTCCTGGAATTAGTTCAATCATTGTCATTTTGTTTGAAAAGGAATTTTTATAAGGAGGAAGCTTCAATTTATATGCTTCTAAGAATAATGAGTTCATTTCGTTGGCGATCTTCTTTTCATAAATTTAAAAAAAAACAATATCACAGGACAAAACTGTCAAACGAATGAAACTCACCA
The DNA here is from genome assembly GCA_946251815.1 of Dasysyrphus albostriatus. Lineage (NCBI taxonomy): Eukaryota > Metazoa > Arthropoda > Insecta > Diptera > Syrphidae > Dasysyrphus > Dasysyrphus albostriatus. Next base: position 39,957,365 of record OX276337.1, on the reverse strand, counting down.
TAACAATGGAAAATCAATAGCTAAATGAGAAAAAGAAAAAGTTCTGCCCCCGCCGGTAATAAAGAAAGGAGAATTCGTAAAATATTGCAACAGTTATGTGTTCTTCAGCAGAATCTCACTTAAAATTACTACTCTGGAAAGGTCAAATGAGTAATAAAAGATTAAAAAAAAACTATTAAGCTTCCAGTAGATATGACTACAAAATTAATAGGACATCTATCTTAAAGTTTTCAAAACAACTTTTGAAACGTTTATCTTCTTCGCCAAATGGATAAAATCAACTTATTTCCCCAAAGTTAGATTCAGTGATTTGGATAAGTTCTAACTTACTTACTTACGTAGGTAGGTCCTTGACACTGAACGTCCATGAGGTCAACCTTGCAGGGCACAGGGCCTCTACTACTTCTACAATCCATTGTGAACGAGTACGGTCTCTAGTTCTGTCCAACTGTTCCCTGATTTGTCTTCGACTGTCCTTCGTCAAGTTGGTCCACTCGTCTGCCTCGCTGCGTAAGAGGGTTTCATTGCATCACTTGACTTGCAATGATAACGTGTATGTCCAAGTCACTGCCACTTACAATTTCGTTCATGAAAGAGTGAAAGGCTTCCTGACCTGTCCCTGTTTATTATTGGTGATACGGTTATGCCAGAAATTTCTCAAGATGAACTGCAGCTATCTATTCACGAACATGTGAACCTTTTGACAGAGGGCGTTACTTTTCAAGTACGTACTGCATCCATAAAGAAGCAAGGGTTCAACGTTAAAATTGGAAAGAAACCGTCGTAGTTTGGTCTCTAAGCTTAAAGAATTGTTTCTTCATAGCTTTGACAGCATTCCGAACGCCCTTTCGTTTTCCTGTATAATTTGATTATATCTAGTTTGGGGTCTGTCACGCCATCAGTAGAGACAACACTATACCATTTCTATTGGTTGTCCAGAAATATCCGCTTGGGAAGATGTGGAATTTCCAAGACTGATTCTTTTTGTGTCTTCCCTTATTGATCTCCAGCTCAACGATTTTAGCTTCTCGAAGAGAGTAAGTATATGTTTTCCGCGTTGAGACCAAGTGTTTTAGATATGATTGCAAACTGAATCTGACTGAATTCCTCCATTTTTAATTAATAAAGCTGCATGCAGTATATCATGTTTGTATATCACTTATCACCAACAGAGAAAGTATTGGTGATACTATACATGTACTTGTCTAAATCTATCTTGAATTTCAAAGACCTGTGACAACCTTTTCTTTATACAGAACATGTCATTTGGATGGTGCAACAGCTCATGGAGAACCAGGGCCTAGTGACTTACAACTATTAACCATTCCTGTGTTTGTGTTGTTGGCAAGAATAGAGGTGTCCTACAATTTTTTGCTGATTTCGAACAGCTAGATGAGAAGCACTTTTTCCTGACAAAGTATACTCATGGAGGATTTATCAATTCTTTGCCAGAGACAGCACCTTACAAAAATAATTGTTTTTTTTTTAAAGGTGGCTGTGGCTGGGATGAACCTAGACTTTCGGGATGAAAGTCCTACGAACTAGCCATTATGCCACGAGGTACTTTAATAATAGCAGTCAATTTATCTGCTTTAATCTACTGGCTACAGCATTTTAAAAATATTCCCTTTTCCCAATCTTTAGGAAAATTCTCTGTTTCGCTAGCTCTCTCAATGAGTAGGTGTAGAAGCTCACTTGATATTGCTCCGGTACTCGGTAAGACTCTGCGGGAGAACCATCAAGTCCAATTGCTTTCTCGTTATTCAGTGTAACAACGTGGTTTAAATCTTTAGAAAAGTACTCCTTCAAATTTTTGAGCTGGTCCACATCCAAAACTACCAGAGAGCTTTGGATACCTGTTTGCTCTTTGTTAAGTCTGTAGACGGTTCTTTTGTCAGACCTTTTAGTGCCCCTTTGTGCTTAAGTAGCCAATGTGGTGATCTTTGACCAGTTTTCTTTCTTCGGTCCTAACCCAAATTTCTTCGGAAAGCCAGACTCTGTTCTACGGAATCCTAAGTTTATTGGTACTTAGCATGGGCATTCTACTACATTCTTGAAATCCTACAGCTGTGCGTAAGCTTACCATCACAACCATCCACCAACCACAACCATGGTCCCAAACCATTCCAATATCTGCCATCCTTCTGTTACGAATGTCCTAGCCACTGCTCTTAAATTGTCAGCTGATCGCTTAGTGTTAATTTAATGTAAATGAAAGTTGCTTGTCTGTCCATCAACCCCCAACCGACTTTGTGGCACGTTTTCTGCCCAAGCATTGTCCCTTCTATTACAAGCTGGTTGACTCTATAAAATTTAGCAAAACGTTTTGTCATTACCGTTTGGTCACCAACACCATGGTTTTCCATGGTTTTTCATAATTGTTATTGCAAACCGTGGCATTCAAGTCTCACATTACCTACCATTAGGTTGTCTCCACTCAGTGAGCTCCGTTGCTGTATTATGCGACGTACTCTAGTCCCAAACCTAGCTCTCAGGATCCTGTTATACAAAATTTTCCAGGAAATCAAGCTTTAGAAAGCTATTTGGTTAGCAGCAATCCAACGCCTGGTTCACGGAAGCTGCCTGGTGAATTTCTGGATTTAGATAGCACAGTGTTCTGAGTTGGAAATTTTAGAGTCCCCGAGCCCAATGATCAAACTTCCACCTATCCCTTAGGACTTAGGCAAACAGGGCTTGATCTGGCGGGAATTTACCAAAACAAATGATCATTGCGATCTTTTTTCCGTGAAGTATTGATCGTACCACTGGATCGGTTTCTGTTTGCCCAGGCCTTAAGATGTCTATCTTATACAACATAAATTTCTTAAAATAGATGAATCTGGCATATTGAGGACCTTCACTTCCGTTCTCAAGAATCGTCTTCACATTCAGAACGAAATTTTTGTCAAGGTACAATTAGCCAAAAGTCATCAACATGATGTCATTTCTTATCCAAGGCGTATTGTAGGCTTCGGCAGCCGTTTTGATATCAGTAACGAAACCTTCGTTGCCTATACTAGAAAGCTAGCCTTTTTACTCTTGTAAGTTTAGGCTTTAATATATGTACATATAGGGATACACATATAGTTGTCCGGGGACCACCTCAGACACTTCCTTTCACCGTGACTGATTGTTGCGCAACTGGACTAGACCAAGTTCTGAGCAATCAATAGCTTCCCGTTGAGGCACAATGCCATGCCGATCACCCACATGTCAAGTTACCCCAAATATCCCAGTCATTGGAATTAGTTGATGCTTAAAAGTTTCATCCCAACAAAGTATAATTCCTTAAGTAAGCCCGATCGAATTCCACCTAGTTACATGACCAAATCTGTACTCTCCTCATCAGCACTTTTTTGACTCTTTTTCCCACAAAATTACCTTGCCTGCATAAAAGTGTTTGCATATTTAAGCAAAACAAAGTTTTTCACAATAATGCAAAACAACTGAAATATTATTTCTGAATTTCATTATTTTTCCTGCTGATTGTGCCCTTTTAATAAATATTAATCTCTGCTATGAAAACCTGAAAGTACTCAAAAAACTTGTCTCTTGTTCTAATTTCCCAAACTAAACGAGAAAAAATTCAAATGTATAGCACTCTCCCACAACTGATTTCAGTTGCACAATTTCCCTAATCTTTTTTTCGAAAACAAAGAAAATTTAATTTTTCTCCAAAGTCCTAAATCATTTGCATTTTCAACCATATCCAGAGCACAAACATGCACTCGGTGTAATAATGTACCTACCTATTTATATCCCAAACTACTGTATACAGTGTTACATAACTGAGTTGTCAAAATCCATTGCTTGGCTTCTTCAGCAGATGCAAAACAAAAACTCTCCTTTGTGTCATGAGAATCCGACACTGATTTAGCAAAAAACTATAAACTTTTCATCAAATTACCCGCATATTGCCGTAAATTAACAACAACAACAACAACTGCAGAAAAAAAACAACAAAAACAGGGACGAATCCAGTCCAAGAATATGGATAGAGGAAGGAAACAGATATCCGAGGAGGACTCACAATACACGAAACAATCACAACTTACAAAACCCCAAAGAGGAACTCACGAGGAAATCATTTCCGTCAGTTGCAGTGGTAGTGGTGGGTGGGGTCTGATGGAGTTGGGGGCTTATATGGACTGAAAGTAGAGCGGAGCTTGTGGGAGGAATCTCGAGGTAGGACTGAGTTCCGACTGCCTTTGCATATTGGATGACAATCTCCGAAAGCATTGTTTTGCCGACTTTCAGTCTCCGTTCAATTACCGCATTTACTTGTTCCCTCACTTTACAGAGTTTTCCACCAGAAAGACAGGATATTTATTCGAATATAGTGAATGTGGATGCTCTCATCGGATTGCAGTCGTCTCAAATCAACGACCGCACACCGTTGAGTCCTGGACACCTCTTCTTTCACTAACTACCGCATCCGCCCAGTCAGCTTACACCACCACCATACACCGCCCTGCTCATTGACCCACCAACGTCAACGACAGGCCATCCCGACATCCTCTATCCAATCCATTCTGAGCCATGCCACAACATTTTGGGTATCCTGGCAGCATCCTGTTCTACCACCAGAACTGTTTGAGTATTCATTCACACACCAAATGGAGATGAGGTTTTGCCCTTATTTGTTTTCAGTTTCCACCAACAAAATTTATAATACTCCTCTATAAAATACAAGGCAGGAATTTCGTTTGGCAATTTGGGATGTTGTGGGATGGAAGGGATAAAGTATCTACTCAGAAACATTTCGAAGAGTTTTTTATGAGAACTATACAAGAATCGGATTCATAATGCCGGTGCATTGGCTTTTCAATCGTTTTTTTGGGGGAATTGGTTTGAAGAAGCGTGTGTACATAATTCAATGAGTAGTAATTCTACAGTATGTCGGAACGGATGGAAGTTTTGTAAAATTTGTGTCGACTATTTTCGAAATCTTAAACAAAATTTGAAGAGGTTTCTGATTTATTCAAGAAGGTCTATCAAAAAGGACTCTTGAAATTTCTAAAGTTAGAGCTAAAAGCTATACTCTGTGAAATTAATTCTGAATTTTTCAGGAGTGTATGTCAATAACTTAGAATGATATACCTAGCTTTTTTCATTTAAGGGAAGCGGGATGAATGCTGTATACACCATAAGGAGGCCTCTTTGGCCTTGACCCATTGAATATCCCCATGTGTCAAACTCCTTCAATACATACCTGCGTACCTACATACTGGTAGAAGCTCCTCCATAACCCTTCTGGGCGTCGAACTCCACCCTCCCATTCCTTGAAGAGCTTGTCATGTTTCCCTTACGGGATCAACGATCAACTATTTCCGGATAATTTTCTTGGTCTCCTTTTTTTCCTTTTGAGAAGATGTTCTCTAAATCGTACAGGTATCAGTTTGGGTGCTATGAAGCACCTTCTGAACTACGTTTCCTTGCTTGATGTCACCAGTGGTGGTCGCTAGCTCTCGATGTTCAGTGTTCCGTTTCATGTGCTGCAGGTGAAGAACGTATGTCTGGCATAGTCTCTTTCAAGACCAGTCTCCGTACTGGCAGGCTGGGCTGTTCGATTTGCCGATCTTATGGTGAAAGGCTTTGAAGTACCAGCGGTAGGTATGAGAAATTGGGTGACATATCAGTTTACTTCACCGTCTTCCCAGTCATTAAGCTCAGCACATTCCCGATCAACCTTCCCCGTCCACTGTTCCTGCTTTTCAAGCTCAGTGCTCTTGCCACGTCTGCTCCAATTTCCACCTTTTTTTATGTAAACATACTTCTTTTTTGCCGCTAGAAGATCAACGGGAGTCACTCCTGTGACTACAAGTGCAGCTGGTTTCGACACCAATCGGTACAATCTGGCCACATGTAAAGCTCCGCGTATTTGTACTGCCACCATCTGCTTCCAGTATTTTACTTATCAAAACGTATTTGCTCAGATCTCGCTTCCGTAAATGATTTCATTCTTCTTTACGTTATTGGCATAATATCAGTAGCTTCCGCTTGTTTACCATTGGACCATCTACGTTCGCCAGCAGTCTGCTGAGCGTTGTTGTTACTATCGACGCTAGTTTTTTCTGCAGCTTTTATTTGTTGCTTGAAAGATAATTTTGTATCAAATTCTTCACCGAATCTTTGCTTCTTATGATTTCAGAGACAACTTGAAAGTTAATAAAAGTGGGAATCGTTTTCTCCGTTAGAATGAATATCTCAGTTTTTTTCTGTTACCAAGCTTAGAAGTGTTTTCCCATCCAGAATTACACAAGTCGCATGACTTGGTTAAGCTTCCACTGTGCATTTTTTGGTATTTTCTGTCGTTATTACCGTGGAAATTTCGTAAGCATACCCTAACACAAATATATCTTCCAACAAGTCCATACAAAGTATGCCATCACATGAGATATTCAATAGATCAGGCCCCAAGATTGATCCCTGTGCTGCTCCGGAAGTGATCTGCTTTCTACGTGTGCCTTCCGTGGTCTCACAAATCAGCTCCCAGTTCCCCATATAGTCCGTTGCCATCCGTAAGAGATAGACTAGGAAGTTGAATGTATCTTCAACAAGTGCACTCAACATATTGCTCGACCTGGCCGAGTTGAAGGCGTTTTTGACATCCGAATTGCCAACAAAACGATATGTCTCGGGTATTGGTTTCCTTACTGAGCGATTTGGTTGGTCTTGACTTCTTCCTTTATCACTCTGATCGTAGAGAGGCATTCTTTGAAGCCATTTCGTACAAGTCTAATGCTGTTAGTACTGTAACAGTGATAAACCGGAATTAGAATCTTCTCCACTGATAATCTCAACTTATCTTCCCTGAATGACGGTATATCATGCCGTTGGACCAATTCGGTTCTGGGCAGCCTGATAAGATGAGTTCGAAGCGCGTTATCACTATGTGCGTCTTATTCTTATTAAGAGCAGGGCTGGCCCAGGGTCACTGTTGACGTCTCAGCGGAGATCCTCCTACTTCTGGTTTTGCTCCGATTGCACATGCGAACCGTATTAGTTTTACGGTGACCCATTCCGCTTTGGTTTCCGCAGATCTTTTTGCTTCCAGGACAGTGACTTTTTCTTCTCTTTTCATTGAGTTTGTTTACGTTCCACCTTAAAGTTAGGACTTGGTAAGGAGCTTGTTGATTTCGTTCTCGATCGCATATGATGCACTGCCGGTGTAGTCCCTAATCTTCAGTTTTTATATTTGCGGATGTACGTTCCATCTCAAAGGTGTTTTCCGGGATTGTTCCTCCATATCCAGGTCTCCTACGTTAAAAACGTTAAAGTCGGGTCGTGCTGCCACTTTGAGTATTTGCCTTACTCGTGGGTCTACAGTTGGAATATTCTCCATTCTAGGGCTCTGGCGTTAAAATCTCTAGCGTCAAGAACCTCACCTTTATTATCTTGCATAAAGTTTTCTAGGTCTTCCAGTTTTTGTCGGAACTCATCGATTCTATCGTTTGAAGTGAGAAGTATGCACTTATTACTGTGTGTGAGTTCTTCGCACTCGATGGGGGATTTATTCGCGTTCGGGATCCATATGGCAGTAATCCGTATTGAGTCGGCAGTACAGTTTCGATCTTCTTTATCGTTATATTGCTCGCTGATAATGAGAACGTCTACTTGTCACTTATTAGTTTGATCAGGAGATGGTATTGGCTGAAAGGCTCCTGGGGATGTTTCCTTGTAGACTTGTAGTAAATTGGTCATTGTGAACAAGTTTTCTTTGCCTCTTTGAGTGCATGCCTGAACACTTGGCATTAACCTGATCATGGAGCATGATCCACGGCAGTTTAAGGAATTTCAAGCTCTGCGCAAAGATTAAATTTGGGTGTTTTCTTGCAGTCCCTCTTTTTAGGTAAGGTTATAGTATTGAACATGTTTAGTATTCAAATTATGATCCTACAGAGACCTTAGAGACCACTGTGCTAGTATACATATTTCAGTCCAAAAAACATGGTCTTGTCTCGAATGCTTTGGCCTTATAGCTTGTTTTAATTTTCCGTCCCTAATCAGTCTCATTCATTGACTTTTGGAGGTGGAGAAGGGGTAAGCTGGCATTTGCCCCTCTTCCATGGCTCAGCGAAAAAATGAAGCTCCCAACAAATTTTTAATTATTTGCTATGGACTTTTGACAAATTGTTTCCTTTTTTCTGTCGGAGTCTATGATTTGCATCCAAACAAGAAAATTTGGCTTTCCTTGAAAAAATTCTCCTTTCGCCTTGGTCTCATTTAACACTTCGGCACCTTGAGATGTTGGGATGGTTTGAATCTCCACTTAGCTTAGTACCTGGAATTTCGCTCGTTCTAGAATCTATAAATACGCACTACTCAAATAACGCTACTCATACTTATTTTTGTCACTCATACTGTGCAATTCCATAACCTAATATTATGCAAACGGTCTTATCCTTGCATTCAACTTTTGCAATGCAAAAACGCTTATTTATCTTTTTTGCTGGAAAAACTGTAACATTTTCACAAACACTACACACAATACACAACACACACAGGTCAATTTCATAACATCGTATGTATGTGTGCCAATTTACCATCATATAGGGAGAGAGAGAAAATTTGTTTTTAGAATGCGACTATAACAAATCAGAATTAATTAAGTTATGGAACGCAACATGTAGATGGCGTCCTCTGAATATGCGAACTTAAATAGACGTAGGTATATACACGAAGCAAAGGACAATGTTTTCATTTATGAGTGTGTCACTCTTGGTGAATCCTTCCGACAATATTCACATGTTACTACCACAATTTCGATGGTTATCCGCCAAGTAATGTTGTCATTTACTCTGTCTCCGTGTGGCATATTGTGTGGAAGGGGTTTTGGACATTATTATTCGGTAAACGTGAACGTTCATTTTCCCTCGGCCAGCAGCGCATATTATCTACGCAAAATTATTTGCTCAACAAGTTTAACAAGGTAGATGACACTTATGTTTACATTTCGCTGAGTGCCGAAGCAAAAACAAATATTAGGTAACTACAAATTTTTGCAAAAGTTTTCCAATTTCCATAAAAATGTTTTCATTTACCTACTACACTCGTCATATAGAAGTTGAGTTTAACTATCTATAACTTAAGGAATTTTGATAAATTTAAATGCAGGATTTTGTTTTGACAAATACATGCACTTAGTTGGAAATTTTAATTGCTAAAAATTATAATATTTTTTATGTTATGAGTTGTGACAGTTAGACCAGTCATATTGTTTTTTTACCACGAAAATTGTGGGGTAGTTTTTATGCTGGCACACTTTTATGTTTTCGAGGGTGCTGAATCTGAAGCTCAGATTTTCGAGTAAAATTTTATGACGCAACATGAAAAAAAATGAAAAAAATGATTCAAAAATTAATTTTTTAGGAGTTTGTCTACTAATGGTTCGAAAACTAACAATTATTGGAAAATTAAATCAAAGTGCTATTTGAAAGTACATATACACAATTTCCAATAAATCTCTGTTTAAGGTTTTTTTTCTGCAACAACCCATTTGGACTCAAATGCTAGTTGAAAATTGATGTATTTTTACTATTTCGAAAATCCACTCGAAAGCACTTAGTAACTAATTTATGTGAAAAATTTTATTTGTCGTCTGTAAAACGATTTTCATTAAAAAAAAATCATTGGATTCGTGAAGGTATTGTGTACTTTTTATCGTAAAAAAATTATCAAAAACCGTTATCAATGGTAACTTCCATATAATGGTTTTCTTTTTTTTTACTTTTTCATTAACGGCTCACACGATTTCAATCAAAATTTTGATGCTTAACCTCTTTTTAAATGCCAATAAAATTGCTTATTAAAATTTTAACAAAAATAAATTTTGGGTTTTTAAATAATATTAATTCTTTTTTGAAAATTCAATATTTCAAACACCGATTCATAAATATTTTTTAAAATTAGGTTTATAAATGTGTTTTAATATATACTCTAAATTGGCATACCAAAACTTTTTTAAAAAAAATGTTACCAACATTTTATAATAGGAAAAATAGTTTCTTAGAAAACCGTTGCAATAACGATTTTAAATATAATTTTTTTAGTACATTCTTATTTTTTTACTTCTTTAAGAGCTCTAAGTGATTTAATTGTTGTTTATATAATTTAAAGAACGATTTAAATGTTTTTGTTTAATTTTTTTTATTTTTTTTTTTGTCTATAACATAACAGCAAGAGTGTGCGATCCAGTCTTGCATTTAATTTCAATTGAGTCTCAATAACTTTGATGTGTCAAATGTCAGCTGTTTTCATGGATCAAATTGTGGAATCTAAGAGCGATAGAAATGCTGGTACGACTAACAAAACGCCAGCAAATCGACACGACTCTAAAAACGACAATTGGCGATTACGATTAATGAGAATATTTGAACTGGCTGTCCTACAGCCCAAAATTTTGTTTTTCAACTGTTTTTAATAACTTTCAGACCTGCAAAATGAACGGATGGTCAATTTTAAATAATACTTCTTTTTGAAGATATGTCATATTAAAGATTTCAGTCTCTCCTTTTTTTTGTTAAAGTATGTATCAGTCTTGTAGTACCTCGTGGCATGATGGTTAGTGCGTAGGGCTGTCATGCCAAAGGTCTGGGTTCGATTCCCAGCCGCTGCCACCTATAAACAGAAATGTTTTTTTCGCGAGGTACTGCCTCTTGCGAGGAACTGACAAATCCTCCAAGAGTATACTTGTCATGAATAAGTGCTTTCTCATCTAGCCGTTCGGACTCGGCAAAAAATTGTAGGTCCCCTCCATTCCTGCCAAAAATACGCACACAGGAATGGTTGAGAGTTGTAAGTCACTAGGCCTTGGCTCTTCACGAGCTGTTGTGTCACCAAATTTATTTTTTTATGTATCAGTCTATCTTTTCTCCGAAAAAAGTTAGTGTGCAGTTAAGAAAAAAAATGTTTTAAATCTTTTAAGTTTTTGTGTTAGTTTTTGGTAACTTTCCCTGCGTAGTTTGTTTGTAAAATTCACGAAACCATCTACTGAATTTAATTTCAAACAAAAAGTTTTCAGAAGCAAACTGTCGAATTTGGCTTGGTTCCCGAGTTATACCGAAAATATTGAAAAGTATCCAGTGTGACCTCTCTCACATTTAGTAGCATTTTTAATTTTAAACATACTTTGGTTATGAGCCAAACCAACATATATCCAATAACAAAAACCCTAGCACATTACTGTGTATTTTATATTACCTATTTTATTTTTGTTTTAAGTTTAAGTAGAAAAAATTATATAAATTTATTTATCCGAAAATAAAAAAATTCAAATTATTGATGTATGCAAAATAAGTTTATATTTATTCATAGAACGTACTAATAGGTAGTTTTAGCACAGATGAAATGTTTTTTCATATTTTTGAAGATTTCCATCGGATAAAAAAAAAAATAATATTTTTAACTTCCCATTGGAAGTTATTTAAATTGGACAGATTTGTTGAATCGAAAATTTTTTAATACATCTTCTATCTACGTTTCGAGCTCCCTAGGATCGGAATTCATCATTTTTAGTGAGATGTCTGTGTTTGTACGTATCGGGTTTTTCAATAAGAACGCTACAAAAGTTTTTTTTTAAATAAAACAAAAACGGTTTTGGATATCAATGAAATTCTTTATTCCTGTGAAAGAACGTTCGATGCCATTATGTATGGAACTCGATTTCTTTTGCATGGCCACCACGAGCACGCTTGCAGAAGTCCAGACGCTGAACCCAATTTTCGACGGTTTTCAAGCATAAATCGGACGATACTGATGCAATTTCACGTTCGATATTCGTACGAAGTTCGTCAATCGTCGCTGGCTTGTTGGCATAGACCATAGACTTGACGCAGCCCGACAGGAAATAGTCTAACGGCGTCAAATCCCACGACCGAGGCGGCCAAGCGACTGCACCATTTCGTGAGATAACACGTTCTCCAAACTTGGTTTCCAATAAACTGATTGTGACATTCGCTGTGTGGCTTGTGGCGCCGCCGTCCTGTTGAAATCACACATCTTCCAAGTCCATGTCATCCAATTGGGGCCAAAAATATTCGGTTATCATTGAACGGTAGCGATCCCCATTCACAGTAACGTGCCGGTCTTGATCATCACGGAAGAAGTACGGCCCAATGACGCCGCCGGTCCATAAACCACACCAAACCGTAATTTTTTCGGGATTCAATGATGACTCATGGAGTACGTGTGGATTGCTGCCTGACCAATACCGCATATTTTGTTTATTGACAAAGAAATTCAGCCAGAAATGAGCCTCATCGCTGAAGATGATTTTTCGATGAAAATCCGAATCATTTTCAAGTTGTTGCTCAGCCCAATTCACGAACATACGAAGCTGCTGGTGGTCAAGCGGCTTCAGTTCTTGCATCAATTTAATCTTGTAAGGATGTAGGCCAAGATCTTTTCGCAAAATTCGCCACAACAATGTCACAGAGATGCCCAATGCTTGAGAACGACGTGTGAGAGACACATTTGGGCTTTCTGCAACTGACGCTTCAGCGGCAGCAATATTTTCGACACTACGGGCACTTCTCACTCACTCACTGGCACGGGAACATTTTGTACTGTGCCTGTGGATTTAAATTTTTCCACTAGACGCTCAATTGTTGATCTGCTAGGACGATTATGACGACCATAAATTGGACGTAGCGCTCTTAACGTTGAGGTCACTGACTCCGAATTTCGGTATCAAATTTTAATAATTTCGACTCGTTGTTGGCTCGTATATCTTTCCATCATGAAATGGCAAATCTTGCTGAAGAGAAATGTCAAAAGAGCGGCAAAAAATATGGCGTCATTTGCTGTCCCTGTCGCTCTACTTTTGTAGCGTCCCTGTTGAAAAACCTTTTACAATCGTACCTTCGTACGTTTATACGTTTGTACGTTCTTTCGCTTTTTTTTTTGTTTGTTCATCATATCTCAAGAACGAATTAAAAGTTGTTGAAAATTTTTAGTATAAGTGGTTTTTCTCGAATATCTTGAGAACAAACAATGATATTGTCTAAGAAGTAATTTAATTTTAGGCATTAGTTTATTAATTCATTGATAAATTTTTTTAAAATATGTGATTAATAGTTTTCTTAAGCGAACAAAAAACCGCAAGTAATTTTACCAATGACTGTTAAAAAAAAAATGTTGCCTCAAATATCTTAAGAACAGACAACTATATTGGCTTTCGGTTAAATTAATCCTTCATAGGATTTGTAAGAAAATTTAACATATAGTTTTTTTTTAAGCAAACAAACTAAAAAAATATACCATTGACCAATAAAATGCAACAGAAAAATTAAAATGTATGCCTCTCTTAGTTTCATTCACTTCGCATATTAACAATATGCCGCCAACTTGGTTGCGTCACGACTGCTAACTGCCCTAGGGCCAGAATAATGCACTTTCAAATTGCAACAAAAAAATAAAAAAAACTTTAATAACGCACAAATTTCGTTTGCTTAATTAATATTCGTACAAATTATATGACATCAACCTGGACGTAACAGGACGGACATAAGACCGAAATAGTGAACTTTTTATTTTTAATTGCATTTTAAAAGTGCATCTTTGTTCTGCAGGTAGGAGGTATATAATTTGTATGAATACTTAGTGCAAGTGAACGAAAAGTGGGTTCTTTAAAACAATTTTATCTATTTTTTACCGCAAAAACTTTTCACTATACGTTGCCCTAAGAAAAACGCCAAAGTTTAATCGAGTCAGTATCATAATTGGAACCGTTTTGTTATTAACAATGTTTGTGTAAAGCTTAAAACTCAAATTTCCAACTACAAATGGCTAAAAATCATGAACGCAAGTTTCATTGCAGGTTCTCCATGTGCCTATAGTAAGCACATCTCCCCCAGACAACATGGCCTTCTCAAATGCAGATCTACAACCACTAACCTTGTTGAATTTGTGTCTTTCACGCTATCAGCCATGGAAAAAGGTTACGAAGTCGATGTTTTATCAACCGATTTTAGTAAGGCCTTTGATAAAATCTCCCATAAGCTAATACTTTTCAAATTGTCCTCTCTCGGCTTCGAACCTTCTTTGTTAAAATGGATCTCCTCTTACCTAGATAATCGTTATTATAGCGTTCGTTTTAGAACCGCCACCTCTTGCTCTTTCCTAGCTACCTCCGGTGTTCCCCAAGGTAGCCACCTAGGCCCTCTTTTGTTCATTCTTGCTATTAACGATATTGAAAAGGTCATCAAACACTCTTGTATTTCACTGTACGCTGCTGACACCAAGTTTTTCAAGATTATTTCGTCGACGCATGACTCTTCCCTTATTCAACAGGACCTTGACAGTTTTTCAATTTGGTGTCTTAAAAATTGCTTGGAACTCAACGTTGCCAAATGCCAATCAATCACTTTTACGCGTAAGCGTATTAAATCTCCTCCCCGTCTTTACCTCCTTCATGATCAACCCATACCCACCGTTGAATTTATTCGTGATCTTGGCATAATACTTAAACCGGAACTTAATTTTCTCTCCCATGTAGATGATATCATTCTCAAGGCAAATTCAGCCCTCGGCTTCATCAAAAGATGGATGGTTAAACTAATCAACTTGATTTCTTTGAAAGAACGTAGAGAAATATCAGACATTCTCTTCATTCATCGATTATTTTCTGGTTCCGGTGACTGCATTTCACTCTACAACTCTATCTCTTTTAAAATTAACCCTCGTTCTCGAAATCTTCGTCTTTTTTATCTTCCCACCCAAAGGACCTCCTATGGCTTAAACGAACCTATCTCTCGAATGCTGCGTAGTGTTAATCTAAACATGAACTCCTTTGACTCCATCCCTAAAACTCCGTCTTCTGAATCGCCCTCCCCCTCACTAACGTTAGCTTAAGTTCTTAGTTTTAAGTTAGATTAAGAATTAGCTTGTATTAAGCCGAATAAATGGGGGTTTTGCCCCCACCAAAATTAAAATTAAAACTAAAAATATTAACCAAAAATTAAGGTGGCAGTAATGTACCTACTTAGGGGGGGGGGGGGAGAATATTTTAGTGATTGATTTTGAGACCTTTGGAAACCAAAATCAGTAATTATTTTGATTTCAAAATATATCTCCTGACTTAATTATTATTTCTAGTGCAAACAAAAATTGTCTTGATCCAGTCTTTCACATAAAATGAGTTCGTACGTTCCTTCGATTTTTTTCGTTCACCATATCTTTAAGAACGATTAAAGATATCGACTTCAAATAAATTTTATTTTATAGATAGCAGTTTCAGTACGTGCAAAAAGGACTTTTAACGTAAATTTAATGAGCGCTTTTTTACAAGAGCAATTTAAAAAAAAGTGTTTAATTTTTTTAAGCCTCCAATACCTCAAGAAAAAATGATGTTATCGACTTCGGATTAGGTCTACGCACATTGACGTAATGAAGAATTGGTAAAAATATGAGAATATTTGAAAATTTTTAAACAAATTTTTCGGCTCCAATATCTTAAGAACAAACAATGATATTGACTTTGGGGTACATTTTTTTAAAGTGAACAAAACTGCAAGAAGTTTTATCAAAAATTGTCGAAATTTGTTTTTGTCTCAAATATCTTGAGTACAATTTATAATTTTGGCGTTGGGTTCATTTTATTTAAAACACTTAATTTATCACCTTATTTTTAGGTTCTTCTATGATATTTTGTAAATGGCTTAAATGATTCTATTAATTGTCCAATCTGCTTCTACTTTTTAGTATAGTTCAAAAAATATTGGATGTACAAATTTCATAAAATTTGTTTATAAACACAAAAATCAATAGTTACCCTGTGTTTCATATTATGTAGTTAACGATAACTTAGGTAAGTGCTTTTAACTTTTTTCACACTTTCTCGTTAAGATTATTGAATCACTTTATACATCAACTATGCCTCATCACGTTACATTTTTGCTTCACAAGAGTCAATTCATGTGATACAGTCGTGCAATTTTATTTTTCCGGCTTTCGCTAATAAAAATTATGTCGGTGACCTGTAGTGGGTAGGTATTAGATTATGTACATAAATATACCGCAAGTTAATTTTAAATGAAATAATTTCGTTTTATTACCAAATTTACATATTCACAAAATTAAAAAACAGAACAACGCAATAAAATTATTTGTTAATTTATTCAAAGTTCAAAAGTTACTCTAGCATCTGTCGGATTAGCCCACAGCTGAATACCACCTGTGTCGTTCTAACTGGCTTTTGTTTAGTAATGGTTCGATTTTTTTTATTGCTGTTCAACATAATACTATATTTAACGTTCAAAAGTCCAAGCTAGATAGATATTGGTTCAAAAGTTCGAACTGGCTTTTGGATTAAAATAATAATTCTTTCCCAATTCAGGTCATTGGGATAAAATGTTCACACCCTATCCGCTGGCAATTTGTAAGCAAAATTAAAAATCGTAAATGGATTAATCCTCAATTCATTGCTAATTTAGTTTTAATCGTATTCATGGAAAATTATAGTATTCTTGTTTATTGCCACTCCAGGGTATATGAATATGAAAAAACATTTAAACTTTTGACATTTGCATCGTTTTGCTTGGTAATAGGTTAACAATAATTTTACAAAAAAAAAAAAAATATTTTACATAATTAAAGCTAGAATCTGTTTTTTTTTTCTCTTCGATTGGGAAGATTCATAATTGGACATATCCAAAATGTCAATCTGGGTCAAACGATTTGTTAAATTTTCAATATATAAGTTCTCATCAAATCAGTTCTTCCCCAGTAGTGTTCTAGTGCTATCAATCAATTTATCAAAAAAAAAATTCTTGAACATTTGCTCAAGATGATTTGGAGACGTTGTTTTATTTTTGTATTTGTCCTTGTCTTGACATTGGCGGTTATCGAAGGGAAAAAAGTAACCCTTGGACCAATATCGGTTGGGGAAATTCGTAGGATGCTTAAGCAAGCTGAAAAGGAACAAGTTAATAAGCCCGTTGGACGTGGTATCTCTGATGGATTCACTGCAATGAAAACATTTGCCTTGGGCTTATTGAAAGGGTCTTTCGCAAGTGAAACTTCAGGTGGAATGTTATTAGATTCGAATTCGATAAATAAGCCAAATTATGTGTTCAATCCGTCGTCAAGTTTGCTATGCTTTACAACGGATGATAATTCAATGAATATGATGGACATGGATATGGACATGAACATGGACTTGAACAATATGGGATTAAGCACACCTTTGCAACTATTTCGAAGCGGCCGTAGTTTGTTTGGTGAAAAAAATACACCTGAAGGAGTAAATGTTATTTACTTGGATGATATGCAAGCTCAACAGCCCAGACCACAACAACAAATGAGTGCTGTTTTAATGCAACAACCACAAATTATTCAGCAAAAACCACTTCAACAGGCGAATGTTGTTTTAGTACAAAAACCGCAAATGATTCAGCAAAAACCAGCGAAAGTTGTTTTTGTACAACAACCGCAAATGATTCAGCAGAAACCACTTCAACAAGCGAATGTTGTTTTAGTGCAAAAACCACAAATGTTTCAGCAAAAACCAATGCTTCAACAACCAAATGTTATTTTTGTGCAGCAACCTAGACCTACAAGGCCAAGACCTTCCAGACCTACAAGGCCAAGACCCACAAGGCCAACAAGACCTACAAGACCTTCAAGACCAACAAGGCCATCTAGACCATTTTACGAAAACAGTACGCCGACATGTATCCTTATTCAAAAGTAAATCGAAAATCGAAATATTTATTTCAATCAAAAACTAAAAACAAATATTTATTACAAGAAAAAAAATAGAAAAAATTCAAATTTAAAAATAATTTAAAGTGGTGGTGCACTGCCCACTTATAACTGTTCACCTCTCGATTAAATTGAATAAATACCTTATTAAGTTCAAACTAACTTAAGAACTAAATTTTACTAAGCATTTTATGTATATAATTTATAAAAGTATTACGTGTTTTTTTTAGGAAGAAGTATAAATTGGCAGCACTGTTTTCTGTGACAGCTGATTTGACAGTTCTCTAATGTTTTGAGGGAAGTTTGCTCTGTTAATTGTTCGTGACAATGTTTCCTATGGCCTATTCACCGCAAATGTACGTCACGAACAATGATCGTGTGGCTTCAATACCTGTAATTACCAAATCAAACTTCCCTCAAAACATCTCACAGCTGTCAAATCAGCTATTGATTCAAAAAAATTTTCAGTGATGAAACACCATTTTGGTTAAATATCAATAAAACAGAATTGCCTGATTTGGAGCGATGGTTACTTACAAGTCCTTGACACATCAAGAAGAAGCCACTGTTTGTTGCGCTTTATGGTCCATTGGAATAATTAGTTAATATGTTTTCAAAATGTATGACCAAAAATTATGACCACGCCCATTTTGTGTAGGTATTTTTTGTTTTAGCAGAGAACTTCTTAGTTCGATTTAATTGAAACCATCTTATCCATTATGTAATCAAGTTTCCGTACATGATAAGGAATCAAAACGATTTCCATATTTACTGACTTTTTGAACAAATAGACGCTGACTTCTGTGAAGTTAGTAGAGCAATTTTGACCCAGTAACTTTACTGTGAAGTTAGCAGAGCACTCGATTGTACTCTTATTTCGTGAACTGCAAATTCGGGAGCAGGAATGCAAAAAAAAACCTTCAAATTTCTGTCAAGCTTCCATTTAACTTATTAAAAGTGGCCCTGCTGGCTTCACAGACGTAGCACCACTGATACCAATAAAGAGTGGCACAGTTAGCTCTAGATTCGGGGGAGAGGGGACTAAAGCTGAATTACCACTTCAGTGACCGAGCGAGTGCCATCTGAGATCAAATCATTGAATGAACGAAAACTCACTTCAAATTGTGGTATACTAGATTGCTCATTGCACATTAGCGGTAATACCAAACTCACCTTATTCAGTCACGTTTTACTCGAAACTGATGCGGTGATTCGGGCCCTTATCTATTATGATCATTTTTCTAATATCCAAAATTGACTTACCTATTTTAGAATATTACAAAATTAAATCGAGATTTAGGTGTTTCTAGTTTGCCATTATGTTTTAAACATGATTTCGGACAAGTGGCCATCGTGGCTGGCTCGAATAAAATCCAGCCGAGAGGCCCAATTCGACCTATATCTTCGGCTTATCTGCGTAAATAATTGACTTCACATAACCCCACAAAATCAGTTCAGCGGTGTTAAATCGCACGATCTTGAAGCCGCGCCACAGGCCCATGACGCGAGATAATGCGCTCACCAAAAGTTTCCTTCAATAAATTGATTGTTTCGCTAGCCTCGCGTGAACTGAACCATTCTTTTGGTAATAAATTTGCACGGTGCAAACGTTGTTCAGGAGTTAATCTATTCATTATGAAATCGCAGACTAAATTGAGCATAAATCAAGTGACAGCTGTCAAAGCAAGCTCCAAAAAAAGTATTGCCAGATTGAAAACCACACGTCTTAAATAAAACCCATTATTCCAATAAAAAAATATTCTTGGTCTTATGTTCAAAACG
This sequence comes from Dasysyrphus albostriatus, assembly GCA_946251815.1. Lineage (NCBI taxonomy): Eukaryota > Metazoa > Arthropoda > Insecta > Diptera > Syrphidae > Dasysyrphus > Dasysyrphus albostriatus. Next base: position 39,937,880 of record OX276337.1, on the reverse strand, counting down.
CTGAAGGTTTAAGAAATTTATATGTAAGGACATGGAAATTTGGGGAAAAGCATGTTTGAGAGATTTTGACATGAAAAAAAAGAACACCATCTTAATTTTTGAATAAATATGATTTATGGACAAAAAATTAATATCGTTTGAGTGGTTTCCTTAAAATTTTTAAAACATTTTTAAGAAAAATGTTTGGTATGTATATTATAAATATCTACTTATGTAGGTTAATGTGCATATAAAAATAAAATAAAAAAAATGTAAAACCGTTATTGAATCATCAAATATTCAAAAAAAAAATTAAACTCTTTTTAAAAATTCAAACACTTTTTTTTTGATAATTTTGATACGCAATATATTTTAATTTTATTTAAAATGTGTATACTTATAGAAAAATTAATCTAATTGTTGAGCCGATTGTGAAAAAATTTAAAATTAAAAAAGTTCTATTAATATAGTAGCTATTTGTAATTTTTTTTTAATTTTTAATAGTGTATCGCACTAATTTTAGCATACAGAAAAAGTTTTATAGAAATTGTAAAGCCGTTTTTAAGAAAAAATATTTTACTTACCGGTTTTCATAAAACTGAATTTTGTTTTCTTAAAACCTTTAAGAAAGTCTGCAGTCTTCAATTTATTTGATTTTCAAATGAAAGTCTTAGACTTTTTTTTAAATCCATAAAATATTTTTTTTAATTTTAGTTAAAAGAACTATTTATATTAGGTACTATATAAAAATTACTGAAATCAAAATTACCGTTTTGAAGAAAATAAAAAATGATGGTACCATCTACATATAACCATATTTTGAAAATGATTTGCCGTCCAATGGTAGCTATTTCCAAAAGAAACTAAATAATTTTTTTTAAGAAAAATTGTTCAGCCGCTTTGAAAAAAATAAGATTTTGTAAAATTGCTATAAAAAAAATGGAGGACATATACCGTTATTTTTAGTTCTAAGAAAAACTTAAAATATGTTTGGGCAGACTTAGCAAAAACCACCATGTACCAAGTTTTGAGGAAATCGATCCAATCGTTAAGCTGTAGCCAAACAGACAGACAGAATTGTTGGACCCACTTTTTTTGTCTTCCCTATCATAGTACCTAATGACAAGTCCGATCAAAATCTCGAGTTCTTTTCTTTATACGGATGAATAACTTGCCATATATAGTACCTCACATACATGGTTGATTCTATAAGAAAATAAAATAAAATGATAATAATTTTGACATAACACTTTTGTAAGCAAAAAGTCGTTAAACCTAACTATATATGAACATTAGAACGTCCTTTCATATGATTGGAAATATGGCCAGTCAAAAAATTTAAAACAACGATTTTAATCCTTCTTTGAAAACAGGTGTTCCAAAGAACTGAATATTTTTGTAACTTTTTATTATTTTAAGTCATTTTTTTAAGAAAATCATGCCCCTCACTTTAAAAGGGAGAAATATACCCTCTCCAACATATTTTTTTTTTTCTTGTTTCGACCGAACCTGTACCCTCTAGCACTTTTATACAATTTATGCAAAACACCCTGTGTAAATTATTTTTAAATTTCTTAATCACTTGAAAATAAGAGTAAGTTCATGCGATCGAGTCCTGCTTTTTATTTGACATATATTTAAGAAGAAAATCAGCATTTTGTGCGCATTTTTGGGGCCTCGCGAAATAAAATCAGTAATTAAAAGTTAAGGGACTGAGACTAGGGGACTGTGTATTTTCATAGTTTTTGACACTAAAACATGTTAACGCGTTGTACGAAAAAAATAAAAAAAAATGTAATTAAGGTTTTGCTAAGCCTATACTAAAATGCTAAAATATATACCTGCTTTTATATAAATATTTTCTGTAAACACTCATCAGGGGACTGAGATACAGAACGGACAATTCATGACCTCTCGAACAAATACCTCCTTAAAAAGTGAAATATCTAACGTCAATAATTGAGAGTTTATTTTTGTTTTGGAACTTAAATAAGAGAATCGTAAGAATTTTTCCCTTCGAAAATGAGCAAAGGACAACGTCAGGGGACTGAAAATTAAACCCATTGAAGAATTTTTTGAATAATGAAAATATGTTAGATCTTAATAATTTTGTCTGGCCATGTGGACATCAATTAGATTTGTAGTTATAAAAAAATCATTAAAATATCAACGGAGCCGTCTAAAATTCCATTATTTGTAGAATCACAAACATATACATTAGGCGTTTATCTTTTTTAATTTAGAAAAGATCTTTGAACAGAGTCCGAGCATATCGAGCATGTTCTGAACTTCTTCTGAACCAATCGTGCTCTGAGCACTCTGAATACATTTTGAAACAGCTGCGAACACTAACTGTACAAATGCTTGATTTCAGCATTTAACTCTGTTTGTTCAGTTATTTTATTCTGAGCTCATAGAGTGCGCTCTGAACAAACTCATAACACGCTCGGAACGAAAAAAAGGAACCCAAATTTTTAGCTCTGAACGCTCTGAGCTTAAAAAGAAACACAAATTTTTTGTTTGTTAGTTCAGGCTCTGCTCTGAACTAAAAAATAAAAACTTCCATTGCAAACAAAAATATTTTGGTAAACGAAATAGAACCGAATTTCATGATGAATGCATAAAGCACATTTATGATTTAGCATTTAGGTACTCGTAAATTAGGATTTTGTCACTTCGAATTGAATATACGTCATTCAAATGCCATTCACGGAATTTCTTGACAGGACTCCATTAAGACAGTTGAATTTTCGATGACTTTTCAACACACATCGGGCAATAATTTAACAGCTACACCCAAACAAATATTTCTTAAAATCACTACGAAATAATTTCGTAAAACTTTTTCTAGTGCATTCTACAAAATTAAGTTTATTGAACAATAGAACGTAGAAAAAATTATATATAAAAATTTTGTATAACAAACACTTAGTACAATTAACGAAGGACCTTTCGTAAACTTCTTTTGTGCAAATTTAAGTTGTATGCAGATGCACAAATCATTCCGTTCATTTTACCAAATCTAGACGAAAAAAGGGAAAACTAAATGTTTTCTTTATATCACATAAAAATTTAAATTCATCAAAACAACCGTCCAACAATTATAAAAATAATTCGTAGATAGTACGAATATTATTGTAAATTTTCAAAATTTTTCCTAATTGTGTCCAATACTTACTTCACTGGTGACTACAAATTTTCGTCATTTGTTTTTCAATCGTAGAAGTGTTTGGAGGTAAAAGTAAGTAAGTGATTTTGATAATAAATGATTACAATTTATTTTATCTATTATAAACTTTTATAGTTTTTCCTAGGATAAAATTTCAGCTTATGCTTCCTGTTGTTGGGAAGTTATTAAGCCACCAAAGAGTAGTCCTTCATTTTTCATGGAAAGTGGATCTCGTCATTCTCGTCCGGACTCGGCGTTATATATTGGGACTCCCTCCATTCCCGTCAACTAACGAACCATCAATCCATTTTAACTTATGTATCCTTATGCCATTTATAGTTGGACCACCTATAAACAGGATATATTGAAAAGCATTTCGTATATTCTACTAAAGTTTTGAATATTATTTCGTTCATTCTACTAAATTTATGCTCACAATATTTGTAAAAATACAAAAGTTTCGTAGTATATTCACGGAAGTCCATTTGTACAAATTACGAAATTTATTCGTGGTTTTGCATCACGATCGTTTCGTAAGATATACGAACTTTTTGGTTGAATACACTAATTATTTTTTTGGGTGTATTAAGTAGGTACATAATTGTTTTGTATTTTCTAAAGCGTCAAAAATTTGCAGATTGAAGAAAAGCTTCAGAAGAAGAAATCCAAAGGCGAAAATCTCAAGGGATTGGGTGGTTAGTTTACAAGATGTGTACAAACCTGCCCAAGCTTCGAGCTCACCCATATATTTGGTCCTAGCTACGGTCTTGTGGTGAACAGCGGAACGTTTCTTGCTCGATTGCTCCCAGTAACAAAGATATTGGAACTTAAGATGTTCATTCAGGAATTCGGTTAGGGGGGAGGGGTCAACTTCATTCAAAAGATTGTTTTAGTACAGAAATCTTGCCTTAAAATGCCAAACCATAATCGATTCTTAAAAGTTTTTATTCAAACTTTCCAACTTGAACTTGAAAATTAATTTTTTTTTTATAATAAAGCTTATTAAACCCATGGGTTATGAGCGCTAATTAAAAAGGGCTTATACTCGTATGTTTAACCTTATCATGAGAAAAAGAAAGATTATATACAAACGTATCAAAGTAACAATTTTTATTTAACTCAAAAACATACATACATTGACATCATTATATGTTAATTTCCGTCTCACCATAATCATCATCACCAACAGAAGACCCCAAGGCACAAGACCCACAAAAAAAAGCTATTTAGAACATTTTTATTTTTTTTCGACGACAACTGAGACAATAATAATTTCTTTTTCCAACATCAACATCAGTCCCAAGTGTTTTTTTTTTTTTTATTTTTCCCAAAATGCAATGAAAATACAAAAATCCTGGAAAAAACTATTTCGTTGCAATGGTTGACGACTGCAGACCATGTCATGATGAATGGATGACGGTTGGTGATTATTTCTGAATAAATCGTGATACAAAAATACAAAAAAAAAAGAAAGTAAAATCAGGAAAACGTCGTCCTGTGTAAAAAAAAAAAACTCTATATACAAAAAGAAACATCCTTGACGAAGGAAAATCCCATGCACTCTATACCTTCCGAATGGTTTGTGTTGTTTGTCTCGATGGAATCCTCAGCATGATGATGATGATGATGATGGTTTGGATTGAGTAAATAGCACTTAAATTTGCATTTCACAAAAAAAAATTTAAAAAATTGCATTGAAACAATTTTTCATTCGCTTTTGGAGTTTGTGCAGATTCCGCAGGGAAAATGCGAGCTGCAATGGTAGTTTATGTAATTGAACTTGGCTCTTTCTTGATGGTTAAATTAACTTTTAATTTAAACTGAAAAACTAAGTGAAACAAAAACTATGTATATTATTATGAGGTTTTAATTTTATAATAAAAAATGTATTTTATGGTTACATATTCACATTTGGTGATTTTGGAATATTTTTATAGAAATAAGATATTTTTTTTTTGTTTTTTTTTTCATATACTCATTAACTACTCACTTATTCATTTTATTCACAAAACAAAACAAACTTTAATTAGTCTGATTTGAATTTTGTTTTATGGAGCTACCAATTCTAAAGATAAATGAGAAACATGAGAGAAAATCTTTTGCGTCGTAATTTTATAAATAAATAAGAATTTCATTTGGAGTGAATTCATTGCTTTTGGAACCTCCATCATCATGTGTCATGAGTATGGATTAAATCTTTACCCATTCTTGTTGCTCTACCAACAGGTCAAGTCTGGTTTTGTATAAAAATTTATGGAATTTTGTTTTATCAAACTTGCTATGGTTCTGGCCATATCAACGGTCATCGGTGGGTTGCTTTGTGTACAAATGATGAAATTTGGGAAATACAAAATTGAACTATATTCAACAAATTTTGATAATATATGACTTGCAAGCATGATCAAGAAAAAATGCAAGACTAGGTAAATTCAAGAGTCGTTGGATTTTAAATAAAATGCACAACTGGGTTGCACGTACTTGCTTTAATGTATAAGAAAATTATATAAAAAGATATGGAAATTATGAGAGAAATATGTTTAAAAGCTAAAACAACTTCTTTGAGTGTTTGAGATGAAAAATATAATGCCATCTTAATTCTTGATTAAATATGATTTTATGGAAAAATATCAAAAATCGTAAGATGGTTTTTTATATAACTTTTTACACAGGTTTTATAAGATTCAAGTTTAAAACTAATTGATGTCGGTCAACAAAACTTCGATTTGGTAATGATCAATTTCAAGAAGCTATATTTTAATTGTTTGCAAGCATAATTTTAAGGTTCGAATATAAAGAATAGTTTAAGGAGACATATTAAAGAGCTTGTAGGACACATTGGAGTAGAAGTTTCTAAAGTGTGTCGTTCGAAATGAGCCGACGGATAAATAGCTGTCAAGGTTGCTTCGCAAATTGCGGACCTCTGAGTTTTGACTCTGTAGATATCCACATCTCCTAAAGAATATTTTAGAAACTTTACAATGATATAAATGTCTAATGGGTAGAATGTTCAGTGATCCAAAGAGCACCATAGAAGGATACAATCCCCGCAGATTTTTCTGATAGCACACTTTTGCAAAATGACTAGAGGCTGAGTTTTAGTTTGGTAGGCACCACCCCAGCAACTAATCCCATACTGAAGTTTAGAATGGAATATTCCATAATAGGCTGTTTTTAGGGTTTGGTGATCACAAAAATTTTTGAGGTTGTATAAAGACTGCGGATCGATGAACGTAGATATTGCTTCAAAGTTGAAATGTGATTTGTCCAGCTCATATTTTGATCAATCGAAATATCTAGGTATTTAAAATCAATAACTATTTTAATATTAAAACAATTGCCACAACAGACTTTACCTTCATTAAATCGCGATAGAGCGCCACCACCATTACATGTACAGTTTTAAATTCTATAACATTGTCAGTTTTAAGCATGGAAAAATATATCTATATCAGAGAATCACTTGTATTCTTAGACTGAAATATATTAATTTAGTTTTGTTGCTTACCTTAAGTTTGTGTTTTGCAAACCAGATACGCAGTAGGTGGATATAAAAATTTAAATCAGCCACAAGACTTAGAGGGCTAGGTGAGGCATAAGCTATACCAAGATCGTCAGCAAATGCCGTTTCCTTACCAATGAATGGAAGGCTGAACACCGAGTTTATGTAGACGAGAAACAGGATAGGACCAAACACCGACCCTTGTGGAACACCAAGGTTTGATACTCTAGTGTTACTTAAAAAATCTCCAATGTTCATTCTTTGGGTCCTATCCTTCAAAGCCCAGGAAAACTAGACAACAAATTTCAAAACCACGAAAAAATTCTGACAAAACTGAATTTTGGTAGAGAGCTTTGTTTTGACGTCATATGCATTTCCTGAAAAGTTCGGTCAATTTGGGCCGGGGCTTAATTTTTTAGGGGTTAAAGGGGGGTAAAATTTAGCTTTTTCTTAATTTCTCAAAAACAATTTTTTTTGAAAAAAATGTGAAGGTAAAAGTTGTAACTTGTGTCATTCTACACAAAAAAGATAAGCATACATTTTTTCACGTTGGAGTAAATTTTGTCAAAAAATTTGAAAATATTCATTAATCGATGAACTCTTCTTAATAGAACCTACGATTTCGGGGAGGCCGGGGTAAGGGGAAGACCGCCATCTTGAAGAAGAAAGTGATTTGATTTTTGTTCAGCAACTCGATGAAATTTCATTTTAAAACAAAATCATGAAAGAATTACATTTAGAAAATAAAATTATCTAAAAAATGAGCTATTAAATAACTCTGTAGGTTTATTAATCTTGAAGTTATACCGTATCAAAGTAGCACTTTTTATTTTGTACTGTAAATGGAAAAATAACGTTTTTTTTTGTTAATATCTCAGCAGAAAATTTTGTTTTTATAAAACTTATGAGTTTATACTATGCATACTTATGAGAAAAACATGCACAAACGCGCGCATTACCTATTTTACCAAGTCAAAATGAAGAAAAAAAATTAATAACAGTGAAAAGCCCTTATTATAACATTTGTGCACGTTTTTCTTGAAATTTGTTCTCTTACGAAAAAAAAGTGCCCAAATTTACTAAACTTTCCAGGAAATGCTTATGACGTCAAAACAAAAGCTCTCTACCAAAATTAAGCTTTGTCGGAATTTTTTTTCGAAGTGAAAGTCTAATTTTCCTGGGCTATCAGATAGGACACAGCCAGTTATGAAAAAAACCACGGAATCCGATATTATGTAATTTTTTAAGAAGAACGCTATTGTCGACTGTATCAAATGCTTTGCTTATGGCTATAAACAAACCAGCACAATATTTATTGTCATCTAAGGCTTTATTAATTAAAGTGCAAAATTCAAGAAGAGCATCTTCAGTGGAGAGCCCTTCTCTTAAACCGAACTACGAATTTTAATTTGTTAAGATAACGAAACATTCTGTATTCAACAGTTTTTTCAAATATTTTCGATATGGACGAAAGCAATGAAATGGGTCTATAATTAGTGACTTCTTTTTTATAAATAAATTGATTTGGTGGCACAACAGCTCGTGAAGAACCGAGGCCTAGTGACTTACAACTCTCAACCATTCCTGTGTGCGTATTTTTGGCAGGAATAGAGGGGACCTACAATTTTTTGCCGAGTCCGAACGGCTAGATGAGAAGCACTTATTCATGACAAGTATACTCTTGGAGGATTTGTCAGTTCCTCGCATTTCTGTTTTTAGGTGGCAGCGGCTGGGAATCGAACCCAGACCTTTGGCATGACAGTCCTACGCACTTACCATCATGCCACGAGGTATGAGGTTCTTATAACCTTTTTTAAAAAGTGAAGTAATGCTAGCACATTTTAGTTTAGATGGAAAAACTCCAGTACAAATGCTCAAATTAATAAGATGAGCTAGGATATCAGATGGAATACAATCATCACCACATGAGAACGAATTATTGAGAGAATTGATTAGACCAAATACCTCAGATCCAATAACTGGGTCAAAAAAGAAACTACTATGATATGAGCTTTCTACTAATCCAACTTCGGCCTAACATCGATTACAGAAATCAATTAAATTCGAAGTTTGACCTACAGAACCAACAATTAGCAACAATTATAGGGTCTTCAAGTTCTACACCGTCACTATTTAGTACAATCGAGTTGGAGATATTGAAAGAATAAGCGTTAATTATACTGTTTATAGCTTTCCATTCCTTTTAAGGATTGCCTTGCGAACTACTAAACTACTAATTAAAGAGGAATAATATCTATCGCCATGCAATCTGATTTCATAGTTAACCATTTTGCACATTTTTTTGTAACGATTTTTTAAAACATTATTAGATGAATGCTGAGAACATTTTTTACGTAACTTATTTTTGATTTTAATTTTCTTCAGTATAATACGGTTTATCCAGGGCTTTAAATTCATTTCTGATTTTTTAATTACTAGGTTGAAGCTATAGGTACCTCCTTATATAAGATTGTAAAATTTCTTGAAATAAATCATATGCATTCGAAGCATTACTTTCGGCAAAGCCTGTATCCCAATAAACGTAGGGAATTATTCAGTAAATCAAAATCAACCCCTTTAGGCTGCAGCGATTTCCTAAAAAAATTGACATAAAACAGAAAACTAATTATTTGAAAATAACGGGAAAACTTAAAACGTCTTGCAATAACTTTTTGGAAATCCAGAAATATCTTCCTTATTCCCCATTTTTAATTAAGTTATATAAAGTGAATAGTTTTTAAAAAATTAATTTTTAAACGCAAAATTTAAAAAAAAAATAATTTCAAACTATTTTTTTTTTTAATTTTGTTTAATTAAGTATGATTATGGTTTTCAATATTTAATGCTCATATTTTTTATAAGAGACTGAAAATCTGAGGCTGTATCTGCTTTTGAGAAATTGAAAAAAATAGAAATATTTTTTTTCCAAGAAAAACACTTTTTTTCTGTTTTCTCAAGTTTGATCTGCTCAGGTCAGTAATTAAATTAGCGGACTATCCTTTTTTATTATTTCTGACATATCATCCGGTTCTTAGCAAACAATAAAAATAAAAATAAACTGGATTAAAAAATGTTCATCTTTTTGTTGAGGCATTTGTTTAATTTAACAAAATTGACCTGCATGCCCAGCCCAGGATTCCCTTTACAAAATTTAAAAAAAAAACCAAATATGTAAGTTTTACCTCATCACAAATAAATATAGAAGGATATATTGTTTAAGATTCATTTCTAAATTGCGTATAAGATCGTCAACACAAAACGATGGTAGGTCACTCTCGTGAAGATCTCCTATTGGGGAATATTTCAGCGTACAATCTCTGTGCCTCCCGACTGAAACCCTCGACTAAACCGTAGCAATAGTGCATATCTGTCAATTTTTCCATATTTATTGGTGAATAGTTAAAACATATTTTTTTTTTTTTGGTATTGGTAATCACTTTTATTGGCGTAACAGGATAAGGACCGAATAAGTAGTATACAATTAAAAATGTAAAAAAAGGTATGATCCGCTAGTTTAAAAACTGACCAGAGCAGATCAAACTTGGGAAAAACAAAGAATAAAGGAGTGTTCTTTGAAAAAACTAATTTTCATTTTTTTTTTCTCAAAAACTTAAATAAATTTTAGCATCGGGTTTCTGTTTAAAAAAAAATAATAAGATCATTTAATTTTGAAAACAAAATTTAAACTTTATTAAATAAAATTTTGAAAAAAATAGTTTGAAATTAAATTTTTTTTTAAATTTCGATTTTGAAAATTAATTATTCAACTAACACAACTTAATTTACAAAGCAAATTTAAATTAAACTTAATTTAAATAAAATTGGTAGCATACAAAATGTCAGACATTTGACCCCAAATAAGTTTTAGCGCAAGCCAGATTCGTCGTTAGACTTTGGCACCAGTATTTTTTTATAATAAAATAAAGATAAAAGCGCTTAAAAATTTCAACTTGGAATTTTCCCCAAGTTGAAGTGCATTTTTCCTCGGTACAACAAAAAAAAATCTTAATTTACATTTTTTTCGAAAACAAGGTGGCATATAAGTGAATAAAAGAAAAAAAAACAGTACCTGATTTCAGAATTTTGAGAAAAGGACAGTTTATAATTTTTTTTTCTTAAATTTTAAGTGTGAAAGTTTTTATTTCGAAAACTATTGACAGGAATAACTTATTTTAAACAAATATTAAAAAACAAGGTAAAAAAATATAGTTGCTTATTGTTAGTGTTGCTATTTGTTTTTAATAAATATTTTTTTAATTTTTTTTATTATGTTCAGGAAATTGCCACTCCTGCTTGAATTGCAGGAGATAGACCCCCTTCAATGTTAAAAAAGTTCATACTACGATTTTCTAAAAAGCTCCATCATTATTTTATGTCATTTTTGGCCCAAAAAACAAGAAAATTGATATTTTTTGAAATCTCAATATCATTTTATTGGGGCCTCGTGTAGAAAAAGTGTTTATAAAAGTTCTTAAAGAGAATATTATTTTTTTCAAAAACATCACCATTTAGAGAAAAACGCAAAATACCGTTATTTTTTACTTTTATCCATTTTATATAAAAAATAATATCTTTTCAGTGATTGCTAAATGAAAAAAAGTTATATTTTCTTAAAGAAGGTTGAATAAACTATAAACTATGTTAAAATAAATTTTCTAACATTTACCGTTTAAGAGTGGTAAGCGAAAAATGATTATTTTCGATACTTTATCTTTTTGAAGTAGCAATGTCTTGTAACTGGTCATTCGTATACAAAAAAAGTGTGTTAATATTTTTTGTAGATTACATTGTAATCTATAAACTGAGCATAAATTATTTTATGAAAACTTCATTATTTAAGAGTTAAAAGCGCAAATCCTGGGTTTTTGACGAAATTTTTAAAATATTTATATCCTTATAATTACACTATTAGAAAAAATAAATATTTTTTTATGTAAAGGGTAACACAGTGCACAGACATTAGACACAATTGTCTTCGATAACACTCACCATTTCTCAGTTATAAGCAAACAGGTGGTGTTTTCGTCAACTTACGTTTTTCAAACACCGATATTTTCTTAACCATCAGTTAGAGAAAAAAAAATGTTATAATATTTTTTGTAGAAAATCGTGTTATCTACAAGTTTTCCATACACTTCTATTTAATACCGAATGTAGCATTTCAAAGTTATAAGCAGAAACCAGTATTTTCGACATTTAACCTTGAATAACTTTTTACAGAAGCCATTTTCGTTTGTAGACTTTCGCATGCGTTTTCCTTAGGCCCAAATAAAGATAATTGCGTTTAAAAATCTTCACTTGGAATTTTTCCGCAGATTGGAATTTAATTTGTACATTTTTCCAGAGCGTGCCGAAAGATCTCTTAGCAACGCTACTACGATAGTACGTTTACGAGAAGCTGATGGATATCAGAGTGGTACTAGCTATAACTAGCTACAAGCAAAAGTGCTTGCATAACAAAAGTGGCAAAAGCAATGCGAGATGGAAACCATAGAGGGCACTGGACTCCGAGGAAACAAGGAGCTCCTCTTGTCAATACAAAGACTTAACCATGATGGAAGATGCTAATCACATCATCTTCAAATGTGAAAGATGGGAACGCAAACGATCGGACCAGGAGGAAATCATCGGCGCCTTCAACCTAGATAATATATCGCAGAAGGTGTTGGAAAATGAAGGAGTGATAGCAACAAATCAGCGCATACTTGGTTCACATCCTGAAAACTACTTAAAAACGGGAAAAAAAACACGGGTATAACCAAGGCCCAATTCCCTTAAGAAATCCGCAAGTAGTCCCAGGGTTCTTTTTGGCACAAAAGCAAAATGTTTTCAGCACCATATTAAAATACTTATAACTAGATACCAAAGTTTTGACGAAAAATAATGTTAAAGTATTTAAACAAGGAATGGCAATAAATTAATTTAATTTTAAATTTTTTAAATCGAATTTCAGCAAATTCGATATGTTGTCATAGATTTAATCTTTCTGTTTTGTTTATTTTTTCAAATCCAATTCCAAGAGTATATTTTCCAATCTATCAATTCGATTTAAGGTTTATGTGCAATGTGCAAGTACATTGTACAATGTGTCTCTCAACATCATCAAACATGTGTATTTTGTATGGTGTGGGGTGTGCGGGTGGACGGATATCCTTTCGGTAAGCCATTGTTCATGTTCATTTAATCGGTCACAAAACCGTGTTAGGTGCAAGTTGATTACACCGTGGAGTTGTAGTTGTATATGCATTGATCGCTTGCATTAAAAATACAATTCGAATGAAAAATCTAAATTTCAAATACCTACAGGTATTGTTTTCATAGCAAGATATATAGAGGGCGGTTAAATAGAACAAAATTAAATCACAACAAGTGCATGTGTCAGATTTTTGTTAATCACACAAAAAAAAAATACAATTTAAGCGAGAGCGAATATTTTAGTTCCAATCCAAGGCTCGTTTATTTTTTTTTTTTGTTTTCATCCTCTGGGATTTACTCAAACTACTCATCTAGGATTTAAAAGTTTTTTCGTTCATGATATTCTGGGTTGTGATATGAGTTTAGGGGTTTTTTGTGAATGTTTATTTCTGTGTTCCTTGATTTGGGTCAAAATAATTTCCATTGATGACTTTGTTTTGTTACTTTGAGTGTGGGATTTTTTATTTAATCATCAGGATAATATACATTTATGGCCCGCTTATCTAAATTATTCAAAACTTTTGTATTTAAAATTTTATACCCTTGCAACACTGTATGTGTGAGTTTTTTTTTTTTTTTTTGTGAAGTTTGTGGAAAATAGGAAAACTTGAAAATTAAATTTTAAAGTTTGTGAGAGATATTTGGTTGTGAAAATTATGTTTTCAGATTTATTTTATAGCATAGACCTGTTTTTTTTTTTTGGAATATGAGAGTAGACAAATTAAAGCGACTTTAAATACTACTGCAGAGTAGGTTACTAGATAAATTTTTAAATTTCAAGCTGTAGTAGCTGGTATAGTAGTTGTTGAGAAGTAAACGAAGTGAGTTTTTTATACTGTCTGTCTGTGTATCTGTGAAATGACTTGCCACAGAACTGGTAAGGACCCTATTTAATGTAATTTCCTAGAGGATACATTTGAATACTCATTGTACTTAGCTTGGGAAACAACTACAAACCAAACTACATGCAGCTGCTCATCAACAAAGTGTTGGAGGAGAAAGTGTGCCCGATGACTTGTCAAATTGCTCCATATGCCCAATCTACAAAAAAAGCTATCCTATTGGTGATATGCATAAAACATAGTAAATGCTTTTACTATAGAATTTTAAAGTAAGGGTGATTTTTTAAGAGGCTTAGAACTTTAAAAAAAAAAAACACAAAAAATTCGAAAAAATGAATAAAATATTTATTTGAATCGATAGTTTGAACCTTGCAATTTAATGTTTAAAGATAATTTCATGCAAATGTTGACCGCGGCTGCGTCTCAGGTAGCCCATCCGCTGAGTCCAATTTTGGCATACTCTTTCACACATATCGGCCGGTATCTCACGAATGAATGCATGGATGTTGGCTTCCAGTGCGTCAATCGAAGCGGGCTTGTCCCTATAGACATTAGCCTTGACATACCCCCACAAAAAATAATCTAATGGTGTCAAATCGCACGATCTAGGCGGCCAATTGACCGGCCCGAACGTGAAATTAACTGTTCACCAAACTCGCCTCGCAATTGCGCCATTGTTTCGCGTGCTGTGTGGCATGTGGCACCGTCTTGTTGAAACCACATATCATGCAAGTCAAGAACTTCCATTTCGGGCAAAAAAAAGTTTGTTATCATCGCTCGGTAGCGTTCACCATTGACAGTAACGCTGCGATTCACAGCATCTTTGAAGAAATATGGCCCAATAATGCCGCCGGCCCATAAACCGCACCAAACAGTGGCTTTTTCGGGATGCATTGGTAGCTGTTGCAATGCTTCTGGCTGATCTTCACTCCAAATGCGGCAATTATGCTTATTTACGTACCCATTCAACCAAAAATGAGCCTCATCGCTGAACACAATTTTTCGCGCGATGAACATTTCGAACCGAGCACGAATTTTGATAGTAAAATTCGATAATTTGCAAGCGTTGTTCATTTGTAAGACGATCCATGGTTAAATTGCAAACCAAACTGAAGCTGTTTGACAGTGACACAAGGTACTAAACACACGTCAGCTGTCAAAACCAGTGTTGCCAAAACCAAACCAGCTAAAAAATCACCCGTTATATGCTATTTTTGGTATGCATAAAAATGTACCTAGTAAATGCCAAAATTTATGTATTTTCTTCAGGCCATAGTATTAACTTATTTTGGATGAATTCTATTAGTAAATACTATATTCGATATGCATAAGAACTAGTAAGTACTTTTTCTTCTAATTAGACTTTCACTTCCAAAAAATTCCGACAAAGCTGAATTTTGGTAAAGAGCGATAGACGATATTGTTTTCTTAGCAGAAACTCCAAATATGCTTCAGTTCATGATTAATCGGCTTGGAGAGTACTGCAACCAATTGAATCCTTGTATCAATCTAACAAAGTCGAAGGTAATGGTATTCCGTAACAACACAGGCCGATTCACTAGGGAAGAGAAATGGTTCTTAAGCTCTGATGCTCTAGAGATAGTCAAACAGTATCGATATCTTGACCAACACTCTGCATCTGCAAGACAAACTGAAGGAATCAAAAAAAGCTCTGAGTTGCGCTTGGAATAAGGTTATAAGTCGGAAAGATGTTACGAGTAAATCCAAGTTCAAACTCTTCGAGGCAACGGCAAGAGTTATAATGTGCTAGGGAAGCCAAGTTTGGGGATACGAAGAACACGATGAAGTTAAAAAGCTCCAAAGATACTCTGTCAAACACCTCTTTAGACTTCCAACTAATACCCCCACATACATGCTGTATGCTGAAACGGGTCTACCATTGCAACGTCTTTTTACTTTGAAAATGCACTCAAGTATGTTATGAAAATT